>JASXTE010000002.1:39660182-40260182 GCA_030280995.1 Hemileia vastatrix
TATCAAAATATATTGGTTATAAATTGTTCATATCTTTATGTGCATGTTATTTTGACATTTGACCTCTGCAAGAAGAACTGTAACCACAACAGGTTATGGGTTCATGCTTACTCAGTGGAATGGATATTTTTATTACAAATTATACAGATTCTAATGTACCAGAAAAACAAAATTTTTTTGGACATGATCAAGATACCTTTGACTTATGTAAGAAGAGGCATATTGACAAACCTTTCTTATTATTTCTTTAAGAGGCTCAATCAAACCACTACCCCTAATACCATGGAGAAATAAATTTCAGAAGAAATACAAACTCTCAATTAAAAAAAATAAGAAACAATTCAAAATTTACTTTAAGACCTTTAGAGATATTGATCTGTACCTGGAAGCATGCACAAAAGTGTTCTATTTTTTCAGGATACTAAAACTCAAACAATCAGTGAATCAGTAGAACAATCTTGTCAAAATAGCAGTCACACATGGCAAAAAAGGGACTCAGACCAAATCTTTATTGATAGTTACAAACTTGAATGATCATAACTTTCACACATCAACTATGACATCACCAATAACAGCACCTTCTATTATCTTAACTCCAGAAAAATTGTCTTGGTTCCCATGGATCAGGCTAAATGAAATTATTGATACAACCTTTTAAGATACAACAGTCACATTAGTATACCAATAACTTAGTACACCAACTAAAACTTAAATTAACAATCACCTTTTAAGATACAACATTTGTGTTAGTATACCAATAACTAGGTATGCCTACTACAACTCATATTAATAATCACCTGTCCCAGTGATTATTTGTGTCCAGTTGTGCATGTTGCAGATTAGATATTAGTAGGGTGATTGTGATATAAGTAAAAGTAAAGTGGAAAATTAAAACATGTCAGTGTGTTAATAGTAGTAAAGATTGGATGTTTAATATTGCAAAGAGATAAAAGAGACATTATTGTCAAATTTTTAAGATAAAAAAGTCACATTAGTATACCAATAACTAAGTACACTGACTACAACTTATATAAATAATCACCTAGTTTCAAAGGTTAGTAACAGCATAATGTGTGAAACATTGTATAGTGATATGTACCTTTATCAGTGATTATTTGTTCCCAGCTTTATATGTCATGAATTAGTATTGGTAGGGTGATTGTGATATAAGTAAAAATAAAGAGGATGAGTGAAACAAGTCATTTAGTTGATGGTAGTAAATATTTAATGCTAGTAAGTTATTGTGGTACAACAAATTTATATATGCAATCAATACAGATAATTTTATCACTATTTAAAAATATCATGTTACACCATTAAAATAGTATCTACAAAGGTATATTTGAAATTTAAATTAATTTTCTGGTTGTTATTCAATGTAAGAAGATATTAGAATTCCAATACCCCCCTCTCCCCAGATTTAGGCATTGATAGACCAGCAAGACAATGGTTTTCTTCAAATTGTGATTGAGGTTTCTGTTTTGTGAACATGGAAACAATCTTGTTTTGTAATGACACATAATTAAGTGAGAGATTTCCAAGTTTGACTTCTTGTCAGCAAAACCTATATCAAACATCAATGTGTTTTTATCACTTGTTGACCTGCGATTTATTTGACAAGAAGATTGCACTGCTATTGTCACAGTTTATAATAGGAGTTGAAAGCTGTTTACCCGCAGACTAAAAGTTTCAGGATGAGTTCAAGTACAGAGATGTGAATAGCTTTATTAGTCAGTTGTATAGAATATTTTAATAGTACAGTATGAATTGAGTTGTCCAAAACTAGTTAAGTATTGAAATATAATTCAATATAATGGTCTTAATAATTTAATCTCACTTATTATAAATGGTATACAGCTTTAAGTTGGTAGAAAAATAGAACTAATGATTTAAAACAATATTTAAAAGACTTTCACAGTACTAATGAATATTTATTTTAAATTTTGGTTATATGTTTAAAAGATGATGTAAAAAAATGTAGAATAGTAGCCCAAAAACCCCCTCCTTTTATGCCCATGAATCCCTGGTGTTCACCCCTTGTTTCCCAGATCTGTTACTGCACTCTGAGGGATCTCATCTCCTCATGATATACACTTCAAGAAATTTTTACAGGAATATTGACCAAAGGGATTTCCCCATACAAAAGAAGAACCATTTCACAGGCCAAAAAATTAAAATAACATGGGATAATCCATCAAGATATAGAAGTAACCCAAAAAAAGAATATATGTGTGTTATTATTTAAATAAACCACCAAAGAAAGAAAGAAAAGAACAAAAAATAACTTCCAAATAAGGGGGAGAAGCAGTAGTCATTAAACCACTAATAATAACAATTTTCCCCATTGAAATTCCTATTTGAAAATACCCAATATAGCCTTAAAGCCCATTAAGAAACTGAAAAAGGACATGGAATGCAGGTTAACTGAATGAAGAATCTTTTCAGGAACTTGAATGGGTAAATACTTGACTATTTTAGTGCATTCAGGAAATTTTAGGCATGATTGTGAATTGTGGCCATTGATCTTGAAGCTAATGCAATTATTAGTGCATATAATGAGGTCAGTGCATGTGTAATGAAATTAGGAGACTAAATAAGTTCTTCTCACCTTTTTTAAAGTGATTACACATAAAGTGCATGTAACCAGGTGAGTTATAGGCATGAAATTAGTAACTTTAAAATTAATGAAGATATGAACATGGAATAAATGCAGGCAGTATCAGGCAAGTACACATAAGCCAATTCTAGCATGAAATTTCATCAATTTTAAGAAGTCTTATTTTAAGAAATTAAATTAGCCAAATAAATTACACTAAATAAGGAAAATTGATCTGTAAAAGTTAGATTTTAATATAATTAAATTTATAGCTCATATATCCAGCTTTTAAGTGATTTAAAGCTCATTTATCAATTATTTCACCATAATAATGTAAGAAACAACCTTAAGAAAATTTAAAAATTGTGTAACCTTAATTCTAAGGTACTTGAAATTAATTTAAGCTTTTTACAATTTATATTAAGTAGATAAGAACTATTTAATGGGTATATGTGTGTATTTAGGGTATTCTAATGGCATATACTGTAGTATATGACTTATTTTACTTATGTATACATATTGTATAAATTTAATTATTTTCTGCATGTCTAATTCATGTTTATAGCATATTTTATATGCTTATTTTACTCAATCCTGGGTATATCCAGGCTAAAAAAAAGAGAATTTTCAGCCAAAGCACTGTCTTTGAAAGGTCACACACTGAGACATTGTCAGCTTCAGATACAGAGACAGAAACTATATTTTGTCATTGAATGCAACAAGTGATGGGACCATTTTTAAAGAGGAAAATATATCCTGAGAGTTATAGGTAAGTTTTTAGACAGTTGGCATAGTCTGAGTTACAGTACCTGACAAGATGAAGATCCATGTTGGATCTAGGGAACTCAATTCAAATACCATCATTAGTGACAACATATTGAAACAGTTTTTTCATGATATTAAAATGAGTGAAAAAGTTATTTGAATTGTATTTTGAGAGGCAGTTAAGCACATGAAAAATATCAATCTTAGTCACAACAGTTTGGTAGTCTAGATGGCAGATGAGTTGTTGATAGGGGTTTTCACAACCTTCTTCCAACTCAAAAGGGCTTGTATCAAGAATATTGGTGCCTATGGGTAATGGGTTTTAGAAATTTTTAAAACAAAGCATATTTAAAATAGTTGAATGTGAGCAGATTTAAGAGTCTTGAGTAAAAAAGATGAATGTTTTTGGGATAGAAATGTGAATTCCAAGATGGTGTGGTGGAGAGTCATTCCATTTCACCTGAAGTGTTTTTTCAGACTCTCATGTAAGGAGGATAAAAGATGTTGAGAATTAGAGAAGACAATATCATTTTCCACATGAAGGAAAAGATAAATAAAGCTGTCAGGTCCCCTGTACACAAAAAGTGATTTATCCTCATCTGATTCATGAAAATGAAGATCAGTAAGAGTGGAGGTGAGTTTCTACTTCCATTGATGGGGTGCCTGTCTGGTTCCATAAAGAGATTTTTTAATTTCCAAAACAGGTTCTTCCCTACCTTAAAATCCTTCACCTGAGTTATCTACACATCATATTTCATCACACTGTGAAGAAAAGTAGCGGATATGTCAAATTGAAAAAATGATCCAGTTTCATGCTGCCTCCATAGATATCAAGACTCTGAAGGACTCAGTGCTTCTAAAAGAGATATAGGCTTCACCACTGTCAATTCCTTGACATTGATTTTTTTCAAGGGAACCCCATATGGCTTTTAATTGAGTGACATCACCTGTTTTGTATTTTTTCTTAAGTAGATGCTACATATCCCAAAATACTTTCATGTGAGAGGTTCTCAGGACCATCTTCCTTAAATGGTGGTTGAAACAAAAAATCAAATTCTTCTTGCATGGCCATTTTCAATTTTTTAGAATTGGGACCCCGTATTGCCTTTGAGCAAGAAGAGCAATAATCTGGATATGAGGTATTATATCCACTGTAGTTAGGAGGCTGGAATTTTATGACAGGTATCCCATGATGAGGAAGAAACTCAGAAGAAGAACTATAAGGCTGGAAAGCACCCTTATCTTCAGTATTTGACATGTTTGTACTTAATGGGGAAGATTCAGGTTTATGGTGTTTTATAACTATACAGATCCACTTGATGTTGTTTTTTTTGAAAGGAGGAAGTGAGAGTTGATGTTTATCTGAAAAAATGTGATAATAATGGAATGGATTGAGTCTGAATGCCAGTATACTCTTCAGGACAATAGTTTTCAGGGATTTATGATAGTTTTTGAGAAGTGGTGAAATAATTATTTTTTTGAGGATGTTAAAATTCCTGGTGATGACTTTCTTTTTGTGATAATGATCATATAGTCTATATGAATGGGTGTAAGTCTGGTATCCTACCATCTCTAACTTTTAACTTTTTGGAACAAGTTTGGACAGATGGACTTCTTAATCTAGATAATGTATGGAAACTGAACCAAAACACCTAAGAAATTGATAATTGAGTTTGTGAGAGATGGAGTTACCAGGAATGAAGTGGTTCCAGAATTCAGATGGGGTCAAAAACTTTTGAGTTTTGAGTGTGGGGTCAAGTTGATTGAGTGACAGGAGTATTGGGCTCATTCACCCCATAGCTCAGGCGGGGCATATGAGTCAACTAGTAGAGTGACTATCTAATCTGTAAGAGTATGGTTTAAGAATTTGGAAACTGAGTTATGTTGATGAGTCCAAGAAGGTGACTTTTAAGTGGTAATGTAATCTTCACTTTGAAATTTTTTGAAGTATATTCTCTTCTATCACATTTGAGATAATTTATTTTTTTCTCCATTGAATTTCATACATTATTTTTGAATTTTTTGAAATTACTGAATTTTTCTGACTTATTTTTCATAAGGAGTATGGTAGAGAACTGAGAGCTCTCATCTATGGATGTGAGGATATATCTAAAATTTTCTATTGTGGGTTGAGATATAGGGCCAATGATATTTGAGTGAATCTAAAATAAGGGAATATCTGAAACTGGAAAGCTTGATAAAAATGATTTTTTGAAATTTTTCCAAGAAAGAAAGATATATGATTGAATTTATTATTATGTACACTGATGTTGAGTTTTTTCAATAGTAGTAGTAGGGATTTTTTAATTGGATTCCCTAAACAATGATGTCATAGCATGATGTCAGAGTCAGTACTTGCAGGTAGAACTTTATTGAAAGGAGAATACCAAACTAATTCCTGTGGGTCTTCTTTGTCAATGGTAGCAATCAAATTTTTTTCTGAGTTGTAAATTACAGCCTTTTTAGGGTTGAAATGTATTTGGTAGCCAATATTGTTCAACTGAGTAACAGATATGAGATTGCTTGATAAATTTTTGAAATAGAGGTAATTTTTAGGGTGATTTTGGGGTTAAATTTTAGATACCCTTGTTGCAAGGCTTCCAGTATTTTTGGTCCTGCTTTTTGCATTTGTTGAAGATTAAGTAGAAAATAAAAATTTAATAAGAGGTTGAGATTTTTAACCATGTGAGCATTGGATCTTGAGTTTAAGACAACTAAAATCTTTTTAAGACTTTGGGATATGTAGGCCAAGTCCTCCTCAGTAGATGCAGTTGAAGAAGTTTCTGCTTTGGGTTTGGCTAATTTTGCAGCATCTGATTCTATTTTTTTTTAATTTCTCAACCAGGTGGGTAATACATCAATCATCCCAGTGGCCTGTGTGGCCAAGCCTGCATTTGAAGACTTTTGAGGAAGTTTTAGATGAGGATGTGGATGTTTTAGGCGGAATTTTATATTTATCAGATTTTTTAGATTTGGGTTTCTTTTTTACATCCAACTTAAAGGCTACTAGACTGGTAGAGTTTGTCATTTTATGTCTGACTTCTTCAGAATGAAGGGTATGATAGACAGACTTAAGTGATGTATTTCACGCAACACATGACACTTGAAGCAAAATTCAATCTTTCAATCCATAAATTAGTACACAAATCCATACTTGAAGTGCAGAAAGCAACATCTACATAGCAACTTATTTTTCCCTTTGTGTATCTCAATTAAATTGCACTAACAACCACACTATCTAAATCTGAAATTTAAATTAGTCAATCAAATTCTTATACTTTTCAATCTTAAGCAAATTTGCAAGGTAATAGTGCTATGGTCAATGATATACTTTCAAATGTGGGTTATTTTGTGTCTAAGGGTAATTAAAGGTCTGTGAGTAGGAATAGGAGTGAGTTTAAAGGATCTATGGGCTATATTCGATGGTCAGTGATAAATTAAGGGCAGTTTATAAAAGGGGTCAATGCAAGATAGAGTTTTCTATATCATTAGGTGGATTTGGTTCAATGTTCCTTAGAATTAAATTATAATATTATTGTGATAGAAGCTAAATTTGTATAAAGCAATTATTGTTTCCTACCTTTTCAAACTTTTCAAACACCTAAAAACCTTTTGATTATTAAGTTACAACTCTTTGTGAGATTAATCTGAATATTAAGTGTTACTGTAAATTACATTATTATTCACCTAGAACTTATTTCAAAGCAGTATTAAATTACCTTTGACTTATCTTTTGAATCACTCCCTTTAAGTATTCCTCTGTTCTTAGAAGTAGTTTTCAATAATCTTTGCCAATATCACTTACTCAGGAGCACCCTTGACTTTGTGCATAGGCCATCTAGTGACAGTATAATTTAATTATCTTCAGTTCTCATTTTTTGATTTTCACTTCCATGTAATTAAGGGTCTAAGTCTAAATGGCACCTGCTCAACGCACTCCCCCTATGGGTGCTACTACTTGAGCTGGCACCAGAGATAGGCCACCAGCATTGTGACCTATTTACTGAAGTCACTTTCTTGAACCTCTCAAATTAAGGGAAAGGGAACATTTAATTAAATATCTAGATGACATTCCTCAGGATTTCAAAGATTCTAGTGAGGAAGAAGAAGGAAAGGATACTATTCACAAGGAACCATCAGCCCCGGCTACCAACCCTTTGGGCCAAACCTCTAGACCTGGCCCAGCTTCTTCATTGGAAGATTTCATGAAATTATTAGTGAAATCAATTTCTAATCCTTCTCCTTTGGAGAGCTTTAAATTTAAAACTACTTCTATGAAATCTCTGGATAAATTTGATGGAGAACATCTCAACAGATTTCAACCTTTTTTAAAAACCTGTAAATTATTGTTCCACGATGAACCTTGAACCTTTAACACCCATTGCTCCAATGTAATTAATTACTAATCATTCTTATCTGGGAAAGCATCACAATTTCTCAAACTATATTTTCTCATCCTTTCTTTGGTGGGAACCCATTTACTCATTAATGATTGGGAGAAATTCTAAGATCAACTCTTTATGTTATTTGGGGACCCTAATGAAACCTATAACACAGAAATTACACTAGATTTCCTTTTCATGAACAATAATGTGAAATCTTCTGAGTATAACTCAAACTTCAGGGCTTTACATACTCAAGTAGGTTGGAATGATGCTGCCTTACAGTCACATTTCAAAAAGGGACTCCCTTTGACGATTCTTGACCAATTAAATCTTCATGGTTAAAAAATGATAACTTTAACAGACTTAATGGATAGGAACCTCAAACTTGACAGTGTTCATCAAGGCCATCTTCAACAAAGGCATCATTTGAATAAATCTTATGGTTCAAGCTTCAAATTGGGAGCTTCTTCAAATAATCCTTGACTCACTCAATAATCATCTCAAACCAAACCCAATCATGAAGGTAAAGACAAATCTCAACTCAAAATCTTAACTCCAGGAGACATCAGTAAGGAATTGGATACAAAAGGGGAATTAAAGGAAGCTGAGAGGAAAAGAAGAGCAGATAATGAGTTGTGTATGTATTGTGGGGGTAAACACAAGTTGTATGAATGTGCTAAATTAATGATAGAGAAGGTAATTGTTACAAGTAAAAAAAATAGTGAATAGTTTACTTGTCTGCAAAGCAAACTATATTATATCTCCTAGTGCACAGAACCTCCATGTCCTAAGGACTGGAGCTTCCCTTAACCATTTGAGACTAATTCATTTTAAGGAGGATATTCCCTTCAGTTGTCTTATTGACTATGGAGCCTCAACTTCATTTATCAGTTTATCTTTTGCTAAAAGACTTAAGATGAAATTTGTAGATATCAACCAAACTCCAATCTATCTGGTCAAATCAGAGGAACCCAAACACTAGGTTAGTAAGAAAGTTTTATGTGTTTTTAACTTTCAGAATTTTTCCTCCTTCAAGTGGGAATTAACAGTCCTGGATGCCCAAGGATTGATGATACCATTACTGGCCATGACTTTTTACAGCATTGAAATCTTGAAATTGATTGGTCACAGTGATTTATCACCCTTTGTTCTAAATATATTTCTAATTAATCAATTCAGGTCAATAGGGAGTTAAACAACCCATCTGACCAAGTCCTTCTAGAGGAGATTTCTCTCCCAGATGTATTTCAAGAATCTGATCTGTCTTTAAATGAGCACTTGGATAACCACTCTAGCTCAACTACTTTTATAAAAGAGGATTTCAATAGCTTCAAAGTAATCAGTTTTTACTCCCTAAATACAGGTCTATCCTCAACAGAATTCCTCTAAGATGAAGAGGATGACCAAATCAATATTGAAGTCATAAGATCAACTCTACCCAAAGTTTACCATGACTTCATTGATGTTTTTTAAATATTTTAGGCTGACAAACTACCACCCCATTGACCCTATGATCATCATATAGAGTTAATAGGTCCAGTACCTTTGGCAGGTCTTGTCTATTCCTTGTTGAAGGACAAATTTCAAGTTCTTCAAGACTAAATTGCAGAGAATGTAGCAAAATGGTTTCATTCAAGCAAGTAAATCTCAAACTGGCTTCTTTCCAGTTATTTTTGTTAAGAAAAAGGATGGAAGTCTTAGGTTATTTTTTGACTATAGAAAACTCAACACAGTGACTAAGAAGAACACTTATGCAGTTCCTCCTATGTCATTACTTCTTACTTTGTTTAATGGTTCTAATTTATTTTCTAAAATTGATCTCAGAGGTACTTAAAATCCTATAACTATTGCAGAAGGGCATGAATCTTTAACTTCTATGCATACCAGGATTTGTAGTTTCAAATATTTAGTAATGCCCTTTGGACTGTGTAACACACCATTGAATTTTCAAACTTTTTTCAATGATATCTTCCAAAATATTGTTTAAAAATTTGTTTTTGTCAATCTAGATAAAATTTTTATCTTCTCAAAGACCCTTGAAGAACATATCCAACATGTCAAAATGGTTCTAATATGACTTTGAGAACAAGGTCTATACACCAAGCACACTAAATGTAAATTCCACCTAAAATCTATTGACTTTTTGGGCTTTAAATTTTCTACTGAAAGATTAGTCATAGATGATAAAAAGGTTCAAGAAGTTTTGGAATGGCCAGATCCAACAGCACTAAATTCCTTACAGGTATTCTTAGGTTTTGAAAATTTCCATAGGAGATTTATTAAATATTACTCTAAAACTATTACAAATATTACTTCTCTTCATAAAAAAATACTCTTTTTGTCTTTACAGAAATTGGGCAAAAAAAATTCAAAGAATTGAAAACTGCATTTACCACAGCTCCAATTCTTTGACATCTTGATCCTACAGCCTCAAAAATAGTTGAAACAGATTCTATCAATTATGCTATAGCAGGTGTAATATCCCAATTGAATCCTAAAAAAAATGTTTCATCCTGTTGCCTTTGAATTATGCAAATTAATTTCAGAAGAATAAATTATGAGATTCATGATAAAGAGTTATTAGCTATTATTCATTGTCTTAAAAAATGGTGTTATTTTCTTCTCAGTATAGATAGTTCTTTTAAAATCATAACTGATCATAATGCTTTGAAATACTTCATGTCTTCCAAAGTACTAACTAGAAATCAGGCTAGGTGGGCTGAGTTTTTATCTGAATTTTATTTTACTATTAACTACTTCCCAGGAAAAAATTGTGTAGTTCCAGATATTTTATCATGTTGGAATTACATTTATCCGCAGCATGGGGAGGCATTTCCTGACAAGAATCCAGAAAATGTGTAACCAATTTTCAATGAATCAATGTTAACAACTCATCAACTTAATTTGATGACAACACAATCAATTCAAAATCCAATATCCAACATTCAAGAAGCTCAATCAAAGGATGAATATTGCTTCAGGATTAAAGAAAAAATACTCTTGAAGAAAGGGTCCAAGAGATTCAGTATAGAATCAGGTCTATTAGTCTTCAAAGGTAGAGTAGTCATACCCAACAATAAGGAGATAAAGTTATGGATTTTTAATAGTAGACATTATTCTCCATTAGCTGGTCATTTTGGTGTTGATAAAAATAACTAGTTAATAGCAAGGGATTTCTTCTGGATAGGAATTACCAAAAAAATAAAGGCCTATATTAAAGCCTGTTATGAATGTAATAGGAACAAGGTCCCTTGACACTGGAAGTATGGGTTGCTTCAAACACTTCTAGTTCCCTCTAAACCATGGGAATAAATTTAGCTGGTTTTCATTTCTTAATTACCTCAATCAGATAGCTTCAATGCTATATTAGTCATAGTTGATAGATTCTCTAAAATGCCTATTTTTATTAAAACTAATACTAGTGCAACTAAAGAAGATTTAGCTAAATTATTTCTAGAATTTGTATTTTCTAAACATGGCTTACCTACTGATATTATTTCAGACAGAGGCTCCCTGTTTTTTTCTACTTTCTGGACTGAAATTTGTCAGCAATAAAATATTACAATGAATCTTCTTACCGCCTATCACTCTGAAAGCGACGGACAAACCAAAAGAATAAATCAAATCCTTGAACAATATCTTTGAATGTATGTAAATTAAAAATAGAATGATTGGACCACATGGTTACCAATGGCCAAATTTTCTTATAAAAATTTGACACATTATTTGGAAAAACAATCTCCTTTTGAAAAAATCTATGGATATCATCCTTCATTCAATACAATTCATGTGGGAACCAATTGTTCTACTGAGAAATATTTTTAAATAATTTCACAACTTCAAGGCAAACTACAATCTAACCTTAATACAGAAAATCAAAGGTATAAGGAACAGGCCAGAAAAAATTGACAATCTGCTGCACCTTTTAAATCAGGCAATAAAGTATGGATTGACTCAAGAAATATTTGAACAACTCAAACATCAAGTAAACTATCTGAATAGTGCTTGTGTCCATTCAAAATTGGTACTGAAGTCTCTAAAAATGCATTTCAACTCAAGTTACCTTTAAAATAGCAATCAATTCATCTTGTTTTTTGTGTATCTCTTGTGGAACTTGCTTGAGAAATATACCCAGGCAAGAGCCAACCCCCTCTGGAACTGGTAGAAGTAGAAGATCATCTAGAGTGGGAAGTAAGGTTGGATTCTTGATTCAAGAAGGCACAAGGGGGAACTTGATTACCTCATGGAATTGGAAGGCTACCTCAATGACTCAAATAAAACATCTTGGGAACCAGCCATTAATGTTTCAAATGCTCCTGAAATTTTAAAATCTTTTCATTTAAAATATGCTAAAAACTTAAACCTTAAATCTAAATTTCCTTTCTTTAATTTTTTTCTTCTTTCTTTTAAATTTAAATTTAAATTTTCTTATATGTTTTTTTTCTTTCTCTTTCTAAAATTCCTAAATAATTAAAACAAACTAAAATTAAAACCAACATAAATTAAAATTAAGAGATTAAAATTAAAAATAAAGTAAATTTTAAAATCAAATAAAATAAATAAATAAAATTAAATTAAACACTAATCAAAACTTTCCTTTATCTCTCTTTCTAAAATTTTATTACACCAAATTATGTTTCCATCTCTTTTCAAATTTTTCTCTATTCTTACCAATCTCAAATTAATTTCTTAATTCCACCACCTCCACTTAAAATCAAATCTTTTTCCTTTCCTTTTCTTTTCTTTTCTTTTCTTTTCTTTTCTTTCCTTTTTTCTTTTTCTACCTAAACTATTCTTAAATATTCAACATCTTCACAAAACAAATCAAAACCATCTGATTTTCAATCATCTTCAAAAATGAAATCTTTCCTTATTCAAATCATTTCTTTTTTCTTCTATAAAATTTTATTTCTAAAAAATGCATTTTCCTTCTTTTAAAATTTTCTCAAAACACAGCTTTTTTCTTTTTCACTTTTTTCTATCTGAACTACTAAAATTAAACTAAAAATTTGAAATAAAATAAAATTAATTAAACTAATTTTTTTTTCTCTCTCAATTTCAATTTTCTTTTCTTTTAAATAAATAAATTTCAATAAAATTAAAACAACAAAATTCAACAAATATTTATGATAAATATATATATATTTCTTCTCTTCTCTTTTTCTTGTTTCTACTTCAATATTCTCTCTTCTATTTTACTTTAAATCAAATCCTTCATTTTCTCCATCACTTTTTGAATCCCTTTCTACCCTTCTCAAAAACTTCTTCCTCCCCAACTGGCACCACCTCTCCGATTTCCAAAAACTCCTTGGCTACAAAATTTGAAGCCTCATCAACAATCTCATCAATTTTTTTGAAAAGATTTTTGATTAATGTGGTACAATGAGCCTGTCCAGGCTTCTTTGACCACACCTGGTCCAATTTGACCTCCCCATTCAAAGAATTAATTGGGAGTATGATTCTTGAAGGACTCTCTTTAGCTGGTGGCTCAACTTCATGTTGAGGTTTTATAAACTTATCCACCTCTGGTTCAACAGGAAAATCTTCATTGATTTCTGCATCCTAAAATTAAGAATCAGTTAGCTATTAAATCAAAAAAAATTTTAAAATTTAAAATCTCTTACTTCAAACTCAGGATCTGCTTCAATAAATAAACTTAGCCTAGTGGGTTTTACTACCAACACTGACTCATCCTCCTCATCTTTGAAAATCAGTTGATGTCCTTTTGTGGTAGGAACTACATCTACTACTGGATCCAACACATCTTCAACTAATTTGTTGACCTCATCCTCTGGGGCCATTGGTCACTTTCCATTATAAAGACCAGTCACCCAACCCAATATTTCTTTCCTCTCCTCCTGATTTAGTGCATCCTCTGCACCATCTACTACCAAATCATTTTTTACGGGCACCTCCCAGATTTCCTTGAAAACGGCTTGATCCTTAAAAATTGACCAAAATTTAGTCAAAGTGAATTGTGCATCAACATTCAAATTCTTCTCTAATGAATTAAAGGTTACTCAACACCATAAAAAAACTTGCACTTCTTGCAAGGACTTTTGAATTCTGCACTTTTGATAAAAAATAAATCCATAGCTACACAGGACGTGCGAGCTATATTAAATTTTCAAGTGGGTATCCTGCCATCAGCTTGGGGATGAGGAGGAGTCATAATTGGATAATGATGTTCAGGAATTATGAAAATACATTAAAATAATATATTTTTTAGACTATATTAAAAATTTTCAAGAATAAATAAATAAACAAGAAGATAAGGTTAATGGAGAATTCTCACACTCAATGGAGCTCTTGTTTTATACCCAGTCATCTATCATGCAACACATGACACTCAAAGCAAAAGTCAATCTTTTAATTGATAAATCAGTATTTAAATCCATACTTAAAGCACAAAAAGAAACATCTACATAGCAACTTCTTTTTCTGTTTGTGTGTCTCAATTCAATCAGGCTAGTAGCCACGCTATCTAAATCTTAAATTTAAATTAGTCAATCAAATGCTTATACTTTTCAATATTAAGTGAATGTGAAAGGTAATAGTGCTATTTTTGATGATATACTTTCAAATGTGGGTTATTGTGTGTCTGAGGGTAATTAAATGTCTGTGAGTAGGAATAGGAGTGAGGTTAAAGCATCTATAGGCTATATAAGAGGTTCAGTGATAAATTAAGGGTGGTTTATTAGAGGGCTCAATGAAAGATGGAGTTCTCTATATAATTGGGTGCATTTGGTTTGATGTTCCTTAGAGTTAAATTATAATATCATTGTGATAGCAGCTAAATATATATAAAGCTATTATTATTCCCTACCTTTTCTTAATAATCAATTTCTTTTCAAACTCATAAAACTCCTAAACACCTTTTTATTATCAAGTTCCAACCCTTTGTGAGATTAACCTGAATTTTAAGTTTTACTTTAAATTACATTTTCACTCACCACAAACTTCTCTCAAAGCAGTATCAAATTATCTTTGACTTATCTTATAATCACTCAATCAAAGTATTCCTCGGTTCTTCAAAGTAGTCTTCAATCATCTTTGCCAATCTCACCTACTCAGGAACACCCTTGATCTTGTGCATAGGAAGTCCTGTGACAATGTACTTTTTACGTTACTAAAGAGTCCTTGAGTGATGCCAATGATTGATTTATTTTCAAATTTATTTGGTAGGTAAATTTTTAGGAGTCTTTCTAAAATCTTTACATTAGAGTTGTATGCCATGTTTTGTTGGATGAGAAGTTCAGACTCCTTGAATTTTTTCAAGTTCTTGTGAAGAGAGGAGGAACCATACAATATTAGAAATGAAGCCTTCTTGATTAAAATAGCAACAAAAGAATTATTTCCATCTCCATACTGACTAAGAAGTGTCTGGATTTCTGAATAGGAGCCATCAGCATTGGAAATCCACAAGGATTACCAATTTTTCACAGTCCCCATGAAGTAAAATTTTATTTTTACCTTGCCTCTTTCCCATTCTTCCCCACTGATATTTCTTGGGTTTCCACAAGCCTGTAAAGGTTTTTTTAAGCCCAGATAAATGAAATAGAACTCAATGTATTTTTTCCATAGTGAAACTTTCTCACTTTCAAGAATTGGAGGTTTTGGAGTTTTTGAGTCCAATATTTCAGTTATCTCTAAGTTATTTAGGGTAAGGTTTACAGGTGGTGAAGACTTGGCTGTTTCTCTGGGATTAGGTGGTATATGAGCTGTTTTGAGATTCTAAAAGGATAATATATTTTGTCAATTTGAGAAAAACTTGATTAGATATAGGGCTTTGGAGTATTAGTTATGACTCTATAACTTTTTAAGATCCTGACATATAGTGTACAAAATTTGTGCTAGTATACCAATAACTAAGTACACCACCAACAACTTATCTTAATAATCACCTTTTAAGATACAAAAGTCAAATTATTATACCAATAACTAACACCACACAAAATTAAGTGGCACCTTCTAGCAGGTGCCTATCCCTATATTTGCTTTTTAGTTAAGAGTAGATTTGATTTGATTTTGCATGAGCTAGTGTGCTCATTGTCCAGTGTACAGCCTTTCCAGAAAAATTACAGCTGAGCTGAAATTGAGTTAAGTCAAAGATAGGGATTGGAACCTGCTATCAGGTGCCCATGTTTATTTTTCTAGTGTAAGTTTGCAAATTACAACTTATATTAAGAATCATCTGTCCCAGTGATTATTTGTGCCCAGTTTTACATGTTGGAAATTAGATATTAGTAGGGTGATTGTGATATAAGTAAAAGTAAAATTAAAGGAGAAAAGTGAAATAATTCAGTGAGTTAATAGTAGTAAATATTGAATTATTAATATTGAAAAGAAAAAAAAGAGACATTATTTTCAATCTTTTAAGATGAAACAGTTGTGTTATTATACCAATAGCTAAGTACACTGACTAGAAATTATATTAATAATCACCTAGAATCAAAGGTTAGTAACAGTATGTAGTGAGTATCATTTTATAGTGATATGTACCTTTCCCAGTGATTATTTACTCACAGTTTTATATTTTGTGGATTAGATATTGGTAGGAGAATTGTGATATAAGTAGAATTAAAGAGTAAAAGTGAAATTAGTCAGTGAGTTAAAAGTAGTAAATATTATATGATAGAAATTTTTAGTAGTATAAAAAGTTAATATATAAAATCAAAAAAAATAATTACATAAATATTTACAAATATCATTTTACACCATTACACTTCTGTCTGAAATTGTATATATGAAATGTATTTTGATTTTCTGGTTTTTATTTGATGTGAGAAGATATTAGGATTTCAAAAGAATTAACTCATATTTTACCTAACCTCACAAGACTCAATTCTGCTGAATGAATACTGTTTTTATGTATTTATCTAGCAGATCCTGCTAAATTTTGATTATACTCTTACCTCAATCTGGAAACACTTAAATCAAACAAGGATCCATCTATTTTCAATGAGAAATCCTGTATAAATGTGCAAAAGGGATAAAAAGTCAAATTATTCATCAAACTGACCCAAGAAAAATTATTTCAGCCCTAAAGTAAACATATTGCAAAACTTAATCCACCAATATTCATGGTTTATGGGACAACTTCACTAGTTTGAAATATAGCCCAGACTCAGAGGACATCATGTCCCACATATTGATAATGCATTCCATAAAATGTAATCTGGAAAGTGTGAAATGAAATATCAGAAACATAACATACATGTGTACCCTAATAAGTTCCTTATCTGCTTAAAAAAGTGGACCTTCTCTGACCTGAGGAAATCCCTTTCTGCCACCACATTTGAGGATATACCTTCCACTTTTTTGGAATTGAATGTCACTACCTTGGATAGTGAAATATGTGCTAAGCCAACTTCAAAAAATAAATCTATATTATAAAGAATGAAAAATATGCCTACCACAAGTAACTAATGTGACAAGAAAGGTCGTATAGAAGAAAATTTCTGTATGAAAAAGAAGGACCAAAATGGTAATAAAGACTACTTGTAAAACAAAAAAACATCAAAGCAAACTCAGATGCTAATACCAAACATGAGCCCCTCACTGAATGTTTCCTGGTGGTTATATCAAGTATATTTGGCTTCTCTCTGAATAAAATCAGCACATCTGGAGCAATAATATGGTATTCAGGTGCTAAACACTACCTATTAAATGATTGGTCTGATTTATTTGACTACAGGAAAATATGGTATCTAATTAAGGTAAAAGTAGAAAAGCAAATCCACTGTGAATATCCTGGGTTTTGGGATAAAAAACTTGTTGAAAGGTTCAAAATTTTGGCACCACTTCTACAGAAATTTTAATATTGTCCATCCATTTTCAGGATGCTAATTTCAGGTTTTGAATTTCTTTCAAATGACATCTTTTTAATGTTTGATGGAAAGGAAATAAAGATGATTAACTTTAATAAAAACCACTTGCTCTCCTTCATCAAAAAAGATATGTTCACTCATTTCTTTTTCATGGATGGATACCTCTCAATGTTTAAACCAATTTCTATTCATATGCTCCATGTCCATGATGAATATGAATTATGGCATTGAAATCTTGGAAATTTTCATCACAAAACAATAAAAAAATGATCCCGTGTTTGAATTGTGGACCAGTAATGATAATCAATACATTTTCACCCTGTGTGGAATGTTTATTGGTGAATTTTACTCAGCCTTTTTCACTGAAATCTTCTCTTACATCTTATGATATCTTAGATCTAGTTTTTTCTGACCTTATAGAGCCATTACCAATTTGAATAACCAGAGGTCTGTATGCCCTAAGATTTTGAAATGTTATTTCCAGATTTACCTGGGTGTATTTATTCAATAATAAACCCAATGCAGCTGGGTTTTTTTGATAATTTATGCAACTTTTGTGAAAAAATCATTTCCCCAAAACTCAAAGCACTAAGATCATATGGTTGGGGTGATTACCTTGGCACCATTTTTCAATCAATACTTTTTTAAAATGGTATCAGGAATAGAATTTAGGCTGCCTTACATGCATCAACAAAATTTCTGGATCAAAAGGTGGAATCAAGAATTGGAGAGGTTTGGCCAATCATTTCTAATTGTCAGTAATATGCCATAGTTATTTTGGACAATGGAATTTACCTGTGCATCTTACATCAACAACAGAGTATCAGAATTGAGCTCAACAAATATCATCATATGAGAAATTTCTTGGAGGACATGCATAAATAGCTCATATAAAGGTTTTTGGAACTCCAGCACATTTTCACATACCTAAGAAAAAACACAAAACTTTAGATTCTCAGTCACATTGATTTTCTAGTTTTTTGGTTATCAAGAAGGATGCAAATATTGTAATTTCTATGGCCCTGAAACCAGAAGCATTTTCATATTGGCAGAAACTTATTTTGGTGACAAGTTTCTGAATTTTTCCAACACAAAACTGAACAATTTTAAACCATTCACAAAAGAAAAATTCTTTCAAGTGGACAAAACCAATTTGGAGGAAAATAGAAACAACTGAAATTTTCCAGAAGTGGAAAATATTTCTTAAAAAGATGATATGGGGGTGTCACTTGAAGTTCTTGCCTCCTCTATCAGTTAAAATATCCCAGAAAATTTATCAAATTCACTTAAATTAAAAGATAAATACCAATGGAATGATTCTTTCAAGAAGGAATTGAAAATTTTAAGAGATAAAGGCATCAGGGAAGAGTTTGGACATCCATGGGATAGAAAGGCTATCTGATCTCCATAGGGATCTTCATTGAAGCTGGGTAACCAGGGAAATATTTTACAGCACAAATATTACCTTGTTGAAGGCTTCCAAACTTAGATACAAGGGTTTGATTAAACTGAAACATTTTCACCTACTGTGAAGTTCTTGACATTCAATTTCCTTTTTTTTTGGCTGCTAAATGCAAATTACACATGGAGCCACTAAATTTTGTTGGTGCATATTCTAACTCTTATATTTATGAAGAAATCTATGAGATACCACAACCAAAAATTGCTTTAAAAATTTCTGGAAATTTTTTTCATGTAAAAAAGGATTTTTAGAGCACAAAATAAGCAGCTCAATTTTGGTAGTTTTTTTAATGATTTGTTTATGAAAAGGGTTTTTTTCACTCTTCTGTGGGACACTAGTGTGTATATTCTTGATAAGAGAAATGAAAATCACTAAATATGAGTTCATGTCAAGGATAGATGTGTTTTTTTATCTTTGACACCATTTATGGATTATGTTAAAAATTATTTGTATAGAAAAGTATAAATCACATGGAAAGACAAAATTTAAGCTATTGTGGGCACTGGAGTTTTCTACTTTAGTAAAAAATGCCTGGAAAGACAGATTGTTTCTGAACTGGGTTTCATGAGCTTAAGCAGAAGGACACCTTGTGAATTTAGGAATTAAAACCTACTAGCAGGTTCCAGGTGTTTTTTTGCAGTGAATTTTTCTTTTAAATTTGAATTAATCTTTATAAAAGTTTTAGATTTTTTTTGAAAAACTGCACCAAATTTTTCCAATCACTGTAGGCAACAATATGTCACATTTGCATTTTGTGTGGCAATGTCCCACATGAAAAACAAGACATGATGTCTTGGAATAAAACAGAACAACTTATCACACAAATTTCACACATGTTTCTTGTAGGGGGGCATAATTGACTAATTTGGTGTGTGTGTGATGTATTTACTGCAAGAAAGTTGCATTATTTTATGTCATGTAATTTATTTCAGACATGTGCTCCCACACTGTGACACACTTCATTGTGGTACATTGCCACATGAAATTAAAATTTGACACAGTTCTTCCAGCAGTGAATATGGCTTTAATTAAAAATAGGACAAAAATATTTAGAAGTTTGGAAATTTTACAAGGTTAAAATTTAAAGGGGATGTGAGCTTCCATATTATAGGAAATATTCAATACAACTACTTTTGAATCCCTCAAATATTTATCACCTATGAATTTAGATGATTACTAGGAGCTACTGATAATCTTTTCATTAGGCATTATCGAAAATAATTTTGAATTTTCCTCATCACTTCATTAGGGTGTATTTTTTTCCAAGTTGAGATTTTATGCCCATAATGAATGCAAGAGTACAGCATGTTTAAAAACACTTTGTGGTTTTTTAAACTTATTATGATCATTGCAATGCACCAAAAATTAAACCACAAAAAAATAGGGTGGGTACATAGAGCCTAATTAAGCTCATATAATACCACCACCACCCCATGACTACCAATCTAATTGAAACTCACTAGTTTCAGTAAAGCACCACATCTCTCCCAATCAACTTCTACCTACTCCTTCCTACCAGCTCACTCTGTATGACAGGTAAGCCTTTTCTCTTTCACTTCTTTTTCATTTCTCTGACTCTCTTTTCTTTAAGCCATGAACAAAGTTTGAAAGTGAGTTTATTTATTATTATCTCTGCTTTCTCTGCAGCACTAATCTGTTTTTTAGAATTCCATGAAGTATTTTGTTTCTTTTATAGCATCACAGATTCCCACCTCTCCCAATAAATTCATACCTACTTTCAAGGGGTCTTTTGGTCTAGAAGATTTATTTGAAGGTTATACAAAGATTCTAAGTGGTTTAATGGACTCTAAAAAGCAAGGTATGTATTTCTTAATCTATTTGATTATTTTACTCAAATTATAAGATGTAATGTTAAATATTATTATAATTTATATCTTTAGAATTACAGTAATGTAACTACTAATGTTTATAGATAATAGTAATAAATGTGTTTTAATTGATGTGTTATAAAAATTTGTAAGTCAGTAAAGGAATGAATCAAAAAGTACAAAAAGGAAGGGCCTTTTATAGGCAAAATGTGAGAAAATAAAAAGACAGAATTAAAACCACCTAATACAAGGGTGTGGGAAAAAGAAACTAATTAAAGAGTGTATATGAAATAATAAGAGTAATAATAAATAGTGCGTAAATAAAAAGTATTTATTTTATTTGAAATAAAATTCTGAATCCCTTGGTCCGTCACATTTAGTGCAAGAACATTTGATTTAAAATATTGAATCAATAAAATCTAAATAAAGGAATTTGAAAAAGTTTTCTTCTGTTTATAATTTTATATTTTTTAATACCAATTTTACTCCCATCTCTTCTGTATTATTGAGCACAGTGTTTGGGAGTAAAAATATATGTGACAGTTACTTATTTTTTATTAATTATCTATATTACTTAGTGTACTTAGCTCGTTAGTTGTAAGTAATACATAAGTAGTTTAATAAATAATTAATTATTAATAAGGATTTAAAAGGCGTGGCTTCACCTCAGTAAGATAATCAATTATTTTACTGGGTAAGTCTAGTAGCATGGCTGACACCTACTCCCTCTGCATTACAACTCACTCTGGATAACAGGTAAGTTTTTTTCATTTTTTTCTTCTTTTTTCTCTGATTCTCTTTTCTTTAACCCATAAACAAAATTTGGCAGTGAGTTTCTTCATTTTTTTCTTTGCTTTCTCCAAAAAACTAATCTTTTTTTATCTTTTATTTTTTATAAATGCATGAAGTTTTTCTAAAAAATTGTTTATTTAAAATATGATCCATGTTTTAAATTTAAGCCAGTGATGGATGAATTCAAGTAAAATAATTTAAAAACATCAATGATAAGCACTGTTCTTCTATATGTGAAAGCTCTCTTCAATGCTGGGTGAAGCTATAAAAAACAACTAAATCTTTTGTGAAAAACCAAGATACATATTCAAAGTGTGGCTACCCCTATGAAATTTAAAATGATGAATGTGAACTCCTACTTGAAATGATTCAAAAGGATTCCACATCTTATCTCATTGAACTTCAAGATGGAACTCACATCTCTCACCAAACAATTTGAAGAGAACTAATATAACTCCTGTACATGAGCAGGAAAAGAATACAAAATGATCATCAAGAAAAGGACCCTAATAAACAGGCAAGATAAATTTCTAAAATTGATTTTCTTAATCGAAGATTTTTGTATTTCACATGTGCACATTTCATTTGAACTAATTTTTTTTGGTAATATAACACAGGAGGGAAAAAGTGGAAATCAGATGTTTGTTTTATTTTACATACTGAATTGATTCAATTCAGTATGTGAACTTAAACTGAATTCTGGTTTCTATTTTTTTCTTCTGTGTTAATTAAAAAAGTATTCAATGCAGATGAGTGTGGAATATCTCTTGATGCAGCATGTCATAAGAAAGGCTGGGAATTGAAAGGCAAATTTACTAAACACATTTATCAAAAACATCCAAAGGTTTTTTACAATGTGATACCTGATGTATTGCTTTTTGGGCTGATTTAAAGTGTAGTAAAGAGGTGAATGTAACATACTTTCACTTTGAAATCCTTGAGAAGGTTTTGGTAAGTAATTTTCTTTTTTTTGTTATCATGGGTGAAAAATCATAATTAAAATCAATACCAGCTGCTATTCATAAAAATATTCCAAAAAAAAGGATCTTGTTAATGGACAACACTGCCTTCCATCATGGGGGTAGATTTTCAGATATTATGGAAGTTTGGGTTTTCAAAATTCTATACTTATTTTATTAGTCACCTGACCTAAATCCCATTGAAAAAGGGTTCAGCTTTCTCAAACTTCATCTAAGGCACTTTGCAATAATGAGTGGTGGACCTGATCATTGAAAAATAAAAAAGGGTTTTAAAGGATTTTTTTTACAAAATACATAAAGAAACTGCTGTTCAAATTTTCTTGGTATTTACCTTAATTTTTATTAAATGTTGTTTTTTTGGTACCATATTTAAATTTGATAATATAAAAAAATTAATATTGAAATTAATAAAT
The DNA here is from genome assembly GCA_030280995.1 of Hemileia vastatrix. Lineage (NCBI taxonomy): Eukaryota > Fungi > Basidiomycota > Pucciniomycetes > Pucciniales > Zaghouaniaceae > Hemileia > Hemileia vastatrix. Next base: position 39,683,235 of record JASXTE010000002.1, read on the forward strand.
TTCTTTCACAAAAAATAAAAAATTGGGTCAAAATATAGTCAGATTTAGACTGTAATTTCAAAGAACTACAAAGAAAAACAGTACTATTTCTTGAACTCATTTGATTCTCTGTGACACACAAAGCACAAATAGAGTACAATAATTTCCATTCCTTTTTAATTTTCATTCATCACAAGTTTAAAAAAGTATTATTCACAGAGTAAAAATGAATCTATTGTTTTTTTTTGTCACCTTTTTATTTTATTCCAGATAATTTAAATAAAAAATTAACAAAAAACTCAGATTATTTTCTTTTTTTGGAAAAGACTTTAAGCATATGTATTACAACAAAGGTCACATTCATGAGAAAATTAGTTTAGACCTCCTGGTCTTTCTATTTTTTACTGAAAATTCTTGAAAAATCAAGTTATGAGTTAAGCCCAAGTTTTTAATTCCACTTATAAAATATTGATTATTTGGATTTATTTCAGAATAGTGAAAGAAGTTTCCCATTGAAAATTTAAAATTTCTCAGGTCACCTTCACATCATAGTGGGTATGAAATTCTTGGATAAAAAGATGATTTGGTTCTAGCTTGAGCCAAAATTTTTACAGAGTTTCACAGAACAGAAAGCATAGCTTTCAATGTGCTTACAGCTGTAGCCTGTAGATCATTAACAGATTCTGAGGGAGCTTGTTTGTGCATATTAAATTTCAATTTAGGAGTGTTTGGGGGAAAAATGTGGGTCACTTCTTGTGGGTTTTCTGAATTTATTCAAAAATAAAAAAAATCAATAAACCATAAAATATATGAAAAAATATAATAATTTAAAATTTCTCTTGTCTGTATATGAGCTAGGGTGGGAGTGAAAAAAAAGTATTCATCTGGGTTTCTTAGATTTACACAACAATCAGCTTCAGTACTTTGAAAAAGATCTTCACAAGGTGTGTGAGACTCCATGGTCAACTTAAACAGTTGAATATTCTCAGCTGTCAGTACAGAACCTTCTCCTAAGTAAGGATTTTGAGATGAAAATTCTAATGAATTGTAGGAAATAGAAGGATTGAGGTGTTGTGAGACTGAATATTGCTAAAAAACTAAACATATATGAGTATATTAAGCTTGAAATTTAAATAATGAACATAATCATACCTGAGAAGCATTCTTAGCATCTTTGTGCTCTACTTGGCATATAACCTTGGAGTGCTCAGGTGCCATTTCTGCTAGATCCAAAAAAATTTTGAAACTATTCTTCCAAATACAACTCAAGATTTAATCTTCCTCTATGTCCTCTGCCCTGATCTAAAGTTGCATACCTGTCAGACTGAGTTCAAGTACCAAGATGTGAATAGCTTGATTATTCAGTTTTACAGAAAAATTTAATGGTTCAATATGAATAGTGTTTCCCAAATCCAATTAAGTATTAAAATATAATTCAATATAATGGTCACAGTAATTTAATCTCACTTTATAGAAATGGTATACAGCTTACGGTTGGTAGAAAAATTGAGAAATTTATCAAAACACTATTTCAAAGACTTTAACAGTACTAATTAATATTTATTAGGGGGTCTCAAACATTACCATATTTGCCTGGTGGACTTCAGTCTCAAAACGCCATTCCAAGAAGACATCATAAATGGCTGACTTGGGGTTAGACATGTCAAAAATTTGGTCAAATACTTCATCAAATACTTCCTATTCTTGCACCATAACCACAACCACAACAGTACACCAATACACAAATTCCTGAATTCAACTGTACATCAGACTTCTTTGCCTCCAACCCCACATCATCATGGACTCCTGCTCAAATTTATATATTCATCATCACTGTAAGTCCTTCTGTTTCTTATCTTTTATCATCACCTTATCAAGCTCATGTTTTTATTCTTTATTCTATTTCAGTTTGTCTTATCTCACTAAATCTTTTTTAGGATTCCACTTTCTTATCCATAAAATTTTACCATGAACAAATAATTTTGTCCTCTCCATAGTTTTAATTCCACTATGCATCACCCAAAGACCCTTGCTCAAAAGTATACTCAACTAACCAAGAGTGAAATTCAGATAGTGATCAATTGGTTGCAAAAAATATCAAATTTTGATGCCTGTTTTGGCTGTGACAAGTCTACATGTGTGGGACACCCATCTGCCTCAAAAATAAGTGGGTATCAGAAAATGGAAATTGAACTAAAAAATAAAACAAAAGTTAAAATGGACTTAATGACCAAGGAAATGAGGGAGTGATTCAAATATTATCATTCAAAATACAAGAAAGTAAAAATGGATTCTTCTTCTACTGGATTTCGAGTATCAGAAGAAGATCACAAAAATGGAATCACCTCAATCACTGAAAAACTCAATTCAATTTTCTCACTCTATCAACAGATGGATGATATCTTTGGGAAAAGAGCTTATGTAAATCTTATACACACTGAGAATTCTCAACTACTGGGTTCTTAAATTAACTACAATTTAGACATCCCAATTGATCCAATACTTAATACACAAGATTTAGAGGATGCTCAAAACAATTCTGAACATGAGCAAGATGATGCAGGTTTTGTGAGTTTAAATGGCTTTTATCAAAAACCTCCCTCCAACTTTTACTACACTTTTTTTATTTTTTGACCTAATAACATGTATACCAATAATGAGCCAGACCCCAGCTGGAGTGAATCAAGACACTTTTGATGAATATTTGGATGTTGAGAGAAGTGTAGAAGATGAGCCAATCAAAAACCCAAACAGAATTAAAAGAAGAGCTTTGATATCTTTCACAAATAATCAATCAAGTTTGAAATTATTCTTATCCACTTATGGAAAATTTGTGCACAAATGTGAAGAAGGTAAGGCTTTTTTGTTTTGTTTCATTTCTATATAACTTTTTTGACTCTTATTTAATCTTTAAGTAAACCTTTTTGCATCAAAATAAATGGCCTAGATAGAAATTTTGAAAATGGAGTCTCAAGAGAAGTCTGCAAGCCAAGGATTTGACCTGGAAGAAAAAAAATTCTTTCACCTCCTCAAAAAGGATAAAAACTCTTTATAAATTGAGAAATATTGTTTAAAGATGGAGATAGAGATCTCAAAGCTTGAAAGGGAAGGAAAACTTACACTCAGAAATTAACAGCTTCAGTTGGAAAGAGAAAAATTACAGTTCCAACATGATGAATTAAATCAAAAAAAGGTGAAGAAAAAACCAGCATACAAAACTTGATGTTAGCATTTCTGAGTTCAGGAAAATCAACAGATAAAATTTAACAGTTGCTATATTTAATTGATTAATTTAATTTTTTATATGCTGACTTTAAAAAGGTGTTGATTTTATTTTTTATTTTTATTTATATTTTCTTATTTATTTATTTTTTTGGTCAAAATTTGAAAATCTCTTAGAATCTTTCTTGAAAAAGGTGTTGAATAACATAATTATCTTGTAACTTCTTTTTTCTTTCATGGTGGACATGCAATTTATATGTATTCAACTTTCCCAGTGGGCAAAGGCCCTCAACTCATTCCCTTGAAACTCTTCAATATTGCATTTCATAACACATTTCAGAACACATTTCAAAATGCATTTCTGAACACATTTCATAATGCATATCCTAATCATCATTTAATTCTCCTTCCAGATTCCCCCAAGTCTCATCCTGTTTACATCTTTTTCGGCCCTTTCATCAAGGTATGTTTTTTTCAAAGCTTCACATGTTCCCCATATTTCTCTTCAAGCCCCTTCCAACACTTACCTAAGGTGAGTGCTATCTGATCATGCTTTTCTTTTTACTGACTTTTCTTTTTACTTTTTTTTGTTTTTTTTTGGACAAATTGCTTTGGAAACAGTCCCAGAACAATTCTAGACTAGTTCTGAGTGTTTTTGGAAAGTTTTTTCTTTTCTTTTTTTACCTTGGAAATGTTCTGGCAGCATGCCCAGAACATTTATGAGTGTTTTTTTGTTTTTTTTTTGCTTTTTTTTACTCCAAATCACTTTGGAAATGGTCCCAGAAGAGCTCTAGACTGTTTCCAGGAATTTTTGGTAAGTTTTTTTTGCCTCAGGAATGTGCTGGCAGCATGTGCAGCACATTTCTAAGTGCTTTACTGACATTTTTTTTGCTTTTTTTGTTTTTACTCCAAATCACCTCAGAAACAGTCCCAGAAGAACTCTAGACTGTTTCTGAGTGCTTCAGTAAGATTTTTTTTCTTTTTTTGCCTCAGAAATGTGCTAGAAGGATGCCCAGCACATTTCCAAGTGTTTTACTAACATTTTTTTGTTTTTTTTGCTTTTTTTTTACTCCAAATCACTTTGGAAACAGTCCCAGAAGAACTCTAGACTGTTTTCAAGCATTTTTGGTAAGGTTTTTTGCCTTGAAAACATGCTGGAAGCATGCCTAACACATTTCCAAACATTTTTACTAACTTTTTTTTCAAAAATAGAAAATAAATATGTCCTCCTCATCTTTTTCTTCACTTTCATCAATCTCCTCCTCATCTCTTTCTTCAATTCTATTGATCAAGTCTTCAGAACATATGTCCTCCTCATCTCTTTCTTCAATTCCATCAATCAAGTCATCACAACATATGTACTACTTATATCTTTCTTCAATTTCTTCTATCACATCTTTAAAAGATTCAAACATTATATCTGATAGAAAATAATCCATTTCTAATGAGAAGAAAACTTCATATCAAAAAAGGTAAATTAATTCAAATGAAACAATGGTGTTAAGCTTACTTTGGACACTTAGAAAATCTGAATTTTTACAAAACTATAATTTGTAAGAAGAAACATTATCCAAAATATTTACCACTGGTGGAAAGGATATTATTGTTTCAGTTGCCAGTAATGGATATAGACCTCAATTCATTTTAGAAGTTCATTCATTTGATGGTTCTCAAGATAATGTCTTCAAAAAATTGTCAGATCTAGGTTCAACTTTATATCATATGGCTTTAGTTTGACAACTGTTAAATAATAAAAATCTACTAGGAGAAATCACAATTAGACTAGCATGTAGACCTGGATTTGAAAAGTGAAAATCTCTTGGTAAGATTTTATCATCATATAATTTCTTGAAATCATTTTTCTAATACCCATACTAGGTATTTATTCTTTATTAAAAAGTACAAATTCCATTCAAATGAATGAAGATTTAGAAAGATAGAAAAGGTTAGGATCCTTAAATTCATTTGTGGCCAATCAATTAAAAAAATTATGTGTATGTGCTTTTCAGTCTAATCATGAACTAGCCATTAAAGCAGGAATACCAAATTGGACAGATATGGAAAGGGTCAATCCGGAAGATGACTATATCTTTTCATCTAACATTATTATTACATATTCAGGCTTTCACAACAAGATTCATATGGACAAAAATTATTCTAATTTTCTTACATTTTGGATTTTCACTTATATCAATCCTATTACTGGACTCCCAATTCCTTCACCTGCTCAACTCGAAGTCCATGGATTATACTTTCCCAATCACAAATATATTATCAACTTTGAATTAGGGAATAGTCTGGTGGAAACAATTTGGAACTATTCACAAGATAACCATCAAACAACTCAAGCTCCTCCTGGGTTATAATCTTGTGAAAAGTTTACTCATTTTGGTTGCTCATTTCAGATCAACCAAAATTTGATAAAGAGGGTAAGTAAAGTGAGGCAAGAAGGTTTGATGAAAAGCAAAGCTGTAGGGATGGAGGCTAAGTATGGTAAATAAAGGGTTCCTAAAGATTCATTTTTATTTCTTAAATTTATAATTAATCATTCATTAAAGATAATAATCAACTTTAAGTAATGGGTCATTGGGCCTTGCTGCAATATAAAGGTAGTCATTCAAACAATTAATTGATTGAATGAGTTCAAAATACAATTCCATTTCAATTTATTCTTTGACTTCAGTCACATCTGAACTCATTTTCTGGTAGTATTCTGAATTCCATTACTTTTACTTGTTTGATTATCATTTTTGAAAGATTTATTTATTCATTTATGAAATATAAATGAAAATATGGAAATCCTGACCCCCTCCCAGAGTAAATTTCAGGGGTGTGTATTGCCATTTCTTTCTTTGTGTGATTTGGTTGGAAATTTTTTTTAAATATATATACACAATTAAAAGACAAAAAATCTCCCTTTGAAGATTAAAATGTATGATACATGCATTTGATTGCATTTTAAGCAGAAAGTGTGTAATCCAAAAAATATATAACTAAGTAGGTCTCAACCCTCAAGATGGTACAAAAAAACAAAAAAATTCAAAATAAAAAGATTAACAAAAATATGAGTATGGAATATATAAAAGGTAGTTCTTTCCCCAAAAAAATCATAGTAGCTTTCTAGAAAAATTCAAAGATTTCATCTTGTCCTTTCTAGAAACATTAAATAATCTTACCTAGTCCTTTATAGCTTCTCAATATGACATCTCTACCATCATCATAATCTACTTCAAAATAGCATAGTACAAAAGACTATAATCTTACAAGGGGATACTGAATTCCTTGCACTCATTGTGAAAGGTCCAATTAATATTGTGTTAAAAAAACTGGAGTAAATAGATTCACTTCAATTTGTGAATGTTGTCCATGGCAACATTTACAATGTGATGTCCTTAAGCTCAATTCAGATAATCAATTCCAATTTATGTCTGCTAAGTACTGGTCTAATGAGGCAGAAAGAAAGATACTGTAAGATAGCTTACAGTATTATCTATTATTGATATCTTTTTGATTGATATGTATGAATTCTTCTAGTCCATTAGATAAAGCTACTCATACTGAACAAGTGGTTATTGATGATGATAAATATTCAACAGAAGAACATATTAAAAGAAAATTGATAAATACAAGTATTCCAAGTGAGCTTAAGGTATTCTTTTGAAGTATAAAACATATATCTAAAAAATTGAACTTAATTAGGTAAAAAACAGTCACTAATTCATAGTAAAGATTCAGAGGATGAAGATAGTATTTGGAATCAGAGATTGGAATATGAGGATACTAAGCATGAAGAAGCTATCATGGAGGTAATTGATAAGAAAGCTGTAGGATTAAAAGAAGAAGTAAGAAAAAATTTATTAGAAATTAGTAGGTTAGTAAGTGACAAACATATAGAAAGGTCTCATGATTTACAAAAAAACATACAAGATATTTTAAAAGACTTTCATAATGATATTAAAGAAGAAATAAAGAAAGAACTTTAGTACTATTAGATAATCAATCTGTATTTGAAAAGTGAACAAGAGTAATAGGGAGAGTTTTAGAGCACAATCCACCAGGTTGAGATGAAGAGATGGAGGATAATTCAATATTTGGGGGTGGTTTGGGAATTTTGTCTTCATAAAGACTTTTCCATTCATCCTTTAAGTGTGCAAGAAGATTATGTAGTATCAAGCATGAAATGATCCATTCAATCATAACCTTCATTCCTTTCTGGTTAGGAAGAGGACTCCTCATTTCCCTTAGTGAAGTAAATCTACCTTTCAAAATTCCAATTGCATTTTCAATCCTTACTCAAGACTTGGAAAGATGAGTTTTGAATTGTGATTTTTCACTATTTTCATCACCAGCCCCACAAAATTCTGGTATCACATATGTACCACTGGTGTAAGCAGAGTTGGAAAGAAGATATTGATGTTAATCAAAGTAATTCTCAGGCTTTTGAGAAATCATCATTTGTTGAAAAACAGAAGATTCATGGAGAGCACCAGGAAATCCGGCATGAAATGCAATAAACTTTATATTTATATCATAAACCAATTGGAGAGCAATAGAATACCTGAAAAAAAGAAAAATTAAGATAGGATTAGTATTATATGTAAGAATATGTAAGATATAGATAAGAGCTGACCTCTCTTTCCAATAAAAATAATTATTTCCATCCTTTTCAGGCTTTTGACTCAAAGGGATGGTTGTGCCAAAAAAAAAACCAATGCATCCAGGGAATCCTTCATTTTTCATTACCTGTGAGTTTTCCAGTCTAACCTCCTTAGTTGGCCATGTGAGGAATTGTGATTGAAGTGAATGGATGGCTTTGATGGCTCTCTTGGTGTATAAAACTACTTTTCCATGATTTATACTGAAGAGGTTCTCAAGACAAGTTATGGAAGCACTGTTCCGATTTGAACCAAATTGGCAAAGTGCCACAGAGATTAGGGTCCCTCTGTGGGTAATGAGAACTATTGTGATAAATAGAATTATCATGAATCAAATCATGTAGGTATTTAAAACCATGATAAGTAGCTTGAAAAATTTTCTGAAAAATGGGTTCAGGTATTTCAGAAAGTTTGTGAAGTGTATATTGTGGTTGATGGCAAATGGATGGGATTTGGGAATTAAGGTAGCAGTTCTCTAACAGGTGACTCATATAAAAAAATCAGACTCAGAATTAGAATCTGTATCAGACTCAACCAAAATATCAAGGTATAGAGCATCAGTAGTTGTTTGAAGCTTTTGACAAAGTGAAGGAGTCATGTTAGTGTTTGGAGGAAAAAATAAGAGTGAGAGTTATCAAGGATGGAAGGAGGTAAGGGTTGGAGTATGATTTTAGGGGGGGCCTAAGACTTTATGCACAGTGTAATGTGTGTTTATAAATAATCTCATAAGGATTAGGTGAAGAAAATTTTTAGGGTATGGGCCTGTATGTACCTAATTCTGACTAATCAAGTTAAGGGGAAGAAGTGCTTGAGGGGCTTAGATGTACCCAACAGATGGCATTTTTAGGGAAAAACATGCTCTTGAAGTATACCAGTTAATGGGGTATGAAATTCAAACAAGAATGACTTAATTGGTACCTTTTTTGAGGCTTGCTTGAATGGTGTATATGGTAATTTTTTACACCCCCTATTTTAATTTTATGTTTATATGTTTAAAATGTAATGATTAGAAGTTTAGAATAAAAGCCCAAAAACTTCCCCCTTATAAACTCATCAATTACCCCAATTTTATCCTTTTCTTTCCAGTCCTTTCCATGGCCAATGATGCCTCATACTAGAAAATATACATTCCTTTCACCTCCAGAACTATCCCATAACAAGAGGAGAATCATATCACAAGCCAAAATAAAATAATAAAATGGGTAATCCATCAAAATAAAGTAATAGTCCAAAAAAATAGTATATGTGTGTAATTTTTAGAATAAAAGACTTAATAAGGAATAAAATTACCTAAAAAATATGTCTGATTAAAGGATATAGGAAGTAGAAATGAAGAAATAGATTATAATAGATTTAACCATGAAATTCCCATTTAAAAATAACCAATATAGCCTGAGAAACCATTGATAAACCCAAAAGAAGACATGAAATGTGGGGTGAATAAATTCAGACTCTTGGAAGGCCCTTTCATGGGTGAATCCTAGACTAAATAGGCAATTTTAAGTGTGGCTTTGAAATATGGGCACCAATCTTGAGTTTATTAATTAAATTAGTGCATATAAGGAGGTCAATGCACTATTATTGAAATTAGGACACTAAATAAGTGCCTCTTGCTTATTTTAGCATTTTTACACATATAGGGAATACACTGTGGGTTAATTTTGCATGACATTACTAACTTTCTAAATAATGAAGCTATGCACATGGGATAAATGCAGGCAGCATAAGGCCAGTACTCATAAGCCATTTCTAGCATAAAAAACATCAAATTTTAGTAGTATTATTTTTATACATTTAAATAGTCAAATCACTTGTGCTAAATAAGGAAAATTAATCTTTCAGAGTGAAATTTTAATATTATTAAATTTCTAGCCCATATACCCAGCTTTTAAGTGATTTAAAGCATATTTATTAATTATTCCACTATAATAATTAAAAAACACGTTTAAGGCCACTTAAAGATTATGTAAAATTATCTCTAAGTTACTTAAGATTATGCTTATATATTGCAATTTAATATTAAGTACATAATAGCTATAAAAGGTGGATATATGTGTGTGTTTAAGGTATTCTAATGGCATATATTGTATTAAATGACTTGTTTCACTTATGTATACAAAGTAGGGGGTATCAAAGTTAGCAATTTGTAATTATTTCAAATTTATTTCACAACAAAAAAAGAAAGCCACAAACTTGTTAGTAATTCTCAGTTAAAAGGTGTTTTGGTGGCACAATATGGCATATTTTAAAAAATAATCATGGTTGATTTGGTGAAAAACTAGGTATTTTTTAATGAAAGATTTCTAACTTTGATACCCCCTATTTAATACCTTTACTGACTGTCCCCATGTTTAACACATGTGTTTAGAATATTTTATATGCTTATTTTACTCATTCCTGGGAATATCCTGGCTGAAAATACCAGTCAACTTTGCCTAGCTCAACTTTCTTCTGAATGTAATTACCACACACATTTTCTCTAACCTTGTATGTTTTTGAAAAATTTATCACTTTGAAGTGTTAAAAATCATTGTTTATAAGGTTCAACTTAAAAAAGAATATTCCTGACTCAGACTTGATTGTTCAAACCTGGGGAAAGCAGGTTTATCAGATTTTTTGTTTGTTTGGCTTGATGAGTTATTTTTTGGAACTTAAAAAAATACTCTACATGAATTTTAATTGGTACATATTCATCGAGCTCATGTTCAATAAGAGGATCACAAGGGGGATGTATGATAGAGCCATCCCTTGAAGATTGGGTGATTCTATTTAAGTCATTTCCTGTATCTTCTTCATTTAAATTTTTTTAGTAAATTAGTTGGATGGGGAGCATGATATAAATTAAATTTATTTGAATTTCACACCATGTATCATTTAAAAACAAATTAAGTTAACTAGTGTCAAAAATTATAATAAAAAATAAAACACTTACCATAGAAGAAAAATTGAATCAGATTGGAGGCTGTAAAATAAACGAAAAAGACTTCATGTGATTCTGAAAGAAAAAAAAATAAAAAGATAGTGTTTCAGAGAAAGTAGAGGAAATAATAAAGAACATCACCCCTAAATTTTGCTCATGGGTTATAGAAAAGTGATTCAGAGAGAAAAATAATGAATTTAAAAATAAAATAAATTAAAAGAAAAGAAAAGAAAGTCATTACCTTTTGTTCATAGTGAGTAGGCATAAATTAATTGGTTTAGGTGAGGTTCTGTGAGGCTATGAAAGAAATAAAAAACCTTTCATGTGATTCTACAAAAAAAAATTAGAGTTGGAGAGAAATTAGAGAAAAGAATAATGAAACTCTTTGCTAAATTTTGTTTATAGGTTAAAGAAATGAGAGTCAGAGAAAAAAATGAAAATGAAAATGAAAAAGAAAATGAAAAAGAAAAAGAAAAAGAAAAAGAGATGGTTTACCTGTTATCCAGAGTGACTTGGAAGGCAGGGGGAGTAGGTAGAAATTGATTGGGGAGATGGGATTCTGTACTGCAACTAGTGAGGTTCAGTTAGGTGAGTAGTCATGGGATAGTGGTAGTATTATCTGAGCTTAGTTGGGCTCTAAGTACCTATTTTTGCTTTGGTTTAAGTTTTGGTGTGTTACAATGGTCAAAAAAATTCAAAAACCCACCAAGCTTCATGATTGGTGCTGTATATGGAGCACTTAAACAAAAAAATCAAATATCAAAGGATTTTAAATTTATTTTAGATTTTTCTAAGCATAGGTAAATAAATTTGGTTTAAAATAAAACAAGTTAAAAAAGTAGTTCTCAGTCAAAAGATTGAAAATTTTTATAAAAGTGATTAATAGGTCATTGATGTGTAAAAAGAAAGTGACTGGTGATGTTTATGTTCTCATTCCATGAAGCATGTACAATTCCCAGAAATATATTCTTGTTGCCCCTTAAAACTTTTATTTCCCCCAAACATGCATAATAGGGGGTATCAATGTTCAGGGATCCGCAATTAATTTAATTGTGGATAAAAATCCTTATACCCCAATTATCTTCCGCCATTATTTTTGCTAATAATTGGGTTATCAAACATTTTACATGTCAATGTTCACCTCTTATCCAACATTTTTCTACTCAATTTTTCATAGCAACATCTTGGACAACTTTCTGTCATAACCACATGATGCACAACTTTCTGCCATAACCACATCTTGGAGTACTCTCTGGATATGCCTCATGGATGTGATGAATTTGGGATCAGGAATTGGGAATGGAAATTGGGGTATAAGAGGCAGGATAATGCATTATTGTGGATTCCTTATCCACTAGCCCCAGGGATAGTGGATAAGAATCTTCCGCAATTAATAATGTCTGATCCCGGGAAAAAAAATTCCTGATCCCTAATTGCAGATCCCTGAACATTGATACCCCCTAATATGTGTACATATAGCTCACTTTTCATTCTTAAAACCACCATTTTCTCAATACCTTCCATTTTTGTCCAAACAACACCACCAACTGAAAAAGAAGCACCTCAATAGCTATCAAAACACACATAGAATGTTTATATAATTAATTTGTCTGTGTGAAATCATATTTTATCTTACAAGACATGCCAAAATTCTGCTAAACTGGCACAATGAAGTTACATGTGGCAATCTCCTGCCATTTAACTCAAACCTTTTTTCCTTTTTTCTTCATAAATATTTGTGATCATCCTCTTTTTTTGTGATTGCCTTCTAGTTTTATCTGGCTATTTACTGGTACTAATCCTATATCTCTCTGATCCTTAATTCTCCATCCAGAAACTGTAGGTCTGATAAATTTTTAAAATGTGAAAAAACTACTGAACATTTTTTATTATTATTTTATATTATGAATCTCAAGGTCTTTTTTGACCATGTAAATAAAATTTGAATGAAATTTAATTATTTTTGTAAGAGTCACCACACAATATGGGGGGCGGACTTGCTAGCAAGTCCGCAACCTTGGACCCAAACTCACCATAGATTGAACACACATTGAGCTATTGATAAAGGAACCATTCAATCAGGGATGAACACCACTCAGCAGAACAGTTTTAGGTGGGTGTTCAAGTAGAGTTCAGTATGGGTTCAGTATGAGTTCAGTCTGAGTTCCATCTGAGTTCCATCTGAGTTCAGGTTGAGGACTTGCTAGCAAGTCCACCCCCTATATTGCGTAGTGAGTAGTACAAAAAAAGGAGGGTGACAATGTCAGCCAGGCTATCTCAGGAGCCCAGTTAATTATATGATAAATTACTGGAATAATTTAAGGGAATAATGCTATACATTTTATGTAGTGTCAATAAAAAATCTTATTGAATAAATTTAAATTTTATAAGTAAAATAGTTTTATATTAAGAAACTTTTTATTACATATAAAATATTATATTCTATAATATCATGGCACATTTTGTATGTATTCTAAATCAATAAATTAATTATTTAATATTATACTATAAGTATAAAATACAACTTATAATGTAATTACAAATTGAATAATAAAATTTATATAAACTAAAATACAACTTATCATATAATATTATCCACAAATATTGGGCTCTTCCTTGACCCTTAATTGTGTCATTAAAATTACTAAATTAAGTAAAATACTTATTTAATATGATAACTTGTATTTCTCATTCTAAATAGGTTATTTTATTAATTTAATTAGTTGTTTCAATTAAATTAATAATTTAATTACTTGAAATGGTTAAAATGATTAATATAATTGTCGGTCAGTCGTCTAGAAGAAGGTAAGAAAAATAGGAGAAAAAGGAGGAGAGAAGGAGGAGGATAAGGGAAAATAAAGGAAATAATTTATAATAATTTATTTAATTTATTTAAGAGGGAAACAACGGCAAGCAACTTTGAGAGGTGACAAAAACTTAGAATTTATTAATAATAATATTATTCAATGTAAGGGTTCTGCGCGGCAAACACTTTTAATTACTATCAGATTTAAAGCAACCTTTAATTTGTTATATAGACTTTTAATTAGAATTGTATTACTAATAAAAAAAATATAAACATAGTAAAATAGTATTTAATTTTTTGAGTGTATAATAAGTGATGAGGCTACAGGAGATTATCCAAGGCCCTTTTATAGGCAATGGGTCCTCTGAAGCGCTACTATATCTGTAAATACAATGATTAGAATAGAATAAAATAAATATATCAAAGAGTAAATGAAACATAACAATGTAGAGAAAAACATGAAACAAATAATTAAAACCCCAATTAAGAATCCAATTTCCCTGCCATTAATTCCCAAATCAGTAAGTAAAAATAGTGAATAACTAAACAAGATTGGAACATAGGAACTATGAGAAAAATAATTCCAAACAGATGGTACAGTCTGATTTAAGGATATTTTTAAGTGAAACAAAAAAATACTTTGACGCAACAAAACATGTAATTAATCTCAATTTAGTATAAATTAATTAATTGGTTTTTCCTGACACAATTAAGGGTCAAAAGAAGAGTCATTAATTATTGTTTAGTATTATATGAAAGGTGTTATTTAATATATAAATTTAAATAATTAATTTAAATATATTATAAGTCAATTTTACACTTATAATTATAATATATGTTTTTTCAATTAATTAAATATAAATTTATAATTATTAAATACATAAAAATGCGCCATGATTTGTAGAATATATTATATTATGTTCAATTTAACTGTATATAAAAATTTATATAACCAATAAATTTAATGTAATACTTGTATATAGTAAAATACTTATATAATTTTATTATGCAATAAAATATTAAGTTATATTCATTAAATACAATTCTTACCCACTCTTTCAGGTTTTATAATTTACATATCACTTACTGGACTCCTGGAATAGCCTGGCTGACAATAATTCTCTTTATACTGAATTAAAAAGCATGAAAATAATTCCTTTTTTTTATTTAAACCTTTTAAGTTATTTGTATTACCTGTTTTAGATTTCCTTTCACATAGTTCTCATTTTTCATAATCATGTAGTCATTCATTATATTAATTATTTTTTTTGGAACTTTATGGTGGGAAAGTAATTGCTTATTCATGGGTTTAATTCATTGTTCTTATTTTGTATATTTTAATTAAATTCTTTTAATCATTTGTTTCACATTACCTTACTCTTTTGTAAATACTATTGAACCATTCCAGAAGGTCCTCTTGCCTATAAAAGATCTTTGGAAACCTCTCTGGTAAAAAAACACATATTTACACTCATATTTTATCATATTTTAAATATAATACAATTATTATTATTTTTATTAGTACTAAAGTTCTAATTTAAATTTTATATAATATTAAGGTTACCATAAGTCTATTAACAATAATACTTGATTTCCGTGCATTGAAATATAACTTATTAAAATAAATATATTTAATATCAATTGAAACTACTATTGTGTCATTTCTCTTAAAGTATTGTTGTATTACTCTCCATAAACTCAATTAACATTTATTTCTCAAATACTATTTACAAATTAGTCTTTATTTTCCTCTTCTACCTCTTCTTTTGTCCTTCTTTTCCTACTCCTTCTAGACAACCTGCCGATAATTGGGGACCTTTCCAAACGACAACCACAATATGCCCTTTGCAACAAACAACACTGTGCACGGACCACCTAAGCAAAAAAGCAAACTTTTGCCACAACCATTTTTCGAACTTGGGTTCAAACTTTTAAATTTATAATATATTAAATAATATATACTTTTGAAGTGATTTCTCAATCACTATAGTAAGTTAACCTTTGCACCTCTCACTTATATTATTAAATTTTTATTTCAATAAAAGTGATTGTGGCTTAATTGCTGATTCACTGAGTGTAAGTGTTCAAAAAAATTTTTTCTAGTTGACCATAATAGAGTTATAACTCTTAGTCCTAGAAGATCACTATAAAATATTTTAAATCAATTATTAATTTAGTTTTATTGATATTTTTTTGATTTAAACTGGTTGACCATAATAGTACTTAGTACTTTGTCCCAATATTACCAAGATATTTTTTTTGGTATTCATTATTTTGTTTGACATATTAAAACCTTTTTGGTTTGGTCCCTTAATAATAATTGAAATTCTTAATAATATCAATTGTAATTACATTTTTTTGTATTACATTTTTTATTGTTAACTATTTTATTTAATTTTTTTAAGAAATAATTTATTTTTTTGAAATATAAATTTGATAATTAAATAAAATTTGAATTTTTGTTCATAGTTCCATGTCCAATAGTTTGGCAAAAAGCATGGATAACCTTCCTGTGGATGAAATTGATGTGGATGTAGATAATGAATCTTTAGGTTCTTCAAAATTAACTTACAAGAATTCTTCAGTTAACAAAAAATCTTCATACCCTTCAGGACATAGAAATGTCAGGAGAAGTGGCAAACCCCCCTCACCAAACTACTCTGAAAGAATTAAAGCCTCAGATCAATCAGGAGAATCCTCTAAAGGGTATAAAAATAAAAAAGATCCCTCTGACGCAACAAATAAACAATCTTTCCAGTCATATAAAAGAGCTGAAAGCAGAAAGCATGAAGTACAAGGCAAGAGTAGACACACTCTGGCAAAAGATGCAAGAGCTCTTAAATCAAAAGCAGGTTCAACCTTTTCCTTTCCCAGCCTCTCAGCCTCAGCCCCATCAGGCACCCAGCTCTTTCACTCAAAATCAAAACACTCTACAAGTGGAACAGTGGAAATGGGATTACCTGATGAACCATTACCAAAAGAATGTTCAGAAGCCAGTAGCTCAACACCCTGGCTGATCCAGGACACAAACCTACCATCAACCTCCTCAGGCCCATCCTTATCAGGGAGGCAGAAGAAAGAAGGCACAGGGGAAATTTCCTCCCTTGCCATGGTAAGTAATCTGTTTGATAAACATGTTGGTATGTATAATAACAAATCTTCTCCCATAGGTAATATTGTGGATAATGGTGAGAGAAAAGTTAAACCCTTAAAGAGAAAACTTCCTTTAATGAGTAGCCCTAATGATGTAATTAGTTAATTATCATTTGATGAAACTTTAAATTTAACCTCTACTTCTTTAATTAATCCTTCTCTTGCAATTAAAAATGATCCGTTTCACCTGAAGTTTATACCTTGCTTGAGAAAACCTTTGAGGATATATTGAAAGAAACACTTTATTTTAATGTTGTAAAAGACAAAAATATAAGAGATGTATTAGTACATGAGAGTGATTGATTGAATAATTTGCACTTACATTGTAAAGTGAGCTCTTCTGTGCAAAATACAGCTTATTTTAAAATCAAAGAAACTTTGAATATTATACTTAGCCAACAAAAACAAATCAGAAGTGATCATAGAGCTATCTCAGATAAAAATATTCATCTGCATAAAACTTTGAGTGAGTTAAAACCCCTTATTGAAGAGAATTATTTATTGAAAAATGAAATTAAGTCTCTACAAAATGAGTTGAGAAATCTGAAAAATGATTTCCAAGCACTGAGTACCAAATACACAGTTTTTGAGGACAGAAATGTTTTATGGCTTGCAAAAATAAATGACCAGATGTCTGAAATTCCAAGGATAAGAAATTCTGTGTCTGACCTACAGAAAAAAATTTCAGCTTTAACTGCCAATCATTATGGTGTACATGAATATTCTGCCAATAAATTGCATAAAAATAAAGGAAAGGGGCCTGAAAAAAGCAGTTCTTTTCTTCCCCATATTTCAGCCATTAAACAAACTGACAATGTGTCTGTAAAATATTTTGCTACTAGAAAAAAATCCTTTTATGGTCATGAACCAGCTGTTTCTGTAAATAATGAAATTTATGAACACCTGGCTAAACTTCAAGAATTATTATTGTTAAATAATTCAAACCAAAAGATGGACCATCCCAGTAGCCAGAAAAATTGGCCCAAACTGGATCAATATCCCACTTTTGATGGTGACTCTTCATCTGACTGGCAACACTTTGTTCAGAGAATTGATAATTTGAAAAACTCTTATAAATTTCCAGATGAAGAAATTGTCTCTAAATTAATTTTTTTAATTTTCAATGTAGCTTTAATGTGGTATGAATCTGTTTTACTGGACAACCAACATTATACTTGGAAAGATTGGAAAACCTTGATTGAAAATAAATTTGGTGGTTCCAAATTCATGCTTGCACAGCAGAGATTATATGAGAACGCTAAATATGCATCCTCCTCTTCTGAAAAACCTATTGTTTTCTTTATGAAAATTACGAAAATTCTTAGAGCCATGGATCCTAAAATGTATTATGATATTTGGAATGATAAAATTCTCTATAAATTACCAAATTCTCTGAGAGATTTGATTGTGGCAAGGACTGAGCATGTGAGAGAGAATTTTTCCTTTATTAATATCTGTAATGAAGTCCTACTAAATCATAGATATGAACCAAGGAATTATCCTGTTAAATCTTATAATGACCAACAAAAGCCCTCCACAAAACTTCCAGACAAAACTGGTAGACCTTCTGCCCCAGTTGCTCCAAAGAAATATGCAACTAATACTAGTTTTAAATGTAACAAACCATGGCAAAAAGGACATATTTGTTACAAGAAAATTCATCTTGTTGAACATAATGAGGAATCTGAAAATACTCAAGCTGATCTTGATGATTCCTCAAGTGACTGTGATAGAAATAGCTCTTATGACCATGAGTCTTCTCTAGAAGTTCTGGTTTTAGAAAAATATATCCAATATTTGGATAATTTGTCTGATAATTGTGATATTGACTTATCTTGTGTAGAAAATGCTGAAGTAATTAGAGATATTACTGACAGTTCTATTTTAATATCACCTTTGAGAGCACCTGTTATCATTAATGGTAAAAATGTTGAGGTTATTCTTGAATCTTGTGCTGGAGGAAGTGTAGTATCTGAAAAAGCACTGGCTTCTGTAGATAAGGATCATCAATGCAAATTATCACCTATAACATCTGAAAAATGGAAAGGTTATGGTTCTGTTTTATGTCCCATTGGAAAATACAAAACCACTATATTCTTTAAATATAATGGTGGTTTTTTCAGAGCTATTTGTGAATTTGTTGTGATGAAAAATGAAAATTTAAGCAATTGGTTTATCATGGGAATTGATTTTTTAACCATTTTTGGCATTAAATTGTATCCTGCAAACAATTGTTTTACTTTGGGAATGAATGGAAAAAGAGAATTAAAAATTTCTTCTTCTAAAAAGCATTCTACACCCTTATTAAAATCTTGCCATTCCTTGATCCAATTTAAAGGTAGACAAACAGAGGAAATGAATGTATTATTGTCTGAAATTGAAAGAGCCTCATTTGGTGATCAATTAACTGATAACCAAAAGGATTCAATAGTAGCCATAATTACATATTTCCCTATGGCTTTTGCTCATGGTTCCCATGTGTTAGGATTGGTTAAAGATGAAATGAAAATTTCTTTATCTTGCAATTTGGATGAAATACCTCCTAGCCTAAAGAAAAAACCTTATCCTGCGTCTCCTACAAAGAGAAAATATATAGAAGATAATATCTCAACTTTACTAAGTATGAATAATATTGAAAAAGTTGATGTTACACCCAAATATTGTGTCATCTCTCCAATTTTAATCTCTTATGAGAAAGATAAAGCTAGACTTTGTGGAGATTATAGAGCTTTGAATACTTATACTGTGGATGATATTTACCCATTACCCAGAATTAGCTCTATACATGCTACCTTACAAGGTGCTAAATTCATCAGCTGTCTGGATGGTAATAAAGTTTATCATCAAATACCTGTTGAACAGTCTTCCCAAAATTTTTTGCTAATTGCAACCCATATGGGAATTTACAAATATGATAGGATGCCTTTTGGCCCTAAAAATGCCCCTTCTGTATTCCATAAAGTGATGGATAACACATTCCAATGGGAAATAATTGAAGGTTGGTTAATGGTTTACATTGATGACATCATAGTTTTTTCTAAAACTTTTGATGAACATTTACAACACTTGAATAAAGTCTTCCAGAAAATGGATGAAATTAACATGACTTTATCCTTAAAAAAGTATAAATTTGGATTTCAATCCTTAAAAGTCCTGGGTCATGTTGTGTCTGGCTTACAGATCTGTGTAGACCAAGGAAAAATTGCTGCTATCCAAAATGTGTCAGAACCAACTTCTGTAAAAGAAATACAAAGTTTCTTGGGAATGTGTGGCTACTATAGACAATATATAAAAAATTATCAAGTCATAGACTTACCACTTACCAAACTAACAAGAAAAGATGTGGCTTATATATGTAATTAGGATGCCCAAAAATCTTTTGATAACTTAAAGAAGTGTTTAATGACAGCACCAATCCTTGCCCTTCCAGATTTTAATAAGCCTTTTGTTATTTATACAGATGCAAGCTTTATTGGACTTGGAGCTGCTCTTCATCAAAAACAAATTATTAATGAAAAATTTTCAGAAGTAGTAATTTGTTATATTTCAAGGACCTTAAGAAAAAGTGAATTGAAATGTGGTGCCACTCAATTAGAGTGTTTAGCAGTTTTATGGGCTTTAGAAAAGCTTCATTACTATCTAGATTATCAATAATTTGAATTAGTTACTGATTGAAGTGCTTTGAAATCCCTTTTAAACTTGAAGACACCAAATAGACATATGTTTAGATGGCAACTAGCTGTTCAAGAATACAGAGGTAGAATGACTATTATTCACAGGGCTGGAAATTTTCATTCAAATGTTGATATGTTGTCCAGATTACCTCTTCCAAATGATGTATCCAACCCAGCCTATGCACCTGAAGATGATACAGTGCATATACATGGTATATACATTGTGGATATGGAAGAGGAACTGTTACAATTAATTTTGGATTCATATGAAAAAGATTCTGATTTAAATAAATTGGTTAAAATCTTGAATGATCAAAAGAATGCTTCTATCCAAGCATTGATTAAAACTCTTCCTCTAAAGTACCAGAGTGCTTTGAGTAAAGAAAAGTTTTCTATTGAAGATGGTTATATTTACTACAGGGTAAAACTGACCAATGTCATTGTTATTCCTCCTTCCATGAAAGAAACCATCTTAAAACTATGTCATGATGATATATTAGCAGGACATTTTGATCTTGAAAAAACCATTATCAGAATTAAAAACACTGCTTGGTGGGCTAATATTTCTGAAGATACTAAATTGTATGTTGAATCTTGTGATTCTTGTCAGAAATCTAAGAGACTGGCAGGTAAGAGAGCAGTATTTTTACAAAATATTGAAGCACCTGATGCTCCTTGGCAAATCATTAATATGTATTTTGTCACTGGTCTTCCTGTAGCAGGTAAAGACAGCTATAACTCTTATTGGGTAATAGTGGATAGATTCACAAAAATGTGCAAATTTATTCCAAACTACAAAGATTTATCCACCAAAGAATTAGCTTTCTTATGGTGGTCTTACATGTTTAATATTTTTGGATTTCCAAAAGCCATTATATCTGATAGAGATCCAAAATTTAAATCTGAGTTTTGGACCTCTTTGATGGATATTTGTGGCTGTGAGTTGAAATTGTCTACAGCTCACCATCCTCAGACTGATGGTCTAGCTGAAAGAATGATTCAAACTCTGGAAGATATGATTAGAAGGTATTGTGCCTTTGGATTAGAATATAAAGACAATGACAGATTTACTCATGACTGGTTCACTCTATTGCCTGGTCTTGAACTTGCATATAATAGCACTGTTCATTCTGTCACTGAGAAAAAGCCTTTTGAGCTTTGGTTAGGTTCTGTCCCAAATACTCCTGCTCAAATTCTCAATAATAAATTCCCTAAGTTGGAATTACACCCTGGTGTAAAATCTTTTATGCAAATGCAACAGTTATGCAGAAAACATTCTCAAAGCTATATTGATAAAGAATTTGAATATGAAAAGAAAAGATGGGATAAATCCCATAAAGAATGCACATTTGACAAGGGTGATGAAGCGTTGATATCTACTGTCCATTTTAATTTACAAGGCAATAACAAATTAAAAGATCCTTTTGTGGGACCATTTGTTGTTAAAAGAATGGTTGGAGATAATGCAGTAGAAGTTGTATTGTATTCTCCTTATGATAGGAAACATCCTGTTTTCCCCATTTCCTTGCTTAAACCTTATACTTCCAACAGTGACTTATTTCCCAAAAGAAGGGGAAGACCTAAGAAAAACCCTCAGGAAGTCACAGAAACTGCAGAAATTGATAAAATTCTCAATGATAGAATTATCACTTCTGAAAAGGGTATTGAATATTTATTGAGATATAAAAACAAGTCATCTGAACATGATGCATGGATACCTGGAAAAGAAATTTCAAATCTTCCTACTGTGTTTAAAAAGTATAAAAACAAAAAATCTTAGCATTTTTTTATTGTTTTTTTAGAGTGAGGGAGTGTCAGCCAGGCTATCTCAGGAGCCCAGTAAATTATATGATAAATTACTGGAATAATTTAATGGAATAATGCTATACATTTTATGTAGTTAAAATAAAAAATCTCATTGAATAAAATTATATTGTATGGGTAAAATAGTTTTATATTAAGAAACTTTTTATTACATATAAAATATTATATTCTATAATATTATGGCACATTTTGTATGTATTTTAAATCAATAAATTAATTATTTAATATTATATTATAAGTATAAAATACAACTTATAATTTAATTACAAATTGAATAATAAAATTTATATAAACTAAAATACAATTTATCATATAATATTATCCACAAATATTGGGCGCTTCCTTGACTCTTAATTGTGTCATTAAAATTACTAAATTAAGTAAAATACTTAATACTTATTTAATATGATAAATTGTATTTCTCATTCTAAATAGGTTATTTTATTAATTTAATTAGTTGTCTCAATTAAATTAATAATTTAATTACTTGAAATGGTTAAAATGATTAATTTAATTTTCTTTATACTGAATTAAAAAGCGTGAAAATAATTCCTTTTGTTTATTTAAACCTTTTAAGTTATTTGTATTACCTGTTTTAGATTTCCTTTCTCATTGTTCTCATTTTTTCATACTCATGTAGTCATTCATTATATTAATTATTTTTTTGGAACTTTATGGTGGGAAAGTAATCGTTTATTCACGGGTTTAATTCATTGTTCTTATTTTGTATATTTTAATTAAATTCTTTTAATCATTTGTTTCACATTACCTTACTCTTTTTTAAATACTATTGAACCATTCCAGAAGGTCCTCATGCCTATAAAAGAGCTTTGGAAACCTCTCTGGTAAAAAAACACTTATTTACACTCATATTTTATCATATTTTAAATATAATATAATTATTATTATTTTTATTAGTGCTACATTTCTAATTTAAATTTTATATAATATTAAGGTTGCCATAAGTCTATTAACAATAATACTTGATTCCCCCACATTGAAATATAACTTATTAAAATATATATATTTAATATCAATTGAAACTACTATTGTGTCATTTCTCATAAAGTATCATTGTATTACTCTCCATAAACTCAATAAACATTTATTTCTCAAATACTATTTACAACTTAGTCTTTATTTTCCTTTTCTACCTCTTCTTTTGTCCTTCTTTTCCTACTCCTTCTAGAAGACCTGCCAACAGATAAGGACATAATGCCAGGCACTGTACAGTGGCCTGTAACAAGTCTGCAACCAGTATTTTTTTAACACTACTCTCTCAATAAGTTTCAGAAAAATTTTATTATTTGTATTCTGGTGGAAAAGCATGTTTCAAATTGACCTAAAATATTATAAATACAAAAAAAATTGTAACATAAAAAAAATTAAATCCAAAAAGCAAATTTTTCAGCTACCCAAAACAATTTTTTACCTAGATGAAATACATACCATTAGATAGCTGAGACATTATAGAATGTCTCCCCAAAAGGATTTTGAAAAAAAAAATTTGAAAAAAAAAAAAAAAAAAGTTCCCCTTCCCCATGTCCATTAATATCTACCAACAAGTTGATCCTCTATGATTATCAATAACCATTTGAATTCTTGCAGGAATTTAAGTAATGAGGTTCTCCAGTTCAAAGTTCGGTTAGTCTTCCCAAGCTAGTGGCAATGCTTCTTGCATCTCTTTGATGTTTTTAGGTTGATATTTTTCTTGCACATTACACTTGAGGATTTTCCAAACGTTTTCAATAGGGTTAAGATCAGGAGATTGAGGTGGCCATTCAAGTTTTTTTATTTTATTTTTTAATCAAAATAAATTGGTGACATCAGCTTTGTGGACAGGCACATTGTCCTCCATGATTGTTAATGTGTTCTTTGGGTCTTTTTTTTGAGATAAGGCATAAGATTATTTGTATAGACATTTCCAATTAAATCAGCTGCTTTTCGCTGTTTAGGAGGAAGAAACACAAGTGGTAGTTTTGTAGTGTTGTAAAATTCTCCCCAGATCATAGTAGAAGCTTGGCCACTTTTGAAAGTGGGTTAGAGGCAATTTTCTTCATACTTTTCAGATTTTGTGCACCAAACCAATGTAGCTGATGACCTCTTTCCTGTTTCAAATGAAGATTCATTGGTCCAAATGATCTTTTTCCAGTCACTAGCAGTCCACGAAGCATGAGTATGAGCAAATTGAAGCCGTTTTGCCTTGTGTATTTCATTTAGATACGGTTTCCTTGCTGCAACACATTTGTGATACCCAAGACCATGAATACTTTTACAAACAGTTGAAGGTGAAGTTTGAGTGGTTAGAGAGTCAGAAATGACATGAAGTTTCTCTTTTTGATTGCTGCTGACAACTCCAGAAAGTTGTCAAAGATCTTGCAAGCTGAGTTTAGGTGGACAGCCAGAATGAGGAGCAGCTTCAATTGTTCCAGTTTCCTTAAAATGCTTAAGCAAGGTAGCGACAGTTGAGTGGGGTAGATTAAAATTTTTACATGTTTTCTGACTCGGAACCTTCCCTTTAACATAGCCAAGGATTTGCCATCGTACTTCCTGCAACAGTTGTGTATTTTGTGCCCCATCTCTTGATATCTATGAAGATTTTTGAACATAAGACAAACAGTAATAATAGAGATAAACAAAATTTAGTTAAATGGATAAAAAAATACATTACCATAAAAGAATAAGATTGTTGATGAATGGAAGTTGTGCTGGTGGTGTGAATTAGAGCCTGGAGGATGTGGGTGATATGCAAGTTTCAAAAATGAATTTTGGTTGCAGACTTGTTACAGGCCACTGTACAATGGGTGGCCATTTATTTTGGTCACTTTTATACATAATTATTTTTTTCTCTACATTTTTCTTTTCATCTCTGCTCACCAACATCACTTTTTTTCTTCAAGATTTTTTTTCTGGTTTTCAGCAAGTCTTTGAATCTCTGGGTGAGTTCCTTTTATTTGTTTTTTTTGGCAAAATTTCATATAAATTTGTCACTCAAAAAATTGGGGGTTTTCCAAGTTTACTCTCCATTCACCAACATCTCCCACTCAAAAATGCCATCACAGCTTTGAAACCAAGGTGAAAATAGCTGAAATAGAAGATTGGGATTCACTGTTGTCCAATTTTCATGCCACTAAAACTTTCCTCTCACAACTATGTGCCAAATTATCAAAAAAAAAAGCCTAAGAAGGAACTGTGGCTACTTCCCCCCAAAGTGGATGCCCATGCAAAATATCACCTTCGGACATTCACCAAATCAGTCAGGTAGTGTCTAGTAACTGAAAGGCAACAACTAATGAGATAGCTGGTTCACTTACCAGAAATATCTCACCCGGAACCATCCAAAGATGTATTCATAAGCTAGGATTCAGTACTCATGTGGCTCTCAAGAAGCCTTATATCAGCCAAGTTCATGAAGCCAAAGGTCTCTGCTTTGCACAAAATCATCTCTACTGGTATGTAAGTGATTGGAAGAAAGGTCTATTGTCTGATGAGTCCAGTTTTGAAGTCAGAAGACAATTTACACAACAGCTTGTCTGGTGCAAGAAAAATCAAAAATATCTAGAATTATGTCTTCAACCTACTTTCAAGCGTGGTCATACCACCATAATGATTTGGGGTGCTTTTTCCAACCCAGCATGAGCTCCCTTTGTAATTCTGCCCCCAAAGCAGCAATCAGCAAAACATTTTATATGTCTCAACCCTTCTTCCATGGCTCAAAAAAGTTGACTCAAGGAACCAGCTTGTTTTGATAGAGATAATGCCCCTGTGCATACAGCAAACATTTCTAAGGACTTCCAAGCTTCAGTGCATCTTGAAAATATTGAAGATTGGCCTGCTCAATCTCCTGACTTAAATCCAATAGAAAATATCTGGAAGGCACTCAAATCACTTATTCAAAAAAAGTATCACACCAAAAATATTGATGAAATGCAAGTCGCACTGAAATTAGCTTGGGATGACATTCCCCAAGAGATACTGGAGAACATTATTTCCACCATGCCTGCCCGAATGCAAGCAGTTATTTCTGCTCGTAGAGGATCAACCTCCTGGTAACCCAAAATATTTTTTTTTTCATTTTTTTTATCAAATTTCTTACTTTTTTCATATTTCAAATTAGCAATCTGTCTTTATCAAGGACTGGCTTTCTGATAGTAAAAGTATTATTGCTGTTTGGTTGCTGGTTAAAAAAGTGAAGATGTGACATCTTTAGTAAAACAAAAAAGATAAAAAATGGTTCCTAAAATTTTATTTATTAAGATTAGTTATCTCTAGCATCTCAAGTACCTAAATATAAAACTATATTGCTTTATGATGAGAAATGAATAAGTGGTGCTGAATTGAAAAATGACTAAAATAAATGGCCAGCCACTATACAGTGATATTAAGAATGGTTGGTCCAACTTGCACCAACCATTCTTAATATAGCTGTAACATTCCCAGTAGTATGAGGCGTTTTAACTGGCGTCCCAAGTTGTGCGAACGTTCCAATCACATTGCATAGCTTGGTTTGTAACATTCACAGGCACAGCAACTATTTGTTGATCGTGTCAGAAGATTTTCTCTAGTCATCCTAGAACTCGAGTTTATCGAGCTTCCAATATGAAATTATAGAAGCATCTTAGGTTTGTTTAGTTCTTTTCAGAGCCATTGAGCTGATGCTCAATGATGGTAGCTATTTTTTTACAGCTAATTCCCAAAAAGCTTGACGACTTTTTAAACATGTTTTCATCTCCTATCTCCCTGAGCGTGTGAAGTTAGTTAGTTCAATGTTATGGTTGAGTCAATTTAATGTGCCAGATGCGCAAGTTCTGGGAGAGCTAGGAGAAGAAAACATCTATATATCACTCCTACTACCACACATCTACAAACCAAATCACATGCATTTGCATCTTGATTTGTTTCATTTGATTTTCATATGTAGCCTTTCGCCGGTGAGATGTTCTTGAAAAGTATAATAGAAGATAGTGCCGATCGCTTTTTTTTCTTTTTTTATTTATGCCTGATGACCATCCATTTGGCTCAAAGTAGTAACGGAGAAAATATACAAAACTTTGCCCCTTAAATTACCTTTACAAATGACTACTACCTTATACCAACCTTGCATACACATATAAGTTTATCAACACACATGTAAAGATCGATAGTTGGCCGTTGCATTAAAATAACTTCACATTTTTTATAAAACGAGGGTTCCCTTCTTCCATTTTGCTCCTCACTCATATCATTTAATCGTCTATTGTCTTATAAACCAGATACGTAATTTACATCTACGTTTCTATCTACATCAATAAGTATTCGTTCAATATGTCATCAGATCTAGCCACTTTCCAAAGACCTGATTATCCAGGACAAACTCCCAATCATCGAGTATACAAACTTTTGCAAACACTCTCCGATCAGACAGCTAACTTATCCAAAGAGGTCGTCGACACTGTCAACTCTGCCCTTGAGATAGTTCAAAAACTTGACCCTTACCTTGAAACTCACACTTCATTACCCGCCTCCAATACTGATACTGATAATGATGAAAACAATGACGTTAATCAACTGGTCGATAAAATGATTCTCGATACTCACCAAACTGATTGGCGAGAACTGTACACGACCGGTCAAGTTCAACATCCACTAGGCGCTTTGATGTGTTCCGGAAAATATGAAATCAGCTTTTTAAACTTTCTTTCAAAATTGGTCAAGCCTCGTCAAATTTTGGAAATAGGAATGTTCACTGGGATAGCTACTGTTGTTTTAGCTGCGGAAAAATATGTTGAGAAGGTTGTAAGTCTTGAATTGGAACCGTACTTAGAAAGTTGGGCTAGAAAATATTGGAAAGAAATTAGAAATGGCCAAGTTAATGAGAAAATTCAGGTTATGGTTGGTGATGCTTCTCAAGCCATTCAAAATCTCATCAAGCAATCCCAATCATTTGACATGGTAAGTTTTAGTGACATATCCACGATTCACTATGGCTAGATACCCTTTTTATTATTTCAGCCTAATAACTTGCGAGACCAAGTGATGAAATCAGAGGTTTCTTTAATTTTTCATTGACATGTTAACAGGCCACACTACTACTGCTTTTCCTACTTCATCCATCCAATGTATTGCTCAGAGTTACTGATTTAGTATCATTTTCTTTCCCCTGCATATTTTGTGTTGAAAATTTTTAGATATTTATAGATGCCGACAAGTCTTCTTATAAAAAGTATTTTGAGACCATCATTAACAACCGACTTCTTACTAAAGATGGCCTTCTCGTTGTTGACAACACCTTGTTCAAAGCATCTGTTTTGGTACCTCATCCTGCTTTCGCACCTGAAAATGAGGCGATCCATGAGTTTAACCAGTTTGTTCGTCAGCATAACGATGTGGAAGTAGTTCTACTTCCCGTCAGAGATGGAGTTAGCTTAATTCGATGGAAAGAAGGAAAATATTCTACTTCTTAAGCACAACTTGGTAGCTATAATTTGTGCATCCTTTTTTGACAACTCGAAGCAACTAATCAATTTTTCCCTCAGCATTTGATTAGATAGCATGTAGAGAAGATATAGACATTCTTTTTTTGAATACAATATAAATTTTTTGGCTGATGTGAAACCACATATACTTGATGAGAAATACTGCCATTCCATGCTCTTCATAAGATCACAAGATGGCTAAACGAAAGTTCTAAAAAGAACACAAACAGCCTATAAAAAATCACTCTGTATCGCTATCAACTTCATCATACATAACTTCTCTCACTCCTTTCCAGACTTTGATCAATAAGTTTAGTCGTGGTCTGGTGCACTTTTGATACACAAACAAAGAACCCACTGGGTCATCTATATGAAATAAGAGCTCATTGATTGAAACACAATTGAGAGACACACATTAAAAATCCGGCGCACTTCGACATCTCCTTTACTACTTGCTGCTATCACTTTTGGTAATTGATCATTTACATTCCGATCAATAATTAGAGCGAGATAAAAATTAATAGCCCAGCCATCAATCGATTCGTGAATAATGATATCATGAATATGATGTTTTGGTATGAACTCATGTTTGGTAGATAAATAGGTTTGCGATGAAATTTGTAATCCAAGATTTGAGATTGCTAAGATTGATTCTGAATATAAAGGTAGCGCATCGATTAGCAGCCGACAATAAAATGTATTTTAAAAGGTATACAAAATGTGAATTATAGGTATTGCGAATGAATAAAGTTAGAGACCTCACCAGATTTCACAGTCATCAATTTGAAGTAAGCCAGGGTTAAACAGATAATTAAAAGCCATAATTCCGAAATCTGGTGAGAATTAAAAGGATTGAGTGACATAAACCAAAAAAAAATAAAAAAATAAAAATGTTCTAAACTAATTAAGTAGAGCAAATGAACATAACGTTACCGAGTAAACCGAATTGATCAAGAAAAAAGATATCAAAAAAATGCAAAATGAGAATAAGATAGACGAAATAAATGAGGTTGATGATAAATGATAGGGATGAGAGGTAGAATGAGAATGGGAGACTGAAATGGTAAACCGGCGAGTGGTAGATGTGACTCTGTCGATATGAAGCGATGGCCCACAACCCATAATATGGTCAAACGGGGGAAAGCAAAGCCTCGATACTACTATGTAAATGCTTTCACTTATGATTTTCAACCCTCAACAGTTTTAGTCTTTAATTTTTTTATTTCTTGTTGTAATGCTTAGCTTAGATAGAAAGATATTTGAACATTTTCGTTCAAATCTATTAATAGGGGGTATCAAAGTTAGAAATCTTCCTTTTCAAAATACCTCTTTTTTCCACCAAATCAACCATGATTATTTTTTTTTAATTTGCCATATTGTACCCCCAAAACATCTTTCTACTGAGAATTAATGTCAAGTTTGTGGATTTCTCTTTGTGTTGTGAAATGCCTTATAAATAATTACAAATTTTTAACTTTGACACCCCTTAATGTATTGGTGAAACCATTGTTTCATGTCTTTGGAAATGAGAAAGGTTTGATAGTTTGGAATTGTAGCTGAAAGTATTTGAATTTTTTTTTTTCACTCTGAATGAATAATGAATAGATGCATTCCAAAAAAAAAAAAAAATTAAATTAAAATCTCCTTCTGTAACTTGGCATAAATAATATCTTAAGATGTAACATTACTAGGGGGTATCAATGTTGACCGATCCACAATTAAATTAATTGCGGATAAAAATCATTTTACCCCAATTATCTTCCGCAATTATTTTTGCTAATAATTGGGTTATTGGACGTTTTACATTTCAACGTTCACCTCTATCTGACATTTTTATCCTCAATTTTTCATAACCACATCTTGGACAACTTTCAGGATGTGCCAGCCTCCCTACCTTGCTGTGCACTCCCATCTTGTCTATTCATTAGGGGGTATCAATGTTCAGGGATCAGCAATTAAATTAATTGCGGATAAAAATCCTTATACCCCAATTATCTTCTGCAATTATTTTTGCTAATAATTGGGTTATTAGACACTTTACGTGTCAATGTTCACCTCTTATCCGACATTTTTTTACTCAATTTTTCATAACCACATCTTGGACAACTTTCTGTCATAGCCACATGTTGCACAACTTTCTGCCATAGCCACATCTTGGACTACTCTCTGGATATGCCTCATGGATGTGATGAGTTTGGGATCAGGAATTAGGAATGGAAATTGGGGTATAAGAGGCGTGATAATGCATTATTGTGGATTCCTTATCCACTAGCCCTGGGGCTAATGGATAAGAATCTTCCGCAATTAATAATGTCTGATCCTGGGAAAAAAAATTCCTGATCCCTGAACATTGATACCCCCTATTAGGGGGTATCAAAGTTGCAAATCCTTCATTTCAAAATACCTCTTTTTCCCACCAAATCAACTATGATTATTTATTAAAATATGAAATATTATGCCCCCAAAACACCTTTTTACTGAGAGTTAATAGGGGGTATCAATGTTCAGGGATCCGCAATTAGGAATCAGGAATTTTTTTTTCCGGGATCAGACATTATTAATTGCGGAAGATTCTTATCCACTAGCCCCAGGGCTAGTGGATAAGGAATCCACAATAATGCATTATCCCGCCTCTTATACCCCAATTTCCATTCCTAATTCCTGATCCCAAACTCATCTCATCCATGATGGATTTGCAATAAGTCACATGACTCATAATTGCTGATACCATCCTTAAGTCTTTCCTCACTCTATGCTACTTAATTTTGGTGGCAAACACTTAAGTTTTTTTTCTATCTACACACCCCAACTGCACATTTGGCGGTGAATTCCCACTTCCCTCATCACATAACCCTTCCACCGGCAACAATGAAACACCTCTCTACTAGGAAGCTACTTCACTCAACAATGAATGCTATTACTTTTCTTTTAGTTCTTTACTATAAATCTGACTCTGATTTGGAAGATGCTTTAGCTTATATGTGTTTTCTTTCCAAAAAGCATTACATCATCACCAGGGGGCAAAATCTTTATCATGATCCCCGATATAATCTGGCCTCCATTCTAAACATTCCTCATTTAAACTTCACCCAACTTTTTAGAACTTCTCCCTATTCTTTCTTCAAACTTTATTAACTCATATCCGATCATCCTATCTTTCATAACAATTCCCATAACAAACAGTGTAATCCTGCCATCCAACTTGCTGTTGCACTATGTCGCTTTGGCTCAAACAGAAACGGTGCTGCTGTAAGACGTTTGGATAATCTCTTTAACATAGGATATGGTACCATGATATTATACACCAAGCGCTGTATGATTGCTATCCTTTCCCTCAAGTCTCAAACACTTGCTTGGCCAACTCCAGAACAGCGACTTGAATCATCTCAGGTAATGCAAGCTGAAGGTTTCCCTGGATGCGAAGGATTTGTTGATGGCACAACTATACCTTTGAGTCAAAAGCCTGCTCATGATGGCAACCATTATTTTGATCGCAAAAAAAGGTTTCTTCAAAATCTTCTCCAATTTCTCATCCTTCATAAACTAACTTTTTATCTTCTTTCTAGATACTCTATTGCCGTTCAACTTGTATGCGATGTCAATAAAAATTTTATTGCTTTTCATAGAGGCTGCCCTGGCTCATGTCATGACTCTTCCGTCTTCCAAAGAATGAGGATTTCTCAAACCCCTGAATAATACTTTGACGAATCTCAGTACCTCCTTGCAGACTCAGCATATGCAAGGGGAAAGTACATTATACCTGCTTTCCGTGGTGCAAGTTTAGAAAGTGACCCCAAAACTGCCTTTAATTATCACCTTGCCCAATCAAGAGTACAAATTGAACATGCTATAGGTATTTTGAAGGGACAATTTTCTAGTCTTCGGGAGCTCAGAATCCAATTTCAAAAAAAATTGGATATCAAAACTGCAAATCATTGGATCATGACTTGCATTATACTCCACAATATCCTAGCTGATTTAAAGGATGAGTGGAATTATCTTTATGAAGAAGAGGATCCTGAACCAGCACTGGATCTTCCCTCCCTTGAATCACAAAACATTCATTCAATTGGCATACGCTCTGTCATTATGCCTATTACTCTCCAACATTTCTCTTCACCACCCTTTTAAATTATTTTTTGTACTCTCCAAATGTCCTCTTTGTGTAATTTATTCACTTGGTTTGGTATTTTGGTTTGTTGCATATTCATTTTTTGTTGGAATTTACGGTGAATATCTTTTTTTTGGATGGCTCATTGGTTTTTTTTCACCAGCTCAACATGAAATCTCATATTTTGTCAGTGATTTTTTTTTCATTCATCACTCATATCCTTTTCATCCTCTCCTCAAACATCACTCAAATATTTTTGTTACTTTTATTTTCTCAACTCATCTCACCAGGTAAGTCTTTTTTTTTCTTTTTTTTTGTTTTTTATTTGCTAATCATGAATTTTTTTATTTTGCTTTTTTTTGGTTTTTTTTTGTTGTTGCTTTTTTTTTTTTGTTTTTTTTTTTTTTTTTTGTTTTTTTTTTTTTGTTTTTTTTTTTTTTTTGTAAGTCCTTTTTTTCATTTTCAAGGTTAGACTTTTTTTTTCTCTTTTTTCTCTTTTTTTTCTTTTTTTTTCTCTCCTTCACCCTCTTTAGCTGCCTCATTTCACCCCTTTTCCTCTCTCTTTACCTGCCTCAAGTCACTCCTTCTCCCCTCTTTTTACCTTCCTCAAGTCCCCCTTATTTCACCCTCCTTGCCTGTCCCAAATCCCCCCTTTCCCCCCTCTTTAGGTGCCTCATTACCCCCCCTTCCCCTCTCTTTAGGCGCCTCATCACCCCCCCTTCCCCTCTCTTTAGGTGCCTCAACTCTCCCCCCTTCTTCTCTCTTTAACTGTCTCAAAACCCCCCTTCCCCCCTTTTAGGTCCCCTCCCCCCCTTCCACTCCCCTTTAGCCACCTCTACCCCCCCCCCCCCCCCCTCCTTCTTAACAAACAATCGCTAAAAATCTTTTTTTAAGAAGGAGGAGGGGCTAGAGGAGGCTTAAGGGGAGTGGAAGGGGGGGGGGTTTGAAGTGGCTAAAGAGGGGGGGAAAGGGGGGGTTTTAAGGTAACTAGGGGGGGATTTTGGGGGAATTTGAGGGTGATTTTGAGGCAAGGAGGGAGGGATTTTAGAGGTGATTTCAGAGAAATAAAGGGGGGGGAACGGGACTGTTATGGGAGTTGAAGGGGGGTTACCTATTTTTTAAAAAACATACTAAAATGTAATTTTTTTTTTTGGCAGAATTTTAGAAAAAAAAAACTTTTACATTCTGTTAAGGTCTTTCCCTATAAATTAAAAAACAAAAAAGGTTTAGATTTTAATTTTTAATTTTTCTTACAAATAATTTTACTGAATTAATTTTTTTTTAATTTATTTGTTTTGATTTTTCTTTTACTGAATTTTTTATTTTTATTTTTTTTTAAAAATTATTTTGACAGGATTTTCTGTGAAGGTTTTTTATAACCAAACTTCAGGTTTTCTTTTGTATTTTTTTTTTGAAATAATTTTTACTGAGAATTATTAAATTTTTTTTTTGTTTTAATTTTTTTTTAAATTTTTTTTAAAAGTTTATTGCTTTAAATTTTATTTTAAAAGATATTATTACGTGAGTTTTTTTTTAAAAAATATGTGTTGATTTTTTTTTTTAAATTTAAATTTTTTCAGATCAAAAAAATGTCTTCTTCTTCAGATTCACCCCTTACTTCTCTATCATCTTCATCTTTATCCTCTTTATCATCTTCATCTTTATCATCTCTATCATCTTCTTCAAAATCAACTTCAATACAATCATCTTCTAAAACATCAAAAAAATTAATGATAATCAGTCTCATCAGAATAAAAGATATCTGAAAAAAAATTCTTCTTTTAAATCATCCAAAAAAATTAAAGATAATCAGTCTCATCAGAAGATAAGATATCTGAAAAAAAAAATTCATCATCTAAATCATCAGAAAAAATTAAAGATAATCAGTCTCATCAGAAGAAAAGATATCTGAATAAAGAAATTCTCTGTGAAAGTTTTTTTCATCATATCCCAAACAATTTTTTTCATAAAACTAAAGTAGATAAAAAAATAAACATCCAAAAAAATTACTAGAAGATATAAATATCTAACCAAATTTGGAGATGATCGAGTTGTTACAGTTATCAGTAATACTTATAAGGCTCAATTCATTTTGGAAGTTCATTCATTTGATGGTGTAAAAGATGAATCTTTTAACCAACTATTGAATCTTATCATAAATCTTTATAAAATGGCTTTGGTTTAGTTACCTATAAGGAATAAAAATTTGTTGGGTGGTATCATGATTGGATTTAGCTGGAGACCAGGTTTTGTTAAAGGATATTCTCTTGGTATGTCTAATAATTTTTTTTCCATTCTTAATATCACTTCACTTATTTCATTTATATAGGCATATATTCATTGCTCAAGAATATCACTAAAGCTCAAAAAGATGAAGATTTTCGCTTATGGGACACTCTACCTTCCTTTAACTCTTTTCTTGCTTGTCAACTCAAAAAGCTCTGTAATAAAGCATTTAAAAAAATCATGAACTTGCAACCAAAGTTGGAATACCAAATTGGTGTGACTCCAAATGGGAAGATATAAAACATGAATATCTTTTATTTTCTAATGTTATTATCACTCATTCTGGCTTCCACAATAGGATTCATATTGATAGGAATGACACCAATTTTCTTACTTTTGGTATATTCTCATATATCAATCCAATAATTGGCCAACCAATACCATCTCCAGCTAAAATCAAAGGACATGGTTTATATTTTCCAGACCACAGGTGCATCATATATTTTGGTTTGGGAAATGGTATAATCGAAACTATTTGGAATTCTTCTAAGGATAATCATCAAACAACCAAAGCTCCTCCTGGTTTGGAATCCTGTCAAGATTTCACACATTTTGGTTGCTCATTTCAAATAAGTCATAATTTGATTCAAAGAATCAACAAGGTAAAGAAAAAGGTAAAGTTAATTGATTTAAAAAAACTTTATCTAGATCCAAAAAGTATGGTGATTAGAGTTGTGATCCAAAATTTTATATTTTTTCATAAATTTTTAATAAATATTTTTTATATATCAATTTGCTCAAGTAAAGTGATGAGCCAACAGCCTTTGGTTGTATATCAGTTAATCATGATAACATTTATTTTTTTCATGGGGTTCCTCTAGCCTATACCTGTGGAAAGTCCCAAACTTTTGTTTCTAGATTTGATCTGCATTTTGGCTTGAGGAATTGTCATTACTTTAAACTAGGGAAATTGATATATATTAGATATTTATATAATAATTTATGTAATTATATTGAATTTAGATGACTTCCACCCCTTACTTCAATAAAATTCAGGGGGGGTATTGCCAAATTTTCAAATCTGACATGTGAAATTGATGACTTAGAAAAATTGTGGTGATACCCACCCCTTGCTTCAACAAAATGCAGGGGAGAGTATTGCCAATTTTTTAAAACAGATATAGAATTTTTTTGACTTGTAAATATTTTGGTGAAATTTTTTTGGTGATACCTGTCCCTTACTTCAATAAAATCCATGGGGGGTTCTGCCAAAATTTCTTATAAGACTTGTGAAATTCTTGACATGTAAGAATTTTGGGGATACCGGTAAAATGCAGGGGGTAGTAAAGCCAAAGTTTCATATAAGACTTTCAAGATTAATGACATGAAAGAATTTTGGTGATACCCACCCCTTACTTCAAAAAAATCCAGGGGTGGGGGATTGTCAAATTTTCAAAGGAGACATGAAAATTTTATTTAAAAAAAGAATATTTAACATTAAAATACAAAAATTCAAGTGATGATTGATAGAGCAATGAAATACAGGAAATTATTGTAAATTTTATGTACAAATAAATATGAACAGTTGAAGTGTGAGAGAAATAAAACAAACAAGTCATCCAACAATTTCTTTAAACGTTCAATTTCCTCAACAAATTTATTAGCTTTAACACATTCTATCAAGAAATCTCTCTTTTTCAAATTTTCTTCATGATCAAACTTATATTTCATCTGCTCTAATAGGTTTTGATTTTTGAGTCTTTTCTCCTCTTTTTTTGATTTTTCAATACTTAGAGTTAACTCAAACTTCTTCTCCTCCAAATCCTGGGCCCAACCATCCTTCCATAAAGAGATCTCGTACTTCTTCTCCTCCAAATCTTGGGCCCGATCATCCTTCCGTAAAGAGAGCTTGTACTTCTTCTCTTCCAAATCTTGTAGCCTATCATCCCTCCTTAAAGAGAGCTCATATTTCTTCTTTTCAAAGCTTAGAGTCTCTTTAGCAATTTCTACTTGTTCTAGAGTGATAATAAAAATTAATATAAAGTAGAAGAAAAGCAGAGTAAATTAGTAAGAGGTATGGTATCACTTACCAGCATCACGTTTCTCTAAAAATTGTTCCATAGACGAAAAAGGGGTTTGTAATAAAGTATCACTTTTTTGTCTTCTTTTGGAGTGGAAATTTAGACTACATGAAGCCCTACACTTCTTGTTCAAGGTCAAATTTTCCTCCTCATCATTGTCACTACCTTCAGACTCAGTTGATTGAGGATCCTGGGTTTGTTTGTCAGCCTTTTAAGAAATAAGAAAATAATAAGTAAATAAAAAATACAATTGATAAGATAAAAGAAAAAAGAAACATACCTGAGTTAGATTTGGTAGGGTTAAATCACCAATAGGATCTACAGAAAAGCTATCTAAATTTGTCTCATTTAAATGAGGGGAGGCTTGAGTGGAGGAAGAGGATGGGAAACAATTTGCTTCAACATCATGTTTGGAGATAGGATCTTCTCCATCCAACATGTTTAGAGGATTAACATCGGATTGCTCTCCAAAAATTGTATCCATCTCTTTAAAGTAAGAACATAA
The DNA here is from genome assembly GCA_030280995.1 of Hemileia vastatrix. Classification (NCBI taxonomy): domain Eukaryota; kingdom Fungi; phylum Basidiomycota; class Pucciniomycetes; order Pucciniales; family Zaghouaniaceae; genus Hemileia; species Hemileia vastatrix. Next base: position 39,720,846 of record JASXTE010000002.1, read on the forward strand.
AGATTCAAGTTTATCGTCTATGGATTTGATACCCTTAGTTATATTGATGTCGGTAACCCCAAAACCAGTGGAAGATGAAAGAGCCTTTGCCTTCTTGTATTTGGCTTGGTAATTCTTGAAGCATTCAGACATCTGTTTAGGAAAAAGATCAATCCTTCCCTTGGTCTTATTCCATAATTTATTTGCCATTAGAAAATAGCCATTAACTTTTGATTCTGGGGGCTGTCCTACTTTAGTTGTATACTCAGTACCAAAACAAGAATCATGGTTAGATTTGGTTTTCAGCCAGTTGATAAGAATGAGATGATCATCTTTTTTTAATTAAACAGTCTTAGATTTCTGGGCTGAGTGGGGGAAAGAGGGAGTAGTGGGATTTGAAGAACAACTGGGTGATGGCTGCCTTTGAGAAGATCTAGGACAACGAGGCATGTTAGAATATAAATGAAGATGAAAAGGAGCAGAAACAAGCAGATGAGATGGTGAGGGGTTCTGAGCAGATAGAATGAACAGGATGGGATGAGAATGGGAGTGCACAGAAATGTAGAAGGCATATCCAGAGAGTAGTCCAAGATGTAGTTATGGAAGAATGTAGGTCAAGATGTGGTTATGACAGAGAGCTGTCCAAGATGTGGTTATGAAAAATTTAGTAAACAAATGTCGGATAAGAGGTGAACATTAACACGTAAAGTGTCTAATAACCCAATTATTAGCAAAAATAATTGCTGATAAGTCAACATTGATACCTCCTAATGTCAAGGTTGTGGCTTTATTTTTGTGTTTTAAAATACCTTTTAAACAATTACAAATTCCTAACTTTAATACCCCCTATTCTATCCATTAAAAACCCCTCCCCATCTCATCTGATTTTTCTTCTCCTTTTCATCTTCAAGTATCTTAACATGCCTCATCGTCATAGATCTACTCAAAGGCATCCTTCCTCTAGTTGATCTTCAAATCTCATTACTCCCTCTTTCCCCCTCTCAGCTGAGAAATAAAAGACTGTTCAATTAAAAAAAGATGATCATCTCATACTTATCAACTGGCTGAAAATAAAACTAATTACAATTCTTGTTTTGGTACTGAGAATGCAACTAAAGTAGGATGGCCCCCTGCATCAAAAGTCAATGGCTATCTTCTAATGGCCAATGAATTACAAAACAAGACAAAGGGAAGGATTGATCTTTTGCCTAAACAGATGTGTGAATGCTTCAAGAACTATTGGGCTAAATACAAGAAGGCTAAGACTGTTTCTTCTTCCACTGGTTTTAGTATCACTGACATTGATGTCACTAAGGGAATCAATTCTATAGACAATAAACTTTATTTTTTATGTCCTCACTGTAAAGAGATGGATTCCATATTTGGAGAGTGAGAGGATGTTAATCCTTCAAACATGTTGGATGGAGAAGATGATATCTCCAAACATGATGTTGAAAGAAATATTTTTCCTTCTTCTTCTACTCAAGCCTCCCCTCATTTAACTTCCACAAATCAGGATATCTTTTCAATAGATGCTTATGGCAATATAAACTGTTGGCTGGTTGTCTAGAAGGAGTAGGAAAAGAGTAAAAAGAAAAAGAAGAAGAAGAAAAAGAGAAATAAAAAGGGAAAAACTAAGGACAACAAAAGGCTATTTAAGGGACTTACAACAGTTTTGGTATTATTTTAATTTCTGTAAGTATTTTCTTTCTCTGCTTAAAAACAAAATTAGATAATATGAAAAAAAATCTCTTAATGCAACCTTTTAACTAAGTATTACTTTTAATTCTTAGAGAGGCAGTTACCACAAAGAAATTATTGTGAGTAAAACAGGTTGTATTTATTTATTAATAAAAATAAACTATAATGTAATAGTTTAATAAAAAAAGTGATGAGGCTTCACGGGATTACCCAATGTCTTTATATATGCAAGGGGTCCTCTCAAGCGCCACAAAAACATATACATGAAAATAAAAATAAGATAAAACACTAATAAAATAAATGTAGCAATAATATAAGGGGAAAACAAAGAACACATAACAAATATGAGCAAGAGCCCAATTTTCCCACCAATTTAATCCCAGACAAGGTATTAAAATTTAATGAAACATTAAGGTAGTCTGAAACACAGGAATAAACCACTTTAAGACAAAAAATGTGTTATAATATAATTAAAATGGTAGACAATGTACATGAAACATCAGAAAAAATACTATTTTAGAAGTATGATTAATTAAATTAGTATAAAACATAATTGAATAATAGTTTTAAACTATATCAGTTTGGTTATAACTATGTTGAATCATACAATTAATTAATTTAATGAAGTTTACTAAATTAAAGTAAAAAATTAATATTTTTTATTAATTAAGTGTTTTAACTTAATTAATAAGTTTTCTGACACAATTAAGGGTCAAAAAAGTGCCCAATAATTATGATTTATAAGGTATGTATAATATAATTATATATAATTAATTAATTAATTAGTTTATAATTTTAAAATTATAATATGTAATTATAATATAATATTATATTAATTAATTAATAATTTATAATTATTAAATACATTAAAAGTGCTCATTTTTATAGAATATAATGTATTAGTTATATATTTAATTGTATTTACAATTTATATAGTAATAAAATTTATATAACTCATACATTAATTTATTATCAGAAGTTAGTTATTTTAATTTTATATCTCAATATATGTTTAATTTAAATACATAAATAAAAATAGAAATTTTCCATTTTTAGCTTTAATAAAATATTATAAAATTTTACAGGACTCCTGGTACAGCCTGGCTGGCACTCCCTCACTCCAAAAATAAAACAAGAAAAAAATGTTAATATTTTTTCTTTTTATAATTTTTTAATAGAGTAGAAAGGTTAGAAATTTCTTCTCCAGGTATCCACACATCATGCTCAGATGTTTTATTCTTATATCTCAATAAATATTCAGTACCCTTTTCAGCAGTGATAGTTCTATCATCGAGAATCTTATCAACTTCTGCAGTTTCTGTGACTTCTTGAGGATTTTTCTTAGGTCACCCTTTCCTTTTAGAAAATAAGTCACTGTTGGAAGTATAAGGTTTTAGGAAGGAAATGGGGAAAACAGGATGTTTTCTATCATATGAAGAATACAGTTCTACTTCTACTGCATTATTAGAAACCAATCTTTTAACAACAAATTGACCTAAAAATGGATCTTTAAATTTTTTGTTTCCCTGTGAATTTAAGTGGACTGTAGATATCATTACTTCATCACCTTTCACAAATGTGTAATCTTTATGGGATTTATTCCATCTTTTTTTCTCATATTCAATTGCCTTATCAATAAAACCTTGAGCATGTTTTCTACATAGTTTTTGCATTTTCATAAAAGATTTTACACCATGATGTGGTTCCAACCTTTTTAATTTATTATTGAGAATTTGAGAAGGAGTATTAGGGAAATACCCTAGCCAGAGCTCAAAAGGCTTTTTCTCAGTGACAGAGTGAACAGTGCTATTATAAGCAAATTCAAGACCTGGTAATAGAGTAACCCAGTCATGAGTGAATCTGTCATGGTATTTATATTCTAATCCAAAGGCACAATACCTTCTAAACATATCCTCTAGAGTTTGAATCATTCTTTCAGCTAAACCATCAGCTTGGGGATGGTGAGCAGTAGATAATTTCAACTCACAGCCACATATATTCATCAATGACATCCAAAATTCAGAGGTAAATTTTGGGTCTCTGTCAGAGATGATGGCTTTGGTAAATCCAACAATATTACACATATGTGACCACCATAAGAAAGCTTAGTCTTTGGTGGAGACATCTTTATGGGTGGGAATAAATTTACACATTGTGGTGAATCTATCCACTATTACCCAACAAGAATTATAATTGTCTTTCCCTGCTACAGGAATACCAGTGACAAAATCCATATTAATGATTTGCCAAGGAGCATTAGGTGCTTCAATATGTTGCATTAATATTGCTCTTTTACCTGTTAATCTTTTAGATTTTTGGCAATAATCACAGGATTCAACATATAATTTTGTGTCCTTAGACATATTAGCCCACCATGAAGTGTTTTTAGTCCTGAAAATTGTTTTTTCCAGATCAAAATGGCCAGCTAAGATGTAATAATGACAAAGTTTTAAGATTGTTTATTTCATTGAAGGAAAAATTAAAAGACATTAGTAAGTTTTCTCCTGTAATAAATATAAACATCCTCAATAGAAAAATTTCCTTTATTCAGAGCATTTTGATACTTTGGGGGAAGAGTTTTTATGAATGCTTGGATTGAAAAATTCTTAGGATCATTTAAGATTGTAACTAATTTTTTAAGATTGGAATCATTCTCATATGAGCCAGAATTAATTGCAATAATTCTTCTTCCATATCAAAAATATATATACCATGTATATGAACTGTATCATCCTTTGGGACATAGGCAGGATTAGAATCATTATTTGGTAAAGGCAATCTTGACAACATATCCACATTTGAATGAAAATTACCAGCTCTGTGAATAATTGTCATTCTACCCCTATACTCTTGAACAGCTAGTTTTGACCTAAACATATGTCTTTTTGGTGTTTTTAAGTTTAAGAGGGATTTCACTGCACTACAGTCAGTAATAAATTCAAATTTCTGGTCATCCAGGTAGTAATAAAGTTTCTCTAGGTCCCATACAACTGCTAAACACTCCAATTTGGTGGCACCATATTTCAATTCACTGTTTCTTAAGGTACTTGAAGAATAACAAATTACTACTTCTGAACATTTATCATTTAGAATTTGTTTCTGGTGGAGGGCAGCTCCAAGTCCAACAAAATTTTCATCTGTGTAGAGGACAAAAGGTTTATTGAAATCTGGGAGAGACAGGATTAGGGCAGTCATTAAACATTTCTTCAATGTATTAAAGGCTTTTTGTGTTTCCTCATTCCAGATAAAAGCTACTTCTTTTCTGGTCAATTTTGTAAGAGGTAAGGCTATGACTTGATAATTTTTGATACATTGCCTATAATAGCCACACATTCCCAAAAAACTTTGGATCTCTTTCACAGAAGTTGGTGCCTTCACATTCTGGATTTCAGCAACTTTATTTTGGTCTACACAAATCTGTAATCCTGACACAACATGACCCAGGACTTTCAAGGATCGAAAAACAAATTTACACTGTTTAAAAGATAGTGTCATGTTAATATCATCCATCTTTTTGAAGACTCTATTTAAGTAGGTGATGTGTTCATTAAAAGTCTTGGAAAAAATTATAATTTCATCAATATATACCATCAACCATCCTTCAGTGATTTCCTGATCAAATGTATTATCCATTACTTTCTAAAAGTCTGAAGGGGAATTCTTAGGGCCAAATGGCATTCTCACATACTTATAAATTCCCATATGAGTTGCAATAAGGAAGAAATTTTGGGAATTCTTTTCAAAATGGATTTGATGATAACCCTTATTACTATCTAGGAAACTAATAAACTTTGCACCCTGTAAGTTTTCATGCATGGAGTTTATCCTGGGTAAAGGGTAAATATAATTTATTGTGTAAGTATTTGAAGATCTATAATCCCCACATAATCTAGCCTTATATTTCTCATAAGAGATCAAGACTGGAGAGATGACACAATATTTTGGGGTAACATCTACTTTTTCAATAAAATTCATTTTTAACAAGGTAGAAATATTATCTTCAATGTCTTTCCTTTTAGTGCGGGAAGCAGGATAAGGTTTTTTCTTCAGACTAGGAAGAATATCACTCAAATTAGATGATAAAGAAATTTTAATTTCTCCCTTGACAACTCCCAGTTCATGGGATCCATGAGCAAAAGCCATAGGAAAAGAAGTAACTAAGGAAATTATAAAATCTTTCTGTTCACCAGTTAACTGATCACTGAATGAAGCAGTATTTATTTCACACAATACATTTTCCATTTCTTCTGTTGGTCTTCCTTTACACTGAATCAATGAATTACAAGATCTCAACAGGTGTGCAAAATGTTTTTTAGGAGGAGAAATTTTAAATTTTCTTTTTCCATTCATTCCCAATGTGAAACAATTGTTTTATGGATCCAATTTGATACCAAACATGGTTAAAATGTCATTCGCCATTATAAACCAATTGCTTAAGCTATCATTTTTCATAAAAAAAAAATCACACACAGCTCTGACAAAGCCACCATTATATTTAAAGAATACAGTATTTTTTTACTTGCCAATGGGACATAAAACAGAACCATAACCTCTCCATTTTTCAGATGTTATAGGTAAAAATTTACTATGATAATTATTATCTACTGAAGCAAGTGCCTTTTCAGTCACTACATTACCACCAGCACCAGAGTCAAGAACAACCTCAAAATTTTTACCATTAATAATAACTGGTGCTCTAAAAGAGGAGATTAATATGGAACTGTCAGTAATATCTTTTATAATTTCAGCATCTTCTACTGAAGATGAATCCAATTTACAAGTTTCAGAATAATTATCCAAATATTGTACATCATGTTCTAGCATTAAAATATCATTGAGTGAATCATTCTCATAAGAGATATTACTATCAAAGTCCCTTGAAGATTCATCAAGTTCAACTGTAGCATCTTCAGGATTTTCAGTTTGTTCAACAAGATGAATTTTCTTGTCACAAACATGACCTTTTTGCCATGATTTTCTACATTTAAAACAAGTATTAGTTGCATATTTCTTTGGTGAAACTGGAGAAGAAGGTTTACCAGGCTTTTCTGGAAGTTTTGATGAAGGTTTTATTTGGTCATGGGAAGGCCTTAAAGGATGATTCCTTGGTTCATATCTGTTGTTGAGTAATACCTCATTACAGATATTAATAAAAGAAGAATTTTCCCTCACATTCTCAGTCCTAGCTAAAATCAAATCTTTTAGTGAGTTTGGAAATTTATAGAGTATTTTGTCTCTCAAAATATCATAATCCATTTTTGGATCCATAGATCTAAGAATTTTTGTTATTTTCATGAGGAAACTAATAGGTCTCTCAGCATAAGAGGATGTATATTTAGCATTTTCATATAATATTTTCTGTGCCAATCTGAAATTTGAGCCACCAAATTGATTCTCAATTAATGTTTTCCACTCAGCCCAAGTATAGTGATGATTGTCTAGCAAGATAGACTCATACCACATCAGGGCAACATTGGAGAATGAAGAAATCAGCATAGAGACTATTTCTTCATCTGAAATTTTATAAGAATCTTTTAAATTATCAATTCTTTGAATAAAATGCTGCCAGTCAGATGAAGAATCACCATCAAAGCTGGGATATCGATCAAGTTTAGGCCAATTTTTATAGCTACTTAGCTGGTCAACTTTGGAATTATTCATGGTAATTAACTCCTGAAGCCTAGACAGGTGTTCAGAAATATCATTAATAACAGAAACAGGTGGCTCATGATGAGTATTGAAAAAGTTTTTGTGGTCCACAGAAGAACTAATAGATACATTGTCAGTCTGTTTAATGGACACATTTAAAGGAGGGTAAGAGCTACTTTTCTCAGATTGTTTGACCTTATTCTTGATGGACTTATGAGCAGTAGTTTCAATTTGACTATCATGTTCATCAGGAAGAAGAGGTAAGGTATAGAATTTCCTTTTAACATTAGTCACAGAATTTCTCTACCTAGGAATTTCAGAAAGTTGATCATTAATTTTTGTAAGAGATAAAACATTTCTGTCTTCATATACTGAGAATTTATTACTCAAAGCTTGCAAATCTATTTTCAATTTTTTCAATTCCTTACATAAGGATGAATTGTCATCTCTTAATGAAGCATTTTCAGTTACAAGTGGTTTTATATCATGAATGATTTTATGCAAATTACATGTCTTATCAAAAAGCACCTTGTGATCATTTTTCAATTGGTTTTGATGAGCAAGAATAGTATTCAAGGTGTCTTTCAATTTAAAATAAGCAGTATCTTGAGCAGAAGAACTCACTTTACAATGTAAGTGCAGATTATTTAATCTGTCATTCTCATGTTTCAACAAATCTCTCAGTAGTCTATCTTTGATAATACCAAAATCAGGAGTATCTTTTAATATTTCCTCAGAAGTTTTCTCAAGCAAGACATAAAAATAATGGGAAACAGAATCATCTTTAATTGCAAGAGAAGGATTAATTAAAGAAGTTGAAGTTAAGTGTAAAGGTTCATCAAATGAAAATTTACTAATTAAATCATTTGGGCTACTTATAACAGGAAGTTGTCTCTTAATTGGTTTAACAGTTCTTTCACTATGACCAACAATATCACCTGTAGAAGAATATTTATTATTATAAATACCAACATTTTTATTGAACAAATTAATCACCATAGCAAGAGAGGAAACTTCCCCTGTGCTTTCCTTTTTCTGCCTCCCTGATAAGGATGGGCCTGAGAAGGTTGATGGTAAGTTTGTGTCCTGGATGGGCCTGGTTGATGAGCTGGTTGATGCTGTACATTCTGCTGGTAGTGGCTCATGAGATAGTCCCATTTCGACTGCTCCACTTCCAGAGTATTTTGATTTTGTTGGGAAGAGCTGGGGGTTTGTTGGGACTGTAGCTGAGTCTGGGTGGTCTGTAAGGGAGAAGGATGTGCCTGTTTTTGAGTCAAGAGCTCCTGAATTTTCCCCCAGAGGGTGTCCACCTTTGCCTTGTAGCTAATGTTGTCTGCTCTTAGTTCCTTTATGTGATTGGATAAATTTTTTACCTGCTGTGACAGTGGAATATTTTTTATCTTTATTCCCTTTGAAGGATTTTCCAGATTAATTAGAGGTTTGATTTCTTTCAGATTTGTTGGGTGAGGGGGGTTTACCACTCCTACTGACATTTTCACATCCTGAAAAATTTGATTTATATTTTTCAGTAGAAGAATTTTTTTAATTAAATTTAGAGGAACTTACATAGTCAAACTCACATTCAACCTCAATTTCATCCACATTTAAGTTATCCATGCTTTCAGTCAAGTTACTAGACATGATATCTAAAAAAAATTAAGTTTTTGTCCACAGGAATGAACTGATTCTCTCAAAAGTGGTTTTCATAATTTTAAAACAATAAAAATATTAATATTAATATATTAATTGAGTTAAAATAAATTTATAATAAAAAATTTATTAAGATTATTATTTATAAAATAAAAAATAACAATCAAAAAATCTATTATTTAATTCAATTAATGTGATTTTATTTATAATATAAAATAATAACCACTAATTATTAAATTGGGGCAAATACAAAAGTATAAATGTCAACCAATAATAATAATACCAATATTAATTGGCAATAATTGGGACTAAGAACAGAGTACTATTATTGTCAAGCAATAATATCAAAATTTAATAAAGAATTAATTTAATAATTCAATCAAAAATTAATGATCTTCTATGACTAAGAGGGTTTCTCTATTATTTTCAACAAGAAAAAAAAATAATTAATAAAATTTGATCACTTACACTCAGTGTCTCAGAAAAAAAGCTAAGGCACTGTTATTGCAATAAAAATTTAGTATTATAATTGTGTGGTGAAAAGTGAGACTTACTAAAGTGATGAAAAAATCACTCTAAAATATAAGATTATTAATACTATATAACCCATAACAGGAAGAACCTGGTTTGATTCACAGTCGCCAAAAAATTTGTTTTCAAACATGCAAGGTGGTCTGTGTTAGTTGTTTTTCCAATTGTCAAAAGTTGTCATTGTTTGGAATGCCCCCAATTGTTGGCCAGTCTTCTAGGAGGAGTAGGAAAAGAGGAAGAAGAAGAAGAAGAAGAAGAAGAAGAAGAAGACAAATAGATATAAAAAGGGAACAACTAAGGACAAAAAATGGCTATTTAAGGGACTTGTAAAAGATTTGGTATTATTTTAATTTTTGTAAGTATTTTCTTTCTCTGCTTAACAACACAATTAGAAACTTTTGAAAGAAATCTCTTAATGAAACCTTTTAAATATGTATTATTTTAATTCTTAGAGAGGTAGTTACCACAAATAAATTATTGAAAGTAAAAAATGTTGTATTTATTTATTAATAAAAATAAAATATAATGTCATAGTTTGATAAAATAAGTGATGAGACTTCATGGGATTACCCAATGCCTTTATATAGGCAAGGGGTCCTTGGAAGTGCCACAAAAACATATACATGAAAATAAAAATAAGATAAAACACTAATAAAATAAATGTAGCAATAATATAAGGGAAAAACAAAGAACATGTAACAAATATGAGTAAGAGCCCAATTTTCCCACCACTTTAATCCCAGACAAGGTATTAAAGTTTAATGAAACATTAAGGTAGTCTGAAACACAGGATTAAACCAGTTTAAGACAAAACACATGTTATAATATAATTAAAATGGTAGACAATGTACATGAAACATCAGAAAAAATACTATTTTAGAAGTATGATTAATTAAATTATTATAAAACATAAATAAATAATAGTTTTAAACTATCTCAATTTGGTTATAACTATGTTGAATCAAACAATTAATTAATTTAATGAATTTTACTAAATTAAAGTAATAATTTAATATTTTTATTAAGTAAGTGTTTTAACTTAATTAATAAGTTTTCTTACACAATTAAGGGTCAAAAAAGTGCCCAATAATTATGATATATAAGGTATGTATAATATAATTATATATAATTAATTAATTAATTAGTTTATAATTTTAAAATTATAATATGTAATTATAATATAATATTATATTAATTAATTAATAATTTATAATTATTAAATACATTAAAAGCGCTCATTTTTATAGAATATAATGTATTAGTTATATATTTAATTGTATTTACAATTTATATAGTAATAAAATTTATATAACTCATATTTTAATTTATTATTATAATTTAGTTATTTTAATTTTATTTCTCAATATAATTTTAATTTAAATAAATAAATAAAAATAGAAATTTTCCATTTTTAAGTTTAATAAAATATTATAACATTTTACTGGACTCCTGGTACAGCCTGGCTGACATAAACTAACCTGGTCTCACTTAGGTGAGATTTTATTTCTTGTCCAGTTGTTTTACTTTTTTTATTCACATCTCTCTTTTTTATTTCTAAAAAGGAAAATGAACATACCCAGGAGCCACAATTAAGTGAGTCTGAAGCTAGAATTGATGATGAAGAGGAAAATTTTACATCCAAAAAAATGAAAAGACCATAAACTACTCTGAATTTCAACAGTCAAAGAAAACAATACAGAGATAGTTTTTCCCAAACCCCTTTTTCTTCCATTGATGATTTTTTGAAGAAATGTGATTCTGGTAGGTGATAGCATATCTCTTAATAATTAAATGAGCTTTTCTTTTCTTTTTTTAATATTCCTTTTCACTCTAGGTAAAGTTTAAGTTGCAAGAGGTACTCTCAACTTTCAAAAGAAACAATATGAACTCTCTTTACAAAGGGATGATAGGGCACAAGACTTGGAGGAGAAGAAATTTGAGCCTCCTTTAAAGAGGGATGAGAGGGCACATGACTTGAAGAAGAAGAATTTTGAGCTTTCTTTAAAGAAGGATGAGAGGGAACATGACATGGAGGAGAAGAAATTCAAGATAAAGAAAGAGGAGAAGGATCTTGAGTATAATTTCCTATTGTATTAAATGAAACTCAAGTATCAACTTGAAGATGGTTCAAAAAAGAAATATTTCTTAATAGAATGTGTTAAAGCTAATTAATCTATTGAGGAAATTGAACGCTTGATGAAAATTTTTGATAACCAGTTTTTTTTATTTCCTTCATATTTTGTTCCAAAATAACCAATTTTATTCATATTAGGGGGTACCAATGTAAAGGGAACCACAATTAGGGATCAAGAATTTTTTTGCATAGATCAGACATTATTAATTGCAGAAGATTCTTATCTACTAGCCCCAGGGCTAGTGGATAAGGAATCCACAATAATGCATTATCCTGCCTCTTATACCCCAATTTCCATTCCTAATACCTGATCCCAAACTCATCACATCCATAATGTATTTTTAAGAAAGTCAAATGACTTATAATTTCTGATTCCATCCTTAAGTCTTTCCTCACTCTATGCTACTTAATTTTGGTGGAAAACACTTAAATTTTTTTTCTATCTACACACCCTAACTGCACATTTGGCAGTGAAATCCCACTTCCCTCATCACATAAGCCTTCCAACAACAACTATGAAACACCTCTCTACTAGGAAGCTACTTCACTCACTTATGAATGCTATCGCTTTACTTTTAGTTCATTACTATAAATCTGACTCTGATTTGGAAGATGCCTTAGCCTATATGTCTTTTCTTTCCAAAAAGTGTTACATAAACCCAAGGAGGCCAAATCTTCATGATCCCAGATATGATCTCTGCTACATTATCAATAATTTTAAACATCTCCTGATTCTTTCTTCAAACTTTATCAACTCATCTCCAAACATCCTATCTTTCATAACAATTTATTCAACTCTCTGTTGCACTATGTCACTTTGGCTCAAATGGAAATGGTGCTGCTGTAAGATGTTTGGATAATCTCTTTAACATAGGATATGGTATGGTGACATTATACACCAAGAACTTTATGATTTCTATCCTTTCCTTCAAGTCTCAAACATTTGCTTGGCCAACTCCACAACAGCAACTTGAAACCTCTCAAGTAATGCAAGCCAAATGTTTCCTTGGATGTGTAGGTTTTTTTGATGGCACAAATATACCTTTGAGTCAAAAGACAGCTCATGATGGCAACCATTATTTTGATCACAAAAAAAGTTTTCTTCAAAATGTTCTCTAATTTCACATACTTCATAAACTAACTTTTAATCTTCTTTGTAGATACTCTATTGCTGTTCAACTTGTCTGTGACATCAACAAAAAGTTTATTGCTTTTCATAGTGGCTGCCCTGACTCAAGTCATGACTCTTCCATCTTCCAAAGAATGAGGATTTTTCAAAGTCCTGACTTGCACCTTGAAAAATCTCAGTGCCTTCTTTCATACTCAGCATATGCAAGTGGAAAGTACATTATACCTGCTTTCTGTGGTGCAACTTTAGAAAATGACCCCAAAACTAAATTTAATTATCACCTTGCACAATCAAGAGTACGAATTGAACATGCTATTGGTATTTTAAAGGGAAGATTTTTTAGTCTATGGGAGCTCAGAATCCAATTTCAAAAAAAATGGAGGTCGAAAATGCAAATCATTGGATCATGACTTGAATTATACTCCACAATATCCTAGCTGATTTGAAGGATACGTTGAATGATCTTTATGAAAAAGAGGATCCTGAACAAGCACTGGCTCTCCCCTCCCTTGAATAACAAAACATTCATTCAACCGGCATATGCTCTGTCATTATGCCAATCACCCTCCACCATTTTGACACACAACCCTTTTAATTTTTTTGTTTTAATACTCTCCAAATTTCCACTTTGTATACTTTATTCACTTGGGTTGGTATTTGTTTTGTTGAATATTCATTTTTATTTTGAATTTCCAGTGAATATCTCTCTCTTTTTTGGATGGCTCATTGGTTTTCTTTCACCAGCTCAACATGAAATCACATATTTTTTGTGGGTTTCTTTTTTTCATTCATCACTCATATCCTTTTCCTCCTCTCCTCAAATATTTTGGTAGCATTTTTTTAACTCATCTCACCAGGTGAGTAATCTTTTTCATTTTTGTTGATTTTTTATTTGCTACTCATGAATTTTTTTTTTGCTTTTTTATGCTTTTTTTGTAAGTGCTTCATTTATTTTTTTTCAAGGTTAAACTAATTTTTTTTGTTTTTTCTCTCCTTCTTTTCTCTCTTTTCCTGCCCCTTTTCCCTCCTTTACCCCCTTCTTGACTGCCTCAATCCTCCCTTTCCACCCTTATTCTCTTCCTCACCTTTCCCCACCTTTCCCCCCTTTTATCCTCTTTAGGTATTCTTTTTCCTCCCTTTAGGCACCCCTTTTTCCCCCTTTAGGCACCCTATACCCCCTTTTACCCCCTTTCGCCCCCTTTAGGCCGCCTCACCCCTCTCCCCCCCTCATCCCCTCCCCTCTCACCTTGCCTCCACCTCCCTTTTCCTAGCTAACAAATTTGTAAGAGATTTGTTTATCTATCAAACAGTTTGTGCTTCCAATCATTTAATAGCTAAACAATTGGTGCTTCCCCAATTGTTTATTACTAAATTTATCACATAGCAATTTGTTAGCATTTAAAAAGGGGGTGGAGGCAAGGTGAGAGGGGAGGAAGGGAAGTGGTGGAGAGGATGAGGCGGGGGGAAGGGGTGAGGCAGCCTGAATGGGGGAAAAGGGGGAGGACCTGATGAAAGCAGAGATTAAGGGGGTTTTGAGGAGATCAAGAAGGGATAGGGGGGGTTTGAGGACACAGGAGGGGTAATATGGGATTTTGTAAAAGATAATTTTTATTATTTTTATTAACATTATTATTATTATTATTTTTTACAGAATATCATAAAGAAGAATTTTTATGGTTCAAGATGATTCAAAAATGAATTTGGTGTGTTTATAATTTTGAGTTTTTTTTTGGAATAATTTTTCTGATCCAATTTTTTTTTTGGTTTATATTTTTGATTATATTTTTTTTATCTTTTTTTTCAAGGACTTTAAGTAATATATCCAACACCAAATAACTTTAAAATTCTATTTTTTGGCAAATAATTTTTACTGATGTTTGTTTTTATTTCATTTCATTTTTTTTGCTTACTCTTTTTTTTTTGTTTCAATTTTTTTTTCAAGGACAAATTTAGTATTTGATTTTTTTTAAAAAAAAACAATTATTTGGATTAATTTTTATCAAGACTACTCTTAAGGTTGAATAAACTAAATTTTGTGAGTTTTATTTTTTTGCCATTTAATTTTTGGTTTTCAACACAATTTTTTTTTTGTTTAGAGAAAAAAATTTTTATTTTGTCAGAATCAACTCTTGATTTTGGTTTGGGAAATGGTGTGATCAAAAAAATTTGGAACTCTTCTCATGATCATCACCAAAGAACCAAAGCTCCACCTGGCTTGGAATCTTGTCAAGAGTTCACACATTTTGGATATTCATTTCAAATCAGTCAAAAATTAATCCACCAAATAAATAAGGCAAAAAAAGAAGATAAATTTAACAAATATAAAAAAACTTTAAGTAGATCAAAAAAGTATGGGGATGAGCAGAGTCATCAAATATTTATTATTTTTTCATAATTCTTTTATAAATAACTCTTATATTTCAAATTCCTAAAGTAAAGTAATGGGCCAACAAACTTGTGTTGTATAAATGGGAATCAATACAACATTTATTTGTTTCATGAGGTTCCTCCAGCATACACTTGTGGAAAGTCCCAAACATTTGTTTCTAGATTTTATCCACATTTTGGCTAGTGGAATCGTAATTACTTTAAAACTAGGGAAATTGATATATATTAGTTCTTTATATATTAATTTATGTAATTATATTAAATCTTGGTGATTCCCACCCCTCACTTCAATAAAATGCAGGGGGGGGGTATTTCCAAATTTTTGAATCTGACATGTAAAATTTTAATTTTCATATCAGACTTTCAAAATTTTTGATTTAAATTTTTGGTGGTACCAATCCCTTACTTCAATAAAATGCAGGGGGGAGGATTTCCAAAATGTCTTATAAGACTTGCAAAATTTATGACTTGAAAGAATTTTGGTGATATCTGTAAAATGCAGGGGGTAGCAATGCCAAATTTTTATATAAGACTTTCAAGATTCTTGACTTGAAAGAATTTTGGTGATACCCACCCCTTACTTCAAAAAAATGCAGGGGGGGGATTGGAAAATTTTCAAATGAGACTTGAAAATTTATTTGAAAAAGAATTTTTAACATTAAAATAAAAAAATTCAACTAATGATGGATAGAGTAATGAAATACAGGAAATTATTGTAAAAATTTATGTACAAATAATTATGAATAGTTGAAGTGTGAAAGAAATAAAACAAACTAGTGATCAAAAAATTTCATTAGACATTCAAATTCCTCATAAGATTTATTGGCTTTAACACATTTCATTAAAAAAAATTCTTCTTGGAATTTTCTTTGAGATCATGCTTAAATTTCATCTGTTCCATTAAGTTTTTATGCTCAATTGTTTTCTCCTCTTTCTTTGATTTTTTGATACTAAGAGTTAGCTTGAATTTCTTCTCCTCCAAGTCTTGTGCCCTATCATCCTTCTGTAAAGAGAGCTTGTACTTCCTCTCTTTGAATTCATGTACTCTTTCAACCCTCCTTAAAGAGAGCTTGTATTTTTGCTTTTCAAACTTTAGAGTCTCTTTAGAAACTTCCACTTGTTCTAGAGTGATAAGAAATATTAACAAAAAGTAGAAGAAAAACAGAGTAAATTATTAAGAGGTATGGTATCACTTACCAGCATCACGTTTCTTCAAAAATTCTTTGATAGAGGAAAAAGGGGTTTGAGATGAAGTATCACTTTTTGTCTTCTTTGAAAGTGGAAATTTAGACTACTTGAAGCCCTTTTCTTTTTATTCAAGGTCACATTTTACTCCTCATTGTTGTTGCTGGCTTCAGACTCAGTTGATTGTGGCTCTTGCATTTGCTCTTCAGCCTTTTTAGAAATAAGAAAATGTAAATAATAAAAAAAAGAATTGGTAAGAAAAAAAGAAAAAAAAACATACTTGAGTAAGATTGGGTTGGTTTAAATTGCTATAAGGATCTATAGCAAATCTATCTAGATTCATTGAATTTAGAAAAGTGGAGGCTTGAGTGGAGGAAGAGGATGGGAAAAGATTTGTTTTGACATCATGTTTGGAGATAGCATCTTCACCATCCAACATGTTTGCACAATTAACATCAGCTCGCTCTCCAAAAATAGTGTCCATCTCTTTAAAGTAAGGACATAAAGATTCAAGTTTATCATCTATGGATTTTATGCCCTTACTGATATCAATGTCAGTGTGGCATTCCACATCTGGGTATGCCACTTTGGTGAAAATTTGATTGAATATTTCTTGAAAGGAAATTTTGGTGTTACCAGGTGTTAATTTGGTTATTATGGATATTTTTAGGATGATTTGTGGCATTTTGGAATGGTTATATGATGGTATTTTTCATGTGATTTAATGGTTTTATGGATTTGGAAATGGTCATATTGGATTTTTGGGGTGATTCTCCAACTTTGGGTATTTTCTGGGGCTCTTTTAGGTTTATTTTGAATATTAATAGAAATTTTCTGGACTATAAGGCTGAATATTTGGAATTTTACAAGGTGATTATTATCATTGGATAGCCCAGATTTTTTTCTATCTTTTATGTCTTGATGGTTTTTTATCATATTTTACTGTTTTCTTAGTGTTTTACTTGATTTAGTGACTTATAGTATTATTGGTGGATATGGTGTGCTGATGGAATGGCCACTGAGCTTCAGTGCTCTGGTGCACTCTGGTGAGCTCCGGCTTTCTCCGGTGATTTTCTGGTGCAAAAGCGAAGTGTACTTGAAAAATTCTGTCATTGTGGCAAAGTTCGGTCATGGTGGCAAAATTATCTCACTGTGGAAAATTTAGCTCACTCTGGCAAAATTAGCTCATTATGGCAAAAAGAGCTCATTGTGGCAAAATTTGCTCACAATGGGAAAGTCTGGTCACTGGGTTAAAGTTTGGTCACTGTACCAAAGTTTGGTGGCTGTGGAAAAATTTGGCTATTGTGTGTCACACGCCACGTGACACTCGAGGCAAAAGCAGCTCATTAAATCAATAATACAGAGGTCTAAATCCATAATCAAAGCGCAGAAAGAAATTCTACATAGCAACTGAGACTTTTCTTTGTGTACTCACTATTCAACCGGGCTATCCTAAACTCTAAATCTAAATTAGTCAATCTCTCAATCTTGTGTCTTAGCTTTTCCTAAATAAGCAACACACAGCGCAATAGTCAATGTAATATTCCGCTAAAAGGTTTATTAAATATCTGTGGGTTATTAAAAGGGGTAGTGAGCATGGACGGGATGGTTAGTGGAGGATTAAAGGGTTAACAGATGTTAGTGAGGAGGGTCCAGGTGTAACGGGTGTAATTAGGTGGTCTGTGGTGTGCGGAATGAGGGATGGGTATGAGGTCAATGGGAGGAGGAGTAAAGGATATAAAAAGGGTTGGATTTTGGTTCGAAATTCTTTAGAATTAAGTTATAAAACATATATATAGTTAATAGTGGTAAAGCTTCAGGTTAAATCATTATTATTGTATCTTTACTTATTTTCTCAGTAATCATTTCTAAATCCTAAATCTTTGATTATTGAGTTTCCAACCCTTTGTGAGATCTTAAGAATATTAATATTACCTTTAAATTATATTAGAATTCTTATCAAACATATCTCAAAGAAGTAGCTCTTCCTTTGAGTCATCTTCAAATCACTTCCTCAAACATTTCCTCTGTGCTTCAAAGAAGTTTCTAAACTACTCTCCTCATCTCACTTCCAGGAACACCCTCGACCTTGTGCGTAGGTTGTCCGGTGACATTGTGGCGAAATTAGGTTAGAATTCATCATGCTTATTAGATCAATAGTTTATTGTAGATCCTATGTGTCAGCCTATATATCCCTAGGACTGAGTATTTCTTATAATTAAAATAAGATAGCCTTAATTACATTAAGCTTATATCTTAAAAATAAGGTTAAAATAATAATATATATGATTATATTACATATATATATATAATTATTACTCTATTATATAAATTATAGTAGTTTAAATAGCTTATCCATAGCCTAATAATACTTATTAAGGTGTTAATGGAGTCATAATATACTTATCTTAAGTGATACTAAGTAATTATTGACATACATAAGCTTATATGTATACATAAATCTCATATTCAGTGAAATATGCAGTATATTATGTATATTTAGGTATATAAGTGTGTTTTAGCCCCTTAATAGCCTATAAACTTTGTTTTTCTGTTTATTTTAGGTCATATGGACGTATCCAGTGGACTCACAACGCCTACAGAAGAATAAAAATCTATTTCAGGTGCATACACTCAGTCTGGACAACTTAATCTGCTTCCTTGGATGGATATTCACGGATTTATGGGTTGGGAGGTCATTTCTGGGTTAATATGGATGCTTGGGGATGTTATTGGGGCCTTGTAAATTTCAATTTTTTCCTTTATATGCTTTGTGTTTCATTAAATCTCTTTTTGATTGCTTATTTTACCTGTTTCTTTATGGTATCTGCTTTTATCTGGATTTTCTATTTGTGGTATAGATCTGTGTTATCATTAATTGTGATGAAGAGTCCTTACTGGAGGTCTTGGTGTTGAACCTGCTTGAAGTGGACGCCATGGGGAGGTGATGGGCCCTCACAGTGCTGTAATTTCCGGGGATAGCAGTGACATCATCTGGATTGAAGGTCTGTGCACTCCAGGGGATTTGGGTATAAGTAAGGAGGGATTTTGACGGTTATTTATCATCAATTACTTACTACATTTAAATCCAACACTTCAATACAATTATTAACATTTAGAAATATATTATAAAGCCTTTTATAAGTTGATATTATCATTATATAAGCTATAACTATATTCTATTTATCTATTTTCCACCACTAGCACACATTTAAATCCAAGTATTGTGAGTTTTATTTGAGTATAACTATTTTATTAGTCTTCCCCTGAGGTTTAATCACTAAATCATTTATCAATAAGTAGTAGGATCATAAATAAATACTATTAAATTATACTTAAATACTAGACTATACTGACAATTGGGGGTCTTTCCTTGATTATTATTGATTTTTTAGTATAAGCCTTGGGACGTGATTTTTACTTTAGTATAGCTCAAAATAACCAAATATTTGCGTCTTCTGCATATTAGTGGCTCATAATAACTCAGTGATTGGGGAAAAGAATCCTTATAATAATTTTACTAATTTTTTAAAATAAAAATTAGGTATTTACAGTAGTAACTGTACCCAATATAAACCCGATTTCACTTGGTATTTGGTCACCAATATAAAACCCAATTAAACTGGTATTTGGTTAAAGCTTGGTAAGCTATTTATTCGCCCTTATAAAGGTCTAGTTAAAATTATTGTTTTATTTTTAACAGATTTTTTCGAATTTTTCTTATATTTTATTTAAAAAAATAAAAATATAAATTCAGGGTAAGCTCCAGTGCTTTTTTATTAGTAATAACATTGCTAATAACTTTTGTCTACTAATTCCATAGAGTTTTTCCTTTTTGTAGACATGATATATTTTCATTATTAGCAATATGAGTGCTCCTCAGGACAGTGTAAGTGACAAGCCTGCTTATAATACCAGGTCAAAAGCTAACAAAAACTATCCAGGACATAACCATGGAGGGTCAGCAATACCCCCAGTCAGAGAACATGAGCATAGTGGAAAAAGAAGCCCTTTTAAAAATGATAACCATAAAAAAGACGTCTCCTCTTCTTCAGGATCAACTATCCCACTCGGCCAAACAGGTTTTGAAGTTGGAAGAATCCAAGGCACTCATGTTCAAAGAGGTAGAGCAATTACAGAACAATTTCAAGGTAGGGTTTCAACAAATGAATCAGACACTGGCAGAGCTAAAGCGAGGCCAGCAAAGTCAACCAAGTTAGCAACCCCCTATCCCAGGCGGGTCAACTCACTCCCAGGAGAAAATCCTGGTAGACAAATGGAAGTGGGACTGGTTCTATCAACAATGGACCAGCCACAGCTGCAACAGGGATCCACCACCTCATCAGACTTCCTTAGTTCACCCTTACAAAGGAAAAAAGCGCCAAAAATAAGGACTGGCATCTATCCCATGGTAAGTAGATTACCCTCTCAGATTGAACACAATACTGATAATTACAATATAGGTAATCCTATTGATGTTAAATCTGTGCAGAAAATAAAGGAGGACTTAAGAAATTTAGGTTTTAGAGTAGATACACCTGACTTGTCTTTTGTCCACAATAAAAGTACTATTTATAATGATAATACAATTAATCCTCAGTTGCCACCACCTACTAGTGAGATGAGAAGTTCACAGGAGAGTGAGAGAATTGAAAAGTAAGACATGGAATATTTTAACAATAATCCAATTGTCCATAGAATTGTTTCAGCATTGTGGAATAGAATGACTGATTGTGAGGAACAGACAGTTAAGCTCACAAGTGATACAATTTCATCCTTAACATTAAATATTTCTCAACTGGAAACACATAATAAAGAATTGGAGAATGAACATTTGTCTCTAACTCTTAAATATGATTCATTGAGTAGTAAATATAATGAACTTTCAAACAAATTCTGTGAGTTAGAAAAATTGTATGAAACACATTTATTTAAAACTGAATCAAGAACTAAGTTATCTTTTGCCCAGACAAATCAAAGTGTCTCTGAGTTGCTACAAAGATTAACTAAAGTTGAGATTGAAACTGCCAATCTACTAATGAACCAGGATAATCATAAGTATAATCAATATAATAATAATCCTTTCATTGGCAAAAGTGAATCTCATTCCTTCCCTATACCACCACAACTAAAACCATCTGGTGGTAGTGTCAAATCTGAAAATATAAGTCAAAAATCTGTACAGGAGGAAATACAAGATCATTTATCAAGAGTTAATGAGTTGTTGAATTTACCTAAGATTAGTGAGATAAAATCCAATCAGAAAAACTGGCCTAAGATAGATCAGTACCCAACTTATGATGGGGAAGCCAGCTCTGATTGGCAACATTTTATTCAAAGAATTGACAACTTGAAATTCTCATATAAGTTACCAGATGAAGAAATAACATCAAAATTAATTTCTTTATTTAAGGATGTTGCTTTATTATGGTTTGAAGCTGTCTTGAGTGAGGGTAAAGATTACTCTTGGGCTGAATGGAAACAACTAATTGAAAAACAATTTGGAGGTTCTAAATTCAGACTTACTCAGCAGAGACTTTATGAGAAAACTAGGTATAATCCGTTGAATGGTGACAAACCTATGGTATTTTTAATGAATTTAAATAAAATATTAAAAGCCTTTGAGCCTAATATAGATTTTAACTTATGGAAAGATAAGATTATATATAAATTACCTATATCTGTCAGAGACATTGTTGTAGCTAGAACAATTAATGTTACTGAATATTCTGACTTTATTAATATCTGCAATGAAATATTACTAAACCATAAGTATGAAGCAAGGTATTCCACTTATAAACAAAATGTTGAACCTGTAAAAAATCAGAATTCAAAAACACTTCAGGAGAAGCAGAAAAAACCTTCTGCACCTGTAGTACCTAAAAAGTATGAAACAAATACTTGTTATAAATGTAACAAACTTTGGGTTAAAGGACACAAATGTGAGAAAAATATAAATATTGTTGAAAATCAACGTGAATCCGAAACTGAAACTGAAAAAAGTAAAGAATCAAGTGATTATGACAGCAATATCTCATATAGTGATGAAAATGAAGTCTGTATGTTGGAAGATGATTTGTCCATCTTTGAAAATCCAATATTAAATATGGACTCAAATGAATATTTAATGAATTTTGAGGATGCTGAAATCATTAAAGATATACAAGCTGATAACTTTAGAATGACACCTATCACAGTTCCAGCTATCATTTCTGGTGAAAATGTTAATATAGTGTTGGAAACAGGAGCTTCTGGCTCTGTTGTTTCTACTAATACATTACAGAAAATTGATAGTGAATATAAGTCTAAGCTTGAGCCACTTCAGAGTAAAAATTGGAGAGTTTTTGGATCAGTACTACATCCCATTGGTAGATACAAAGCTTCTGTTTTATTTAAACACCAACATGGTTATGTAAGAATAACTTGTGACTTTGTAGTAATGGATAATACTAACTGTAGTAACTGTTTTATCATTGGAAATGATATTCTGACTAAATTTGGTGTGAAATTAGACTCTGCTAATAACAATTTTACAATTGGCATGAATGGTAAAAGGAAATTTAAAATAAAATCTTTTAACACAGTCTTACACATTGAGTCAGTAACAAATATTTCATGCAAAGGAAGAGAATCCAATGAGATGGAACTTCTGGAAACAGAAATTTCTAAAGCATCATTTGGCACTCAGATAAGTGAAGCTGAGAGAAATAATATTTTGGACTTAATTAAAGCATTTCCAATGGCTTTTGCACATGGTACAGATGAACTTGGCCTTGTAAAAGATCATGAAATGAAGATTAGTTTAACCTGTGATATGGATAATATTCCTGCTAGTCTTAAAAAGAAACCATACCCTGCTTCACCAATGAAGAGGAAAGACATAGAGGATAATATTAAGATGTTATTAAAAATGAACATTCTTGAAAAGGTTGAAACTACACCAAAATATTGTGTAATATCACCAGTGCTAATTTCTTATGAACAAGATAAAGCAAGACTGTGTGGTGATTATAGAGAATTAAATACATTTAAAGTAGATGATATTTATCCTTTGCCAAGGATTGCCTCTATACTTGCTACCCTCAAAGGTGCTAAGTATATAAGTTGCCTAGATGGAAATAAAGGGTACCATCAAATTCCTGTTGAAAAGAATTCAAAGAACTTTTTGTTGATAACAACACATATGGGAATTTATAAATATGTCAGAATGCCATTTGGACCAAAAAATTCTCCATCAGTATTTCAGAAGTTAATGGATATAACATTCCATAATGAAATGATTGAAGGATGGTTAATGGTATACATTGATGACATCATAGTGTTCTATAAAACTTATGATGAACACTTAATCCATTTAAAGAAGGTATTTCAAAAAATGGATGAAGTAAAAATGACCCTTGCATTGAAAAAATGTAAATTTGGGTTTGAATCTTTAAAAGTGCTTGGTCATAATGTAACTGGCTTACAAATATGTGTAGACCAAAATAAAGTGGCTGCAATAAAGAATATTGGTATTCCTCAAAATGTAAAGGATGTACAATCTTTTCTTGGTATGTGTGGTTATTATAGACAATATATAAAAAACTACCAGTTAATTTCTGCACCATTGACCACACTGATAAAGAAATCAGAAGCTTTCATTTGGAATAATGAAAGACAAAAGGATTTTGATAAGTTGAAAGAATGTTTAATGACAGCTCCTATCTTGGGATTACCAGATTTCCAATTACCTTTTGTATTATATACAGATGCAAGTTTTATTGGTCTGGGTTCTGCTTTGCATCAAAAACAACTTATTGAATGAAAAATTTCAGAAGTAGTAATTTGC
The DNA here is from genome assembly GCA_030280995.1 of Hemileia vastatrix. Taxonomy (NCBI): domain Eukaryota; kingdom Fungi; phylum Basidiomycota; class Pucciniomycetes; order Pucciniales; family Zaghouaniaceae; genus Hemileia; species Hemileia vastatrix. The sequence continues at coordinate 39,745,020 of JASXTE010000002.1, forward strand.
TATATTTCACGTACTCTAAAAAGTAGTGAATTGAAATATGGTGCTACTCAACTTGAATGTTTGGCAGTAGTATGGGCTCTTGAGAAGCTACATTATTACCTTGAAGACCAAAAATTTGAGTTAATAACTGACTGTAGTGCAGTTAAGTCACTCTTAAACATGATAACTCCTAATAGACACATGTTTAGATGGATATTAGCTGTACAAGAATACAGAGGACAGATGACTATTACACATAGAGCAGGAACCTTACACTCTAATGTAGATCTGTTATCTAGAGTACCTCTGCCTAATAATGATGATAATCCTGCTTATGTTCCTGAATCAGAGATTATTAACATTTATGGCATTTATATTGTAGATCTTGAGGATGAATTTATGCAATCAATTCTTGATATGTATGCTTCAGATCCTGACTTGAGTAAACTCACTACAATATTAAATGATCCATCTAATGCTTCAATGAATGTTGTACTAAAAACATTACCAAATAAGTATAAAGAAGCATTATAAAAAGGAAAATTTTCCATTGAGGATGGTTTTATATATTACAGGAAAAAATTAAGTAATTTAATTGTAATTTCCCCTTCAATGAAGGAGTTAATGTTAAGTATATGTCATGATGATATATTGGCAGGTCATTTTGACTACCATAAAACATTAACCAGAGTAAAAAACACAGCTTGGTGGATTAACATGTCTGAGGATGTTCAGAAATATGTTGAGACATGTGATTCTTGTCAAAAATCTAAAAGATTAACAGGCAAAAGAGCTGGTTTATTACAACAAATTGAGCAACCAAAAGCTCCATGGGAAACAATTAACATGGACTTTGTAAAAGGTTTGCCAATAGCAGGGCATAAGAGTTATAACTCCTGCTGGGTAATTGTAGATAGATTTACAAAGATGTGTAAATTTATTCCTACCCACAAAGAGGTTTCTGCAAAGGACTTATCTTTTTTATGGTGGACACAAATTTTAAATATAGCAGGTTTCCCCAAAGCAATAGTTTCTGACAGATATCCTAAAATTACTTCTGAGTTCTGGACATCAATTATGGATGTTTCAGGGTGTCAATTAAAAATTTCTACAGCACACCATCCACAAACTGATGGGCTAGAAAAAAGAATGATACAAACTTTAGAAGATATGATAAGAAGATATTGTGCTTTTGGTCTTAACTTTAAAGACAATGACAAATTCACACATGATTGGCTAACCCTTATCCCAGGTTTAGAATTTGCATACAATAGTACAGTACATTCTGTCACTGGCAAAAAGCCATTTGAGTTATGGTTGGGTTATGTACCTAATACCCCTGCTAAAACTCTTAATAAATTACCTAGATCGGATATCCATCCAGGTACTAAATCTTTTCTACAGATGCAAGAATTATGCAGAAAACATTCTCAAGAATGTATAAATAAGGTGTTTGAGTATGAAAAGAAAAGATGGGATAAAGCCCATAAAGAACAAATGTTCAAAGAGAGTGATGAAGTCCTTATTTCAACACTACATTTAAATTTAAATGGTAATGTTAAATTGAAGGATCCATTCATTGGACCATTTGTAGTTAAAAAGATGGTTGGTAATAATGCTGTTGAGGTTATTCTATATGCACCTTATGATAGAAAACATCCAGTATTTCCTATTTCTCTTATAAAACCATACCATTCTTATGATACTTCTCTATTTCCAAGACGATCAGGAATGCATAAACAGCAACCTGAAGAAATAGTTGAAAAGGCAGAAATTGAAAAGATACTTAAAAAGAGACACCTTACTAAAGAAAAGGGAGTTGAGTATCTATTAAGATTTAAAAATAAATCAAGTGAATATGACCAGTGGATTCCAGAAAATGAAATCTCTGATCTTAATAATCTTATGAAAAAATTTAAATCAAAATAATACTGTTTATTCAGTATATGTATTATAGAAATTTAAAAAAATTTCTATTCACTCCTTACTTTTAATTAAAATGTCTTAACATTTTTTTATTGTTTTTTTTGGTTGAGGGAGTGTCAGCCTAGATATCCCTAGGACTGAGTATTTCTTATACTTAAAATAAGATAACCTTAAGTACATTAAGTTTATATCTTAAAAATAAGGTTAAAATAATAATATATATGATTATATTACATATATATATAATTATTACTCTATTATATAAATTATAGTAGTTTAAATAGCTTATCCATAGCCTAATAATACTTATTAAGGTGTTAATGGAGTCATAATATACTTATCTTAAGTGATACTAAGTAATTATTGACATACATAAGCTTATATGTATACATAAATCTCATATTCAGTGAAATATGCAGTATATTATGTATATTTAGGTATATAAGTGTGTTTTAGCCCCTTAATAGCCTATAACCTTTGTTTTTCTGTTTAGTTTAGGTCATATGGACGTATCCAGTGGACTCACAACGCCTACAGAAGCATAAACATCTATTTCAGGTGCATACACTCAGTCTGGACAACTTAATCTGCTTCCTTGGATGGATATTCACGGATTTATGGGTTGGGAGGTCATTGCTGGGTTAATATGGATGCTTGGGGATGTTATTGGGGCCTTGGAAATTTCAATTTTTTCCTTTATATGCTTTGGGTCTCATTAAATCTCTTTTTGATTGCTTATTTTACCTGTTTCTTTATGGTATCTGCTTTTATCTGGATTTTCTATTTGTGGTATAGATCTGTGTTATCATTAATTGTGATGAAGAGTCCTTACTGGAGGTTTTGGTGTTGAATCTTCTTGCAGTGGACGCCATGGGGAGGTGATGGGCCCTCACAGTGCTGTAATTTCCGGGGATAGCAGTGACATTATCTGGATTGAAGGTCTGTGCACTCCAGGGGATTTGGGTATAAGTAAGGAGGGATTTTGACGGTTATTTATCATCAATTACTTACTACATTTAAATCCAACACTTCAATACAATTATTAACATTTAGAAATATATTATAAAGCCTTTTATAAGTTGATATTATCATTATATAAGCTATAACTATATTCTATTTATCTATTTTCCACCACTAGCACACATTTAAATCCAAATATTGTGAGTTTTATTTGTGTATAACTATTTTATTAGTCTTCCCCTGAGGTTTAATCACTAAATCATTTATCAATAAGTAGTAGGACCATAAATAAATACTATTATATCATATTTAAATACTAGACTATACTGACACTATGCATGTAGGGTATTGTTGGAAAGGTCAGGAGTAGGAGAATCAGATAGAAAGGGGGGAATCTTAGTCTTCTACAGGTTTTTGTCTTTTAGTTTAAATATGAAGGGTCTTTTTGGATATAATTAAAAACACATTCATATTTTTCATTTTTAAACATTTTTTTAATAAAATTGTAATAACCTTATAACATTTATATTTTTATAACACTTTTGAAATACAACACAACAATTATTTTTTCATCACATATAGGGTATCATTGGAAAGGTCTCCATCTCAGGGACTTGTTTTTATTGTAACCTCATTTAAAATAAAATCTTTATAAAAACATATAAGTCTATCTTGTCAGATCTTTCACTGTTACACCTTAATTGTTGTCATCAGTATTTCTTTTTCAACAGCTGCTATTTTCTAAATCTCAATAAGCGTTTATATAAATCAGAGTTTCATATATATTTTTCAATCAATTCAAGTAGACTAGAGAGCTTAGTTATTTGAACAACCCTTATTATACTTAGATGGACAGGGTTTTCTTTGGTTTATCCAACTCCTTGGGATTCTGCTTACAGCATGGTGACTGTAAGAGTCTACCTACATATTTGGCGCACAATGTGGGGTTTTAAATCTCTAGCTTTTTCTAGGACTTTCTTAGCCTTCAAGAGGCTTATTCTTTGGAACTCTAATTGATTTTATTTTATTATCCTGAAAGAGGCTTGCTTATTTTTAACGGTTTAAATGCTTTCTTACTTTATTGGGATGTCTTCTGCAACTGCTTCTGGATCTTTTCTTCCTCTCACTCCTTCAGTTAGTATTGTTTCTTGGGATGGCCCAAAGTTCAATAGAGAGGAGGTTAAATGGTTTATTAGCAGGTATGAAGCTTCTGCTGATGTTGATGGTGCTTCTCATGTGGATATGGTGAAGCAGGTTAGATTTTTTATTGCTGATAGGGAGGTGGAAAAAGAAGTCATTGCTATGAAGGCTTTCAAGAATAAGGATTGGGTAAAGCTGTCTAAGTCTATGGTCGATAGTTGGGGTGTTAGATTTACTATGTTGGACCTTAATTAAATTGTTGGTGATTGGCAGGCAAAGGGTGTAGTTTCTTCTATGGCTAATTTTAGAAGGTTATGCGTTCAATTTGATGAAGTTGTTAAATATCTTATTCTGGTGGATGAATTGGTTCATGAAAACCAGGCCAAGGATCTTTTCTGGTCAGCTTGTAGTAGGGATATTTGAATGGATGTCTTGAAGGATCTTTCAAGAAAGGATTTAATGAAGGAACTACCTAATGAAGAACAAAAACGTCCGGAATTTGAGGTTATTAAGGAGAACATTCAAGCCCATCTTAAATTAATGGCATTGGACAAGTATCAGGAGTCATGTACTCAATATTTCAGCAAGGTTAGTGAAGTTTTGTCAGAAAATAACAATATTATGGTCAAAGCTCAAGAGGCCAAGAAGGCTCTAATGGGACTACCCATGGAAAAAGTCGAGGGCAATGTGGACAACATGATGGTCAATCATTTGGCTGATTTAATGAAGCAATTAAATATTTTTGTCCAAGAGACTCAGAAGGCCAATAAGGCCCCAATCGCTTCTTTGTCGACGTCTACTTTTTATCAATCAAGGGGATATGAACATCAAAATTTTAATGGAAATTGAAATGGTAAAAGCTTCTCTGGAAATGGCAGAAATAGGAATGGTAATGGTGGAAATGGTTTTAGAGGTGGCTATGATGAGCCAAAGGTGTGCTCCTATTGTAATAGGAGGGGCACAGAGCTGGAGTATGTTTTACTCTAGATAAAGATTTTGATGCTGGGAGAGTTTTATTTTATGGCAAGGTCTATAAATTTCCTTATGGATTGTTTATCAAGCCCAGCAATGGACAAGCGCCTTCTGATTTGGTTATAAGGAATATGGTGGCTGAAAGAAGAGCCCAATTCGAAGAATTAAAAGACAATGATGATAATGCCAAGGGTGGAAAAAATGGTGATGGTAAAAGCAGTAGTAAATCTGATAAATTTAAATAGAAAGAGGTCAGTAAGGCCACATTTTCAACTTCTTTTGGTGGTTTGGAGCTGGCAACAGTTGCTAGAGTGGAGGGTAACTGTATGGCTGGCAAATATGATGTCAATGCTGCTAGAAGAGCAGCTGCTACTAAAGCTAAAAGTAGCATTCAGAGCCAACTAAAGGCTAAACCTGGCAAGGCAATTAACAAGTTGAGACCTTACTCTAAGGAAAAAGTTTATAGAATTCAGAAGGGGATGGCTGATATGGGGCCTCCTTGTTATGGCAAGTTTGATTTAAATGGTGAGCCTATGCCAGAAGATGATTTGGATCCTGAGGAGGACGTATCTTTGGTGTCACTACCCAGACCAAGTTTTAGCGGTCCCATCCCTATTGAGGGAGTAAGAAGGACTAGCAATGGATCAGGATTAGAGAAAGAAGCTGGAAATGGAGCTAGGGTTATCAGTAGTGAAGATGGAAATGTGGGTCCTCAAGAGGTTCCCAGGGCCAAGGTAATTAAATCTAAAGTCCAGTACAAACGGCCAGTAGTATCCGGTTAAGAGAATGTGATGGACAATGTTTTAAATAGGGTGAATCAAATTCAGATTCCCTTATCTTTAGGAGAGCTATTCACAATTAGTCCGGTGCTTGCAGAGAAGCAAAAGAAGCATCTGAAGAGGCAACGGGTTTTGGCTGGAGAGGTGGAATATATTTGTGAAAATGCTGAAAGGTTTGGGGAGGATGTTGAAACACATTTTTCTTCTCCCCTGGGTTACCTGGTGGTGACTCTTAATGGTAAAGAAGTGAAGGCCCTGGTTGATTCAGGGTCTCAAATCAATTTAATTTCTTTAGAGCAAGCAATGATTATAGGCTTGACAATTAAAACTGGTACTGGGGGAAACCTCAGAGGTATTGGAGGGCATTCAACAGAAATGATGGGTACAGCTGAGCATGTTAAGCTAGGTATTGGTGGATCTACTGGTAAGTTTCACGTTTGTGTGGCCAGAGGGGCAGTTAAAACTGCTCTTGGTGGTCCTTTTTTGATGGATTTTGAGGCCTGGATTGGCTATCATTCTGGCATGGGTATTAGTTTGGAGATTACTGGAGAGGATATGAGGAGGCTACATATGCGGTTGGCACCTCCTGTAGATGAAGGTTGGGAGACACGGCCAGGGATCACTACTCTGTGTCAGTCTTGTACTTGCACCAAGAAGCGGCATATTAAATGCATGGCTTCTGGTGAATTGTGTTTAGAGGGGGATTATGGAGACCCTCATTTTTTGGGGTAGCAGGGGCTGATCACTCTAATGTTGCAATCTCTCCCCAGGATAAGATCATGGATTGCAATAGGTCACCTCACTTGGAGATAATTCAAGTCAATTCTAAATTATTTTCTGTTGATAGTACATTAAATTGTTATTATGTCTTCAAATTTTTGGTTTGTCTCACTTCTCTGTCAAGTTTATCAATCACATTCAAGAATGGATCAAGAGGGAAGATGGGAAATATTATGTTGAATAAAAATTTGAATGGTTTATTTTCTGACCTCCAGAAAGAGGGTAAACTGCAATTATTTCATCAAAATTCTATAAAAAATCTTAGTATAATTAAAACACAAAAAAATAATTTTTGTGATAATTTGATTCCAGTCCTCCAGCAAGAGGACAACTTTCCAACTTTTTTTACAGGTGATTTTATGATGGAAAAGGGAATTAAAGGTGTGGGAAAATTTGTTGATAAATTAGACAAAGGAAAAGGGAAAAAGGTTAAATTTAAAAATGAAATATAATATAATTCAGCTTATTTTAATTCTGATGATGATGATGATGAGAATTCCTTTAACAAAATTTTTAATGGTGACACAAAAATAAATATTTCACCTCAAGTTTATGTAGATTTGGAAGCAGAAAAATATTAAAAGGTAGCAAATAAAATCCATTCAATTAATGAACCGCTACCAGCTGAATTAAATCCACCTTTGAGAAGACCAAAGATATCAAGAGATCCTTATGAATGTCCCTTGGTGAAGAATCTTCTCAAATTTTCTGAAACATCAAGAATCACTTTTGATAGATTAGGTGTTGTAAATTTTGGACCTGATGTTTGGTTGTCTGGAGAAGAGAAGAAGTTGTTGTTGGGCATGATGGTCAAGGAAGAGAAGGCCATTACTTTTGTAGAAGAGGAGAGGGGTGTGTTGAAGCATTCCTATGGGGAGCCTTACAAGATTCCTGTGGTATTTCATGAACTGTGGCAGCAAAAACCAATCCCAATTCCTGCTGCATGAAAAGAAGCTTATATCAAAGTTGTCAGAGAAAGGGTTTGCACTGGACTCTATGAGCAATCATCATCAATTTATTCTAGTCCGGTATTTTGTATCAAGAAACTGAATGGTAAACTTAGAGTAGTTCATGATCTCAGGGAATTAAATAGGGTTACAATAAAGGATGCTGGTATACCACCTAGTGCTGAGGAGTTTGTGGAAGTGTTTGCTGGGAGAGTGTGTTATGGTTTAGGAGATATTATGTGGGGATATGATGAGAGAGAGTTGCATCCAGACTCTAGGCCTCTCACTACTTTTGATACACCGTTAGGACGATTACAATTGACAAGATTACCTCAAGGAGCAACAAATTCAGTCGCCGTTTATCAAGTTCAGATGGCTTGGATTCTTCAAGATGAAATTCCTCAATATGCTGGAATCTTTATTGAAAATGGAGGAATTAAAGGACCTTCAATAAATTATGATAATGAAGTGTTGGAGGAGAACCCAGGTATATGAAAATTCATCTGGGAGTATTCAATCACTTTAGAGAGGATCTTGTTTAGAATTGAAAAATCTGGTTTAACTATTTTGGGTTCAAAATTTTCATTTTGTGTGCCAGATTTAGAGATTTTTAATTATGCAGTATGTAGAAAGGGTAGGATTATGTCCAAGAAGAAAGTGAATAAAATTCAGTCCTGGCCAAGACCCAAGAATACAACCAAAGTTAGGGGGTTTTTAGGTGTATGTGTTTATGTTCAAATGTTTATCAAAGACTTTTCTTCATTGGCAGCTCTTTTGAGAAGGTTGACAAGAAAAGATGCAGAGTGGGAGTGGGATGAAGAGTGTTAAAGGGCATTTGAGAGATTGAAGAAGGTTGTGGGGAAGGATTTTGTCCTGCACAAGTTAGATTATGGAAAAGATGCTGGTAAGATTTATTTAGCAGTTGACTCAAGTCAGGTTGCTGCTGGGGCAATTTTGTCTCAGATGGATAAAGCTGGTTACATTAGGCCGGTTATGTATGAATCTGTGGTATTCACTGAAGTCAAATCAAGATATTCTCTGCCGAAATTGGAACTTTGTGAAGTGGCAAAAATTTTAAAGAAACTTCAAAATGTTTTGTGGGGCCAACACTTCAAATTGCAAATGGATGCAAAATATTTAATTCAAATGATTAATTCCCCAAGTTTACCAAATGCACCTATGACTAGATGGGTAGCATTCATTCAACATTTTTCTTTTGACTTAGTTCATAAGCCTGTCAAAACATTTACTATGCCAGATGGGTTGTCAAGAATACCACCCACTGAAGAAGATTCAGACTCAGAAGAGTTCAATGAAGATATACCTATGATTAAAGCCAGAACTAAAGGAGCTGAAGACTTTCCATACCTTCCCCATGAGGTTAAACTAGCAGGACTATTGTGTGTAGATAATTATGGTGATGACCTCCACCAAGAGGATAAACTGGAAAATTATTTTTATGAGGATAAAATTGATGAAATTGGTGTAGATAAATTTGGTACAAAAGAGGTAGAAGAAGATGTTGTGTATATAGATGAAGATGGAGTGGTAGTTTGGGATAGTATTAGGTTAAGGAAGGGTTTATATGATGGAGAATTAGAGAATTTGGTTAAAAAGAGGATGGACAAATCTATGTGTATAAAGCGTGAAGAAGAGAAAGAGGTATTTTTAAATTTTGTTTCTAAGAGGTTAAAAGTTTTAGAAGAAGAATATCGACATAGTTCAATCAAAAATAAAATTTGTGGTCAAAGTCTATTGGCTCATTCATGTGCAGGTGATATTGGTGATAGAGAAGTGCCCATTGATATTATATTAATTGATTTTCAAGATGAAGTCTGGGGTTAGACTGTTTTTTATTTTGTTGTTGGTCAAATATTTATTAACTTTAGAAAGGCCAGAAGATTGTGAAGACAATGAATGGGTGGCTATAAAAAGGAATTCATCTATGTTCTACTTATCTGGTCGACGATTAATGAAAAGGAGGTATCCAAATCCTCAAGTAGTTTTAACTCAAAAGAAAGGGAAAGAATGAGTTTTAAAGTCACTGAATGAAGATCTTTGGCATAGAGGTGTTGGAGAAACATTCAGAAGAATTTCTGATCAATTTTGGTGGCCAGACATGAAGATGGCTGTTAAACAGTGGGTTCAGTCATGTGAAGAATGTCAAAAAAGAAGTTATTTAAGGCCAAAAGAACCTGGACACGCTACCAGCAAAAATACTCTCTTTGGAAGGGTTATCTTGGATGCAGTTCATATTAAGGAGGGATGGTATAAATATTTAATTGTAGCGAGAGATGATTTATCTGGTTGGGTAGAGGCAGCGCCTCTTATTAATTTGACTGCCAAAAATGTGGCAGAATTTATTTTGAAAAATTGGGTGTATCGATATGGAGTTATGAAATTGGTAATGGTAGATGGAGGTCCTGAGTTTGGGACAGAGTTTAGAGAAGCTATATCAAAAGTTGGATCAAAGTTTAGGGTAGAAACCCCTTATTATCCTGAAGCTGAAGGTATGGTTGAAAGAGGGCATCAAGTTATTAAGGATGCTTTAGTCAAAATTTGTGGGTTGAGTGCTGAAATGTGGAGGCATTATTTACCTTTAGTTTTATTTGCTGATCAAATTACTGCCAAAAGGACAACTGGATTTTCACCCTATGAACTTGTTTTTGGACAGAAAGCTGTTTTACTGGTTGATTTGGAAGCTGAGTCATATCTTGGAGTTGACTGGGACACAGTCAAGACTACTGAAGAGTTATTATGTGCAAGAATGATTCAGCTAGAAAAGAAAGAAGAGTACTTAGAAAAGGCATATTCATGGATGATGAAGATCTGAGATCAGTCAGTAAGATATTGGGATGAGCGGTTGACACATCAACTTAGAAAACCTTTGAAAACTGGAGATATGGTTTTGGTGTATAATAGGAGTTTGGAGAGCCAATGGGGCAAGATGTTTGCAGATAGATGGAATGGACCATATAAAGTCAAGGAACAAGTATCTGGTGGTTCATATGATTTAGAAGAGTTGGATAGAGTGGTACTAAAAAAGAGGGTATCTTCCAATCAATTTAAGAGGTTCTATCCTAGAGGTACTACAAGGAAAGAAGTTTACTCCACAATGAGGATAAACTAAACAAAAAAATCATTCATCATCAAGTTTACTCTGCAATGAGGATAAAAAAAACAAAAAAAATCATTCATTATCAAGTTTACTCCGCAATAAGGATAAACTAAATGAAAAAATCATTTATTATCAAGTTTACTCCGCAATGAGGATAAACTAAATAAAAAAATTATTCATTATCAAGTTTAACTCCAGAATGAGGATAAACTACTTTCTTATTAAAAATATTACTGTTGTTTTACTATGGTATGGGAGAAAAAACCATTAAAAAAAATTTACGACATTTATAAAGACATTCATTTGAAAATTCTTAAAACTCTTAAAAGCAACAAAAATCATGGGGAAGATATATTTTGGATTGACAAATTTTTTATTAGTAGAAGTGTTCACAGGGGAACCTTCTGAATTAAATATTGGCAAGTTTGGGGGTAATTTATGGGCTGGCTGCTCTATACACAATTACCCCGCAATGTTCGTTACCAATTTCTCCCTGTTTCTAGTTGAATCCTGGCTTTGTTTTTTGAATTATAGGAAGTCCACTAATACTATAAACTGGAACAAAAGAAAAGACACCACTCTTAATGCCGGATTCAAGATTTCTTTTATTTTGTTTAGTTTTATTTTTTCTTTTATGTTTTTGTTTTGTGATTTCAATATATTTCTTTTATATTTTACATCTTTAAAATTGTTGTTAAGGGTAATAGTGCTCACTGGTGGTCTCTAATCATTTTTACAAATTGGAGGGAGCCCCAAACATTGTTGGATTTAGGTTCTGTTAAGCTTTAGGAGAATAAAATTTTAGGTGGTAATGATTCTATAAAGGCATAATGGTTTAATTAGGTGATATTTGTAGTGCTTTAAAATGGTCTAAAATATTAAAATCAAATATTGGAAGCCTGGCTAAAAGTATTTTGTAAAGGTTTCTGAATAGAAAATGGATGAAAATTGTGATGAAGTAATCAGAAGTCAGGGTGGTGGTTGGATTTATTATTGTTTTATTTTAAAGCCTTGGTGTTAGGCTGTTTGGTGGAAGCTTGGAGGACCTCATGGCAAGATTGGAAACATAGAATTTGGCTCAGTGGGGGGACCTATGAGAATGGAATCAAGTGTATTTGGCTCATTAGGGAGATCCACTCTCTCATGCTGTGACATAAAAGGAAGACTGGTATATAGGAGTCTGAAGGGATTCAAACCTTGCTCTCAGTAGTGGAATCATCAAAAAAATTTATTTTATTATTATGATTATTATGATTTATATCAAGAACCAGAGAAGAAGACCAACAGTTTAAATTTGTAGAAGACCAGCTAAAACAATGTTCATCAAAATAAACTAATTAGAAAAGATAATTTTTTTGAAATTGTTTGACATCATTATCAAAACTTTGCATTAGGAGTCTTCTCTTTAGGATATCTTCATGATTATTGGCTGGAGTTTCTTGAAAATAAGTCAAAATTCTATGCTTCAACTCAACAGTAAAGTCAAGAAAAAGATAGCAATAAAAAATTAGGATAATGATTAATATAATCCATCTTCACTTTACCAACATCATCAGTTCTTACATATTGATCCAGGAAACATTGTTTCAGTGAAATCTATAGGAGGAACTGGCATTATAGGATCTGGATCTTGAGAAGGCTGAATTAGGCCAGGATCTATTGAAGAAGATTGGACTTTGGATAAGGAAGCTGTTTTGAATGAATTCTTTTAAGGAAGATCAGGATTAGACATTAGACAGGGTACTTGGTAGCGAGCGCATAATTCACATGGAGCGGCTAGTTCTTTGAAGGACATTTTAAAATGACAAGATTGAAGGTTGATTTAGAAGAAACTTGGTTAATGGTGGTTGAAGGGAGAGATGGAAGATTTTGGGAAATCAATTATGCAAAGTTGAGAATGAGGACATTCCATATTGGAGGGAGGATGTGGCATTCCATATCTGGGTATGCCACTTAGGTGAAAATTTGATTGAATATTTCTTGAAAGAAATTTGGGTGTTACCAGGTGTTAATTTGGTTATTATGGATATTTTTGGGATGATTTGTGGCATTTTGGAATGGTTATATGATGGTATTTTTCTTGTGATTTGATGGTTTTATGGATTTGGAAATGGTCATATTGGATTTTTGGGGTGATTCTCAAACTTTGGGTATTTTCTGGGGCTCTTTTAGGTTTATTTTTAAAGATTAGTAGAAATTTTCTAAATTATAAGGCTGAATATTTGGAATTTTAAAAGGTGATTATTATGATTGGATAGCCCAGATTTTTCTCTATCTTTTATGTCTTGATGGTTTTTTATCATATTTTACTGTTTTCTTAGTGTTTTACTTGATTTAGTGACTTATAGTATTATTGGTGGATATGGTGTGCTGATGGAATGGCCACTGAGCTCCAGTGCTCTGGTGCGCTCTGGTGCGCTCTGGTGCGCTCTGGTTTGCTCCAGTGATTTTCCAGTTCAAAAGCAAAGTGTACTGGAAAAATTCTGTCATTGTGGCAAAGTTTGGTCATGGTGGCAAAATTATCTCACTGTGGCAAAATTAGCTCATTATGGCAAAAAGAGCTCATTGTGGCAAAATTTGCTCACAATGGGAAAGTCTGGTCACTGGGTTAAAGTTTGGTCACTGTGCCAAAGTTTGGTCACTGTACCAAAGTTTGGACACTGTGCCAAAGTTTGGACACTGTACCAAAGTTTGGTGACTGTGGAAAAATTTGGCTATTGTGGCAAAATTTGGTTAGAATTTATTATGCTTATTAGATCAATAGTTTATTGTAGATCCTATGCATGTAGGGTATTGTTGGAAAGGTCAGGAGTAGGAGAATCAGATAGAAAGGGGGGGGGATCTTAGTCTTCTACAGGTTTTTGTCTTTTAGTTTTGATATGAAGGGTCTTTTTGGATATAATTAAAAACACATTCATATTTTTCATTTCTCAACATTTTTTTTTAATAAAATTGTAATACCCTTATAACATTTATATTTTTCATAACACTTTTGAAATACAACACAACAATTATATTTTCATCACATATAGGGTATCATTGGAAAGGTCTCCATCTCAGGGACTTGTTTTTATTGTAACCTCATTTAAAATAAAATCTTTATAAAAACATATAAGTCTATCTTTTCAGATCTTTCACTGGTACACCTTAATTGTTGTCATCAGTATTTCTTTTTTCAACAGCTGCTATTTTCTAAATCTCAATAAGCGTTTATATAAATCAGTGTTTCATATATATATTTCCATCAATTCAAGTAGACTAGAGAGCTTAGTTATTTGAACAACCCTTATTTTACTTAGAAGGACAGGGTTTTCTTTGGTTTATCCAACTCCTTTAGATTCTGCTTACAGCAAGGCAACTGTAAGAGTCTACCTACATTGGTAATACCAAAACCAGTGTAAGATGGAAGAGTCTTTTCCTTCTTGTATTTGGCTTGGTAATGCTTGAAATGTTCAGACATCTGTTTAAGTAAAAGATCTATCCTTCCCTTGGTCTTATTCTGTAATTCATTGGCCATGAGTAGATAACCATTAACTTTTGATGCAGGGGGCCATCCTACTTTAGTTGCTTTTTTAGTACCAAAACAAGAATCATAGTTAGATTTAGTTTTCATTCAGCCAGTTGATAAGAATGAGATGATCATCTTTTTTTAATTGAACAGTCTTTGATTTCTCATCTGAGCAGGGGAAAGAGGGAGTAGTGTGATTTGAAGAACCACTGGGGGGGGAAGGCTGCCTTTGAGAAGATCTATGATGACAGGGCATGTTAAGATAATTGAAGATGAAAAGGAGCAAAAACAAGCAGATGAGATAGTGAGGTGTTCTGAATGGAGAGAATAGACAGGATGAGATGAGAACAGGAGTGCACAGCAAGGTAGAAGGCATATCCAGAGAGTAGTCAAAGATGTGTTTATGAATGAAAGTAGGCCAAGATGTGGTTATGACAGAAAGTTGTCCAATGTGTGGTTATGAAAAATTGAGTAGAAAAATGTTGGATAAGAGTTCAACTTTGACACATAAAATGTCTAATAACCCAATTATCAGCAAAAATAATTGCAGAAGATAATTGGGGTATAAAGATTTTTATCCACAATTAATTTAATTGCAGATCAGTCAACTTTGATACACCCTAATATATAAATGAAAGGTTGTCCATCCAGATGATATATACTTCATACCCATTTCTTTAAATCAAAAACACTATAACCAAATCTATTTACAGCTCATGTCCTTTTTTTTTGGCTGCAAAATCAGCAACCTCATTTCATCACCACAGTTTCAATATAGGCAACAAACCAATCACATCAATATTTGTCTTGTTAGATACCTTTTTCATTTATAAATAAAGTTCAAAATAAAAACAAATTAAATTGAATTAAAATATTAATACTGAGATTAACTCACCAGTCAATGAAAAGAAAAAAAAAATTATAAGCCAATCTAGGCTATGATGAGTGGTGGTGAAGCAAATGTGTGAAAGAGGGTGATTAAGAGATTGAGCTGTGAAGAAAAAGTGTAAAATTTAAATAAATGAACAAATAATTATCTGTACACACAACAAACACATGACTATCTTATATAAAAAACAACACCAGAACAATGGCTTCGCTACAAAACAAACAAAAACCTAGAAAGAGGACAAACAATAGTGATATGATGGAGAGTGGTATGAAAAGGATATATATATGTATATATATTTGTGTATACTACAACAATTTCACAGTTCAAGTGATCAAGCAAATATGATTTGTATAAGGCTCATAATGAAGGTGTAATGGTGGTATGTTTATAAATCAACTAATCAATTCTTTCAGTATATGTCCACTTTAAATAGTGATTGTCAAAATAATCAATGTGAAAGCATTCACCACAAAGGTTCACCGACATCATTCAAAAGTCGAGGCTTCTTTTTCTTTAGGTTTGGATAAATCAAAGCATCGAGCTTCTTATTATCACCCTGCAGCCGGTTTTTAATGGGTATTGCTTCAATAGAAATATCATCATCATCGGTGTTGTCATTTCTTGATGACTCTTGATCAGTAGATTTCAATAAGTTAAGTGGTAGTGGTCTAATGGGTGCCTGATTAATTTGGTCAGACGTTCGGCCTCTTTTTCTGATGTTGTGAGATGTTAATCGATTGGCTGAATTCATGTTCCCATCCTGAACATTGAGAAGACGTGAATTGAAGGCAGAACGTGTAAGGGCCCGATTGCCAAGTCTTTGGTCCCATTCCCATGAGATATTCATACTAGCCTCTTTCCTATTATTTTGCGATGGCTCTAGCTCTATTGGAGAAGGTGAAGATAGTTCAGATATAGACCTAGGTAAGGCTCCATTGGATTTGCTGGTAGGCGTACTTCCTCCAGGAAGGTCAACAGCATCCAAGTCATCACTTGTGGGTGCTGTTGACTGGTTGCAGAAGAGCGAACCTCGATGGCGAGCGCGTCTATCTTCAGCAGAAGTTGCTCTTTCTAACAAAACGCGTTTGGGATGTTGTTCCAATGAATTACGTTCTTTCAACATGCTGATAAATCCGCCTAACTGTGTTCCAACTCCAGACGTGACTTTTTGAGAAGTTTGTAAATCATCAGATTTATGAGAGGTGCGTAAAGATGGAGCTTGAGATTCAGAAACATTAGCACATTCTATTTCCTTCTGAGGTGCACCTGGACGTGTAGCAGAGGCAGGAAAGGCAGGAGCACATGCCGTAAAATCAAACCCTTCCATCTTTCGAGAGGTAGAAACAGCTAGGTTACTAGATTCATAATTCTCCAGCCGCTCTGATGCTTCAAACTCAGGATCCACTTCTAAAACACCTGCATGCTGGACAGGCAAACTGACTGGAGAACATTCTTCATTTGGTATATTCAGCAAGAAACACAAGTTTTCATTTTCCTGATTAGAAGGAATATAATTGTAGGGAAAACGTGACTCATCTGCACGATCTTTTGTTTTAATGCACTGTTTGGTTATAAATCATACTATGAGTTTTATGGTAGTCATAAATGAAAAATAAAATATTCAAAATTTCATGATGACATACCAGATCCAACCACATAGGATGAACGATAAATACAGTGTTTTTTTGAGCGTCTTCAAACTCTCGTGGATGTTTTTCATCATCGGGGGCAAAGTACATAAGATGAGTAACACCTTCATCATATTGACAAACTATACTTGCGCCCATTTGGCGAGCTTGTTGAATACATTCGGTGGTAAGATCGACCTACTCGTGAAGGAATATAGGAGTATTAGCAATCAGTTTATATATTCTGCTAGCAAAAATAAATAAATTAAAAACTAACACCCTCAACAGCTGTACTAAAGTTTAAAATACATCCACTCAATGGGCCTTGATCCGTTGGCGACAAATCTTTACGTGTACGTGGAACCATATGTAGCTTAGAGCTATTAATCGGCGCGCACTGAGCTAATTGAAGAAGCCATGGCAGATCCACAATTTTTTTCTCAACCCATGATCTGGCTTTCCTAGCCCTTTCACTATTCTTTTCAGGTCCAATGAAAATATGTGTGACTTCAGAGCGCTTTGGCTGAAGACTAAACTTTAAGTTGAAAGCAGTGAGAATACGACGAATAACGGCTTCTAATGCTGGAGGATATGCACACAAGCTGAACATATAGCTATTTGCATTTGGGATTGGCAAATGGGCTTTCATTGGTCGATATGCCCACCAGTCACTATCTGGATCTGGAAGATATCCCTTGTTTAAGGCATCGTCGACCCAAAAAGGGGTAACAGGGTTGATGCCACCAGGAATGTAGGAAGGGCTATACAATAAATGAAAATAAGCACAACATAAAACAACTTTTGGAGAAAAGACTAACTTCACTGATGTGACAATTGTATAATCGGCATCTTTGTGTGAGCTTGCCAACTTTGCCCCACAAGATTGAACAACTCGCGATGAAGTGGCAGCAAGACGAGGTTCGAGGCCCAAGAACGAGAAACGAAACCCTTTGAAAACATGAGGGTGAGGACAGGGAATGGAAGTACTCGATTGTAGATCGGAATTTAAAGAGGTACCATATGCAGATGCATTTTTAAAACTGTTGATTTTAATGTCGGCCAATTTCTGCACCAAAGAAGTTTGATGGCTTGCCTTTTTCAAGTTCAAAATAGAGTGTGATGGAATCCGACTGGATGCTGGTGATTTACCATTGGCACTAAAAGAGTTTTCGGGCAAAGGAGAAATATTGCAAGGGTTTATGGGGGAGGGAATCTGATCTTTATCATCTGAAAAATCGCGCTGACAGAGGGAATCATGAATATCCTTCACCCGATCATCTTGGTTTAGCTTTGCTTGTGTTAACAGCGCCTCAACATCATCCACGGCTAGCTTTGCAAAGTTAAGTCCCGCTGACTTTTCACGATCAATTTTTTTCAACTTGGTGGTCTCGACAGCCTGATGACAAAGTTGTGTAGCTGTTGACGAATTATCTGCTTTGTTTGACTTATTAGTCATTAATCTGCCAGGTCTGGGAATACTTGGATCTAAAATATAAGGATTTTCTGGAAGAGCTCCAGTATTTTCAACCGAGTCTTCAACCCATTCGAACCACAGGACTTTGACTTTACCCCGAAGTTTTTCAAAAGTAGCTTTTACTTCAGGAATCTCGAATATATCAGGATCGTAAGAGCCGGGTGATATATCAGATAGGACAACCAAATGGGTACAAGAGCTGTCTAATTGGGACAGGAGGATGCCGCCATGATCCTGGATCAGCTTGGAAGTAGATGTGGGAATGGGATTGTGCAGCCCGACAATGAGAATCTTAAGTCCCAAAAAGGGCTGTACAGCATATTTAAAAGTAGCCTGCAGAAAAGTGTAAAAACGAAACACATTCATTAGAGAACAAGAGTCGTATGAAATACATGAACCTTACATGAAAAGCTCACTTCTTCTACGTCTACTTTCTCACCATTAATGTAGGCAGTATATAAGCTCTCTAGCCAAACAGGCTGAACGATTTTTTTGCCGTGCTCGACAGAGACCTGATTTAAGGAGACCGAGAGTAAATAAATGAATATATATTCAACATTAAAGCAAGAACTGACCACATATTTCTGGCCCCCGACTTTATCGCAAATTAGATGAGTGACATCAACTGTTAAAGCCCTTTCCACATCGGCTCCCAAAGCTCTTGCATGTTGGGTCAGCTGAAGCTGGAAAAAGAGAGTTAGGTTTAGAAAAAGGTAATCGGTTTAAGGTACCAGATAGTAAACAAACCTTGACAGCTTCAGATAAACCACTGAAGCAGACCACCATATTTTTTAGTGGAATAAAAGGGACACGCAAAGAATCACGCAAGGCCTTTTCTTGATCGGAAGTCATAGTGTGACTATTATCATCCTGATCCAGATCATTTTTTGTCTTACTTTTAGCAGTAAGGGAAGCTTTAACTTTGGATTTTGGAAGAATGGATTCTTTTGATTTTGATTCCAACTCAGACTGAGATGGGAGAAAGAGAGGTTCAGGTGGAGGTTTAGGTTTGAGTTTACAGTTAGCAACCTTTGTGCCGCCTCGCTTGCTGCCTTGAGGCATGTGGGAATGAGAAAATAGACTTGAATGAGGGAAGTGAGAGCAGAAGAAGGAAATCGAGATAGGAATGGGATGGAAATGAAAGTGAAGTGG
This sequence comes from Hemileia vastatrix, assembly GCA_030280995.1. Lineage (NCBI taxonomy): Eukaryota > Fungi > Basidiomycota > Pucciniomycetes > Pucciniales > Zaghouaniaceae > Hemileia > Hemileia vastatrix. Next base: position 39,764,275 of record JASXTE010000002.1, read on the forward strand.
ATTTATTCACTTTGGCCGAGGTGCCTGCCATGGACGGATTAAGGCGTTTCCATTGGCGTGCAGCGATGGGTCTATTCAACTCACGTGTCGCTCCCCACGCGTCGTCGACTGACTTTGACTCTTCATCACCATCTGTCCTCTTATCACCCACCTACACCCACCCACTGCCACCGCATTCTTCCCAACACAAATACCTGTTGAAGACTGAACTGCCGATCAAAGAACTGGAAAGTTGAAGGTGGTATTAAAAGCTGAAGGGTTCATATCTTGAAAGGTGTGTGGTTGTCAGGAAAATTGGTGGATTGCAAACATGCAGCAGACGATGAGGGTGATAAAAAAAAATATGGCCTTAATCCTCCAGGTGAGGCTTATTCCAACTCTGCTGCTGCCTTTTGTATGCAATGCCAACATTAGCTCTGCGGAATGGACACAAATTCATGTCTTCTACTCCCATCCCTCATTCTTCCTTATGTGACTGCTTGACCTGGGTCTATTGGTAGAAATCTCAATAGCTTCTCATCCTCCACCATTAAACAAAAGATATTCTAAACTTTACCTTATTGATTAGCAAAAATGTGTTTTGGGTACAAGATATGTCATATATGAAAAAATTTAAATCACATCAAAAAGGTAGTTTGGAAGCACAATTTCGCATGTTTTAAAATATAATCATGGTTGATTTGGTGGAAAAAAGAGGTATTTTGAAATGGAAAATTTCTATCTTTGATACCCCCTATTGTGAGTGGCTCGGAATTGCTTTCTTAGAGAGAGCCGCTTTACGAGTTGGTGCATTAGGATTCATCAAAATAAGTTTTGATACTCAGTCATTTTTGCTGAGAAATGGCAGAAGAATAGCTTTGTAAACATTTTTAATAAACTCCATAGCTTTTCGTTGATTAGGAGGGAGAAAGGAGATAGCAACTTTTGTTCTCCCAACAAATGCACCCCATACCATAGCTGAAGTGCGTCCACTTTTGAAAGTTGGTTGGAGACAATCTTCCAAAAGTTTTTGGTCAGACATTTGCCGAACTGATTCGCTTGGTGCCCACCCAACTTCCAATGATGATTCATCAGACCAGATGACTCTTGACCAGTTGTCCAATTAGCATCACCATAAAAAAACACCTGGCACCCGATGGCAGGTGCCATTCTCTCAATCCATTTGTGTTTCATGAATAACTCAGATTTGATGCCACGCAAGCTGGCATGGCCAATTTTCAGTGCGCATTCATTTCAGAAGAATAACAACTGAGCTAAAACTGAATCAAATCAAAGATAGGGACTGGCACCTACTATCAGGTGCCCACAGTTTTTTCTGGTGCATATTTCCAAGCAAATGCAAGCCTTCATGCCTTGTGAATTTTACTAAGGTAAGGTTTCTTAATTGCTTTTTGGTTTTTGAAACCAAGACTGTGAATACACTTTTGGACTGTATCAATAGGTGCTCTAGTTAACATTTTACTTCTTAATTCACCAAGATTAGTTTCACGGTTCATTTGAATAGTATCTGATATCCTTCTTGTTACATTTTATTATAAAACGAGCCTGCTACCCGTCTGCGATGCAGACGTTCAGCAGCCTCGCACACACATCGTAAGGTAAAAATCCTTAAACATCCAGACCTTCAGCCGGGATGTTAGTCATAATAATGTTCAGTAATCATGATTGACATGATTATACATCCAGAGCTTTGGCCCGAATGTTTGTCTTAACTGTGTTGAATATACATGATTGGCATGATTACACATCCAGGCCTTTAGCCTGGATGTTTGTTATAACTGTGTTGAATATGCATGGTTGGCATGATTACACATCTGGGCCAAAGGTCAGGATTTTTGTTATAACAGTGTAGAATATGCATGATTGACATAATTATACATCCAGATGTTGGTCCCAGATGTGAGTGATGTGTTATGTACATAGTTTAGGTACTTAACAATTGTGTATAAAACCTGTAAGAACGTGTAGTACTTTTCTCCGGTCCTTATCGGAGTAAAGTTACTGACGCGGTTCTTATAGGTAAGTAATGAAAAGGGTCCTTCTCGGAGTAAAGTTACTGACACGGTTCTTATAGGTTATGGGCTTCCCATTCTAAAGAACTCGTCCTTTGCCGTACTGTGCTAGTCACACACGAAAGCATCGTATTTGATTGTCCAAAATTAAAACTCTATAACCCTGCTGTAGAGTGTTAAAACTTGACCACCGACCCTCATCTTCATCTTCATCATCTTTAAACTGGATGACCCCTCCCCCTTCTTCAACCAACATACCTGATCCTTTCAAATCCAAACCAAAAGTTCAAAGGGAACAACCAACCTGTGATGCCAAATCATCTTCATCCTCATCATTGTCTCATCAATCCATCCCAAAATCCACACCAATTACTTCTTGCCCAACCCCACCTCCTGATTCACCCCCTTCTTTCTTGGAAAGTCCTGAAGACTCATCATCCTTCTTTGACAAACAACACTCTGCTCCTGCATCTGAATCTTCTGCCTCATCCACTCCCAGAGCAGCAAGTCCCGAAATTCTTTCTGATCCCCTATTGTTTCCAACAAACATGGCTTCCTCTGCACCTACCCAACTAGAGAGTTATCGAGGGGAACTGAGCCACATTTTTCTTGGTCGTGTTATCAATGCTGTAAGCAAAATTGACAAGCTAGAAGAAGAAGGCAACAACTGGATTGAATGGCACAGAAATGTTATGGTCACCATGTGCCAATGGATAGGTTCTACTTTATATGCCACATTGAAAAGGGACCGTGCAACATCCTTGTCCCATTTTGAGGACCACATTGGCTGGACTATAATTTTCTATTCAATAAGCAGCAAACTTCATCCTCTCATTGAAGAAGATTCTGACTGCTTTGATGCCTTTACTGCACTGTCCAAACAATTTGAAGCATTGACTCAAACCTTAAGGTCAAAATTGTTCCAGGAACTTCTAGACATTCGGCACACCTCGTATGTCAACATGCCAACTCATCTTGACAAAGTGAAAACAGTTCTTGACCAAATCAAAAGATCTAACTTTACCTTCACCAATGATATGATGCTCTCTGTGTGTGCTCATGTACTTCTTCCTGATGCAGCAGATAATATCTTCACCTTGGTCAACAAACACTTTGAAACTCAAAATGTTGTTACTCAACCTGATTCAAAGTCAATGATAAAAGTGTTGAAGAATTCAGCATCCTCCATTGAGAAAACATCAGCTGTGTCAATGCAACACTCTTCTCTTTGCACTGAAGTAGATGCTATGGCATTTCGACCTTGACAAATGGACTCCTACCGTCCACCTCATGCCAGACCTAAAACTGATGAATGTGACCTGTGTGCCTCCACCTGAAATAAGACATACTATTGCCCTTATAACCCTGATGGTCCAGCTTTCAATTCAGAGGTTTGGTCCTTACGTGAAGCAAAACTCAAACTAGCCAGACCCATTCTTGAGCGTTTAAGACGGCAAGCAAGACCAAATCGCCAGCCACAAGCCTCCTTGTCTTCAGCATGCTTCACAGAACTCGAATCTGCAGATGTTGAGGCCCTTGCAGCATCTCTTGATGGCATTGAGCTGGGAAATGAGGAATGGCTCGTGGATCATCTACTTGCACTTGATGGTGTCCTTGATTCAGACACCACCCATCATGTTACGGGAAATATAAGGCTACTATCTAATTTTAAAACCATATCACCAATTAGAGTAAATGTAGCCACTGATTCCAATCCTGTTTTTATCACAGGTGTTGGAAACATGACAATATCAGGTATGAAAGGCAAAAAAGTAGTGCTTCACAATGTTTTCTATTGTGAAAAAGCAAAGAAAACATTCATTTCTCTATTTGATATTATTGTGGACATGGGTTGTAGTATGAGTTATGATACTAGCAACAATATTATTTTCTCATACAATTCTATTCCTAGTTTTATCTCTACGCTTATAAAAAACAAACGTAAATGGATAGTAAAGATTATAAAACCTGTAAATATCACAAAAAATATTGGCAGCAGTACTAATTTGTGCAATGTAGATGCATTTATTTCTTCTCCCTACACTCATGTTCCACTTGCACCTTTTGTTCCATTACCTTCTCTTTCATCTGTTCCTTACCCTGAAGCACCTGTCAATTCTCTCCTATACTGGCATCGGCGATTGGGACATGCAAGCATCCACATACTGAAGAAAATGATGAAAACCCAATGCTGTGATGACTTACCACTGATACTGCCGACTGGAAAATTTTTCTGTGACGTTTGCGCAGTAGCCAAGGGTACCAAGCGTCAAACAGCAATTAAATCCAACAGAGACTTCAATTTAATGGAGTTGGTTGTCTCTGATGTTATTGGCCCCCTAACTGATATTGCATCAAATGGTGAAACCTATGCAGTCCTATTTTGTGAAGCATTTTCCACATATGGAAAGGTTTTTGTTGTGTGATCTAAAAGTGATGTATTACACTTGTTTATTGATTTTAAGAACAGATTGGAAAACTAAACTGAGAAGAAAACTAAAATCCTTTGTACTGACAATGGCAATGAGTACTACAACAAAAAATTTAGTGGTTTCCTCTCAACAGCTGGTATTTTTCATGAACACTCCATGCACTATCACCATAGTCAAAATGGATCAGCCAAAAGATTCAACAGGACAATAGGTGACATGGCAAAAACTGTGCTAGTAGGCAGTGGTTTTGATAGAAAGATGTGGAATTTTGCATATCTGTGGGCATCCTATATTCACAACAGGATTCCAAATGTCAAGACAGCAGACACAACACCATATGAAATAATCTTTGGAAAAAAGCCAACCATAGGAAACTTTCAAGTCTTTGGTGAATAGGCATATTTTCATATCCAACATGAAAAACGCAACAAGTTGGATCACCAAAGCCTACGAGCACATGTTGCTGGTTTTTCAAATGGCGGTAATGGGTGGATCTTCTATCATCCTGAAGCAAAAAAATTCATCTCTTCAGAAATGGAGACATTCTCAGGTGAAAACCCTAACACCCTTTCCACTAGACCAAATCAATCCACCAACAAAGGTGCTATTTCTCATATTCTGAATGCACTAGTGTTGGGTGACTTCTCTGCGGAGAACACACTTGATGCACAAGACGTGTTGATAGATCATATTGAAAATAATGCAATGGAAATCTCAGAATATTTACCTAAAACCTTTACACAAGCTTGTAAAAGGCCGAACGCTTCTCAATGGAAAATTGCTTGTCAACAAGAAATTAAAAATCTTAATGACATGAAAGTGTGGGACGTGGTTGACCTCCCTCCTGGTGCCACTGTTCTTGGGACCAGGTGGGTTTTTACAATAAAACATGACCCAGAGGGTAACATCTCAAAATATAAAGCTCGCTATGTTGCACAAGGTTTCAAACAGGTTGAAGGCACAGACTTCACAAACACATTTGCACCAACTGGGACTTTTGTTTCCCTACAAGTCCTTCTAACACTAGCAGCCATCAAGAAATGGGTAGTCAAATCTTTTGAAATCACTGCAGCATACCTACACAGTGATTTAAAAGAATTAATCTATGTCAAACAACCTGAAAGCTTCACTAATGGAAATCCAAATCAAGTGTACAGGCTAAAGAAGGCTCTTTATGGAACCAAGCAAGCTGCAAGATGTTTGTGGCACCACTTGGCCAATATACTGGAAGGCATTGGGTATATTAGCAGCAAACATGATACAAGTTTCTATGTCTTCTGTGGTAATGATAACACAGGGTTAATCTGGGTACATGTAAATGATGGTGTTGTAACAGCGAGTGACAAACAAACCCTCAAAAAACTTGAAGCAGACTTACATGGAAAATTAAAAATTAAATGGACAGACAGCCTGGAATCAGTAATAGGTTTAAAAGTTGAACAATCAGATCAAGGCTTTTCATTGTCTCAACCTGCTTTAGTGTCTCCCATACTGAAAGATTTCAATCCAAACGGCATGAAGGCAACTTCACCTCTACCAACTTACATGAACATCAACACCCTTAAAACTGAAAGCGCTCATGATTCTACCAAGTTTTTGTCTATCATTGGAGCTTTTAGTCATCTTGTAGCTGGTACAAGACCAGATCTTGCATACCCAGTAAATTTTCTGGCAAGATACACATAAGCCCCTGGTGATGAAGAGTGGAAAAACTTATCTCATTTATTGCGGTACCTTCAATACACGAGAGACCTCAAGTTAAACCTCTTCACATTGCCTGGACCAATCAAAACTGAAGCATATTCAGGTGCAAAGTGGGGTGGCGCGTGTGCTAGATTAAAAAATGGGCATAATGTTTTTCTTAATAATTGTCTGATTATATGGCAATCTAAACATCAAACAATGGTCACATTATCCTCCATGAGCTCAGAATACATAGCCATGGCTAATGCAACAAGACAACTAATATGGCTGCGTAATTTATTATTGAATTTATTTGATAAGTTAGATCCCACCATTTTGTACTGTGACAATAAAAGTGCAATTGTAGCAGCTACTGACAGCCCTACTGATAAAAGATGTAGACATATAGAATGTGCCTTTTACTTTGTAAATGAAAAACTAAAAGAGAAGAAAATAGACATAAGATAGGTATCAACTAATTTACAACTTGCTGATTTGTTAACTAAATCTTTAGGACCTATTTTCTGGAAAGAAAAAAGGAGATACTTGGATGTTTTCTAGATAGTGATATTAAAAAAAAATTAAAAAAAAAGAAAAAAAGAATTTTCTTGTTATTTCTTTTATTCTCTATATATTTTTTTATCTATGTTATTTTGGTTTCTGTTACAATTGGCTATGGGTTTCTTAGAAAATTGTTAAGCAGGGGGGGTGTTATGTACATAGTTTAGGTACTTATCAATTGTGTATAAAACCTGTAAGAACGTGTAGTACTTTTCTCCGGTCCTTCTTGGAGTAAAGTTATTGACACGGTTCTTATAGGTAAGTAATGAAAAGGGTCCTTCTTGTAGTAAAGTTACTGACACGGTTCTTATATGATGTTAGCCTTGGATGGCATCAAGGCTAAAGGTCAATATAAGTGAATTATTTTTATTAAACTCCCTCCCTTTCACAATAAATATTTAATACAATTATTTAGGACTTCTTTGTATTCAACATTTACTGCCCTTCCTTTAGCTTTTTCAGGTAATAGTACATGGACATTTCCACTGTACTTTTCCCTTGAAAGTGCTATATATAACTGATCATGTGCAAAAATTGGTGATTCCAGGCTCTTTTAGGGTGGTTTTCCTGCTTTCCAACACAGAACCTTCAGTTGAAATCTCCCCCCTAAGATTAAATACAACTGTCTGTTGGTTTGGAAAATGGAGCGGTAATCTTGTAACTGCTGGTTCATGACCATGAAGTGGAAAAGCAAACAATCACCAGTATGCTTCAATTGCTGAAACATAACTACCATCCAGAAATTCCTTGGCCTCATCTATTATTCTGTCTGTCTCCAAGAGCATTGAGGAATGATCATGACCCTTGTAAACATATTTATAGAGATACTTGACTGAAGATATTCTAGTTGCTACTTCCACATATATGACAATTAAATCTTCTAGAGAAATAAGGACTATAAGGCACCACATTTTGATTTGTGTATTGAAAGCTTCCTTAAAATTTTTGAATTTTTTGGCCATCATTTCTCCTACAATAGGGGGTATCAATGTTGACTTATCCACCATTAAATCAATTTCAGATAAAAATCCTTATACCCCAATTATCTTCCACAATTAATTTTTCTAATAATTGGGTTATTAGACACTTTATGTGTCAATGTTCACTTCTTATCTGAAATTTTTCTACTCAATTTTTCATAACCACATCTTGGACAACTTTCTGTCATAACCACATGTTGCACAACTTACTGCTTTAACCACATATTGGACTACTCTCTGGATATGCCTTCTACCTTGCTTCACACTCCCATTCTCATCCCATCCTGTTCATTCTATCTGCTCAGAATTTCTCCCCATTTCATCTATTTGATTCTGCTCTTTTCATCTCACTCTCTCATTTGCTTGTTTCTGCTCCTTGTCATCTCGCTATGTCATCTGCTTGTTTCTGCTCCTTTTCATATTTAATTATATTAACATGCCTTCTCATCATAGATCTTCTCAAAGGCAGCCATCACCCAGTTGTTCTTCAAATCCCACTACTCCCTCTTTCCCACACTCTGCTGAGAAATCTAAAATTGTTCAACTAAAGAAAGATGATCATCTCATTCTTATCAACTGGCTGAAAACTAAATCTAACTATGATTCTTGTTTTGGTACTGAGTATGCGACCAAAGTAGGATGGCCCCCCACATCAAAAGCTAATGGTTATCTTCTAATGGCCAAAGAATTACGGAATAAGACTAAGGGAAGGATAGATCTTTTACCAAAACAGATGTCTGAATGCTTCAAGAATTATTGAGCCAAGTACAAGAAGGCAAAGACTCTTTCATTTTCTACTGTTTTTGGTATTACTGACCTCAATATCAGTAAGGGCATCAAATCAATAGACAATAAACTTGATTCTTTATGTCCTTACTTTAAAGAGATGGATTCTATTTTTGGAGAGTGAGCTTATTTTAATCCTACAAACATGTTGGATGGTGAAGATGCTATCTCCAAACATGATGTCGATAGGAATCTTATTCCTTCTTCTTCTACTCAAGCCTCCCCTCATTTAACTTCCACAAATCAAGATATCTTTTCAATAGATCCTTATGGCAATATAAACCAAGCTGATCTAACTTAAGTATGTTTTTTTTCTTTTATCTTACCAATTCTTTTTTTATTAACATTTTCTTATTTATAAATAGGCTGAAGAACTAACGCAGGAGCCACAATCAACTGAGTCTGAAGCCAGCAAAAATGAAGAGGATGAAAATGTGACCTAGAAAAAAAATCAAAGGGCTTCAAGTAGTCTGAATTTCCACTCTAAAAGAAGAAGAAAAAGTGATACTTCATCTCAAACCCCTTTTTCTTCTACCAAAGAATTTTTGGAGAAACATGATGCTGGTAAGTGATACCAAACCTCTTAATACTTTACTCTGATTTTCTTCTACTTTTTGTTAATATTTCTTATCACTCTAGAACAAGTGGAAGTTGCTAAAGAGACTCTAAAGTTTGAAAAGCAAAAATACAAGCTCTCCTTAAGGAGGGATGACAGGGTATATGATTTGGAAAAGAAGAAGTTTGAACTCTTTTCACAAAAGGATTATAGGGCACAAGACTTGAAGGAGAGGAAGTATGAACTTTCTTTACCAAAGGATGATAGGGCACAAGACTTGGAGGAGAGGAAGTACGAACTTTTTTTATGGAAAGATGATAGGGAACAAGACTTGGAGGAGAAGAAATTAGAGTTATCTCTAAGTATTGAAAAATCAAAGAAAGAGGAGAAAACACTTGAGCATCAAAACATCATGGATTGTGAAGAAAATTCCAAAAAGAAAGATTTCTTGATAGAATGTGTTAAAGCTAATAAATCTGTTGTGAAAATTCAATGTTTAATGAAATTGTTTGATGACTAGTTTGTCTTATTTATCTCAAACTTCAACTGTTCAAAATTAATTATACATAAATTTTTATCTTAATTTCCTGTATTTTTTTACTCTATCCATCATTAGTTGAATTTTCATATTTGAATGTTATAAATACTCTTTTAAATAAAATTTTCAAGAATTATTAATGTTCAAAATTATTTTTTAGTTTAAATTTTTAAGTCACATTTGAAAATTTCCCAATCCAACCCCTGCATTTGATTGAACTAAGGGTTGGGTATCACCAAAATTCTTTCAAGTAAAGAATTTTGCAAGTCTTATATGAAATTTTGTCAATACTCCCCCCTACATTTTATTGAAGTAATGGATGGGTATCACCAAATTTTCAAGTCAAATTTTTTTTTAAGTCTGATATGAAAATTTGGCAATACCCCCCCCTGTATTTTATTGAATTAAGGAAAGGGTATCATCAATTTTTTAAGTCAAATTTTTTTATAAGTCTGATATGAAAATTTGGAAATTCCTCCCCCTACAATTTATCAAATCAAAGAAATTAAATTAAAAAAATTGAAAATTGAAAATTTCTACAACAAATTATTTCATCAGTCTCAATGATGTTTTCCTATTTTATATAATAGCCATTAGAATGACATAAGGCCAGACACACCATTATATAAATACAGTAATATATCTTGATGTAATGGAAATTGGGGTTCAAGGATTGTGGAGGCAATTTAAAGGAAAGGAATGGGGCTACAAGGGTTGGGAAAGCTGGAGAGAGGGGTGAGGAAGGATATGTGAGGTAGCAAAAAGGTTGGGAAAGAGTTGGAAGGGAAGATTAAGGGTTTCCAAGGCATTTTTAATGAAGAAAAGTGTTGGGGAGAGGTTCGGAGGGGTGATATGGGGATCAAAAGAGGATGGCACACAATGGGGCTGGGAGGTTAGCGAAAGGGTGGGGAGGGAAGACAAGCATGTGTTGATAGAACTGAAAGAGATGGGGATTGGTGCAAACTGAATGTGAAAATAGGAGGATGGACTCTATTCTTTGGGTGAAGAACAGAGTTCACTGCCATAAAATATTAGCTGAAAAATAAAATATATAAGGTGAAACAATTAACTTCAGAAAATAGGAGGATGGACTATTAGCTGAAAAATAATATATATAAGGTGAAAAAATTAACTTCAGAAAATAGGAGGATGGACTCTGTTCTTCGGGTGAAGAACAGAGTTCACTGCCATAAAATATTATCTGAAACATGAAATATATAAGGTGAAAAAATTAACTTCTGAAAATAAGAGGATAGACTCTGTTCTTTGGGCAAAGAACAGAGTTCACTGCCATAAAATATTAGCTGAAAAATGAAAGATATAAGGTGAAAAAATTAACTTCTGAAAATACAGGATGGACTCTGTTCTTTGGGCGAAGAACAGAGTTCACTGCCATAAAATATTAGTTGAAACATGAAATATATAAGGTGAAAAAATTAACTTCAGAAAATAGGAGGATGGAATCTGTTCTTCAGGCGAAGAACAGAGTTCACTGCCATAAAATATTAGCTGAAACATGAAATATATAAGGTGAAAAAATTCACTTCAAAGTAGTTTTATACATACATTAGCATTTTAAATAGGACACTAAAGATGTAAAGTTACTTTATCAAAGTGAATAAAACATGGAACATGAAAATAACACAAATGAAAAAAACAAGAAAGTTGAAAATTGGGAGAGTACAAAAAAATAATTTAAAAGGGTGGTGAAGAGAAACTTTGGAGAGTAGTAGGCATAATGACAGAGCGTATGCCAGTTGATTGAATGTTTTGTGATTCAAGGGAGGGGATAGTTGGTTCTGGTTCAGTATCCTCTTCGTCATAAAGATCATTCCACTCATCCTTTAAATCAGCTAGGATATTGTGGAGTATAATGCAAGTCATGATCTCCAATTTTTTTTGAAATTGGATTCTGAGCTCCCAAAGACTAGAAAATCATCGCTTTAAAATACATATAGCATGTTCAATCCGTACTCTTGATTGGGCAAGGTGATAATTAAATTTAGTTTTGGGGTCATTTTCTAAGGTTGCACCACGGAAAGCAGGTATAATGTACTTCCCACTTGCATATGCTGAGTCTGCAAGGAGGTACTGAGATTCGTCAAAGTATGAGTCTGGGGTTTGAGAAATCCCCATTCTTTGGAAGATGGAAGAGTCATGACATGATCCAGGGTAGCCACTGTGAAAAGCAATAAATTTTTTATTGACATTGCATATAAGTTGAATGGCAATAGAGTATCTAGAAGGAAAATAAAAAGTTAGTTCATGAATGATGAGAAATCAGAGAAGATTTTGAATAACCCTTTTTTTGCAATCAAAATAATGGTTCCAATCATGAGCAGGATTTTGACTCAAAGGTATAGTTGTGCCATCAACAAAACCTACACAGCCAGGGAAACCTTTGGCTTGCATTACTTGAGAGGATTCAAGTCGTTGTTCTGGAGTTGGCCAAGAAAGTGTTTGAGACTTGAGGAAAAGGATAGCAATCATACAGCTCTTGGTGTATGATATCACCGTACCAAATCCTATATTAAATAGATTATCCAAACATCTTACAGCAGCACCATTTCCATTTGAGCCAAAGAGGCATAGTGCAACAGCAAGTTGAATGGCAGGATTACACTGTTTGTTATGGGAATTGTTATGAAAGATAGGATTTTCAGAGGTGAGTTGATAAATTTTGAAGAAATAATTGGGTGAAGCTCTAAATAGCTGAGTGAAGTTTAGTTGGGGAATGTTGAGAATGGAGCATAGATCATATCGGGGATCATGATAAAGATTTGGCCCCCTGAAAATGAGGTACACTTTTTGGAAAGAAAACACAAATAGGCTAAGGCATCTTCCAAATCAGAGTCAGATTTATAGTAAAGAACTAAAATTAAAGTGATAGCATTAAAAGTGGAGTGAATTAGCCGTCTAGTAGAGAGGTGCTTCATTCTTGTCGGTAGTATAGGTGTTGGTAGAAGGTTTAGGTGATGTGTGGGAAGTGGGAATTTGCCGCCAAATGTGCAGTTGGGGTGTGTAGATAGAAAAAAAACTTAAGTGTTTGCCACCAAAATTAAGTAGCATAGAGTGAGGAGAGACTTAAGGATGGCATCAGAAATTATATGTCATGTGACTTTCTTAAAAATTCATCATGAATGTGATGCCTTTGGGATCAGGAATTAGGAACAGAAATTGGGGTATAAGAGGCAGGATAATGCATTATCATGGATTCCTTATCCACTAGCCCCGGGGCTAGTGTATAAGAATATTCCACAATTTATAATGTCTGATCCTGAGAAAAAAAATTTCTGATCTCTAATTGCGGATCCCTGAACATTTATACCCCCTAATATAAAGGATATCCATCTTCATCCATCTATGTCATGTCATTATATTTTCTAGGGTATCTTTTCGAACATTTCCCATCTTTCATACATGAAGCACATGGTTTGACAGAGCCACAGGGTCCAAGAAGCATACAGGTTGTTATTGTTTGAAAAAGTACAGGATCCTTCTCAGGGTAAGGTAACTCTGCTGAAACAATTGAGTCAATGTTGTCCATTGTATCTGGATTGTCCTCTGAATCCAAGCATAAGAGTATATGCAAATGTGGTAGGCCTCTCTTCTGAAACTCAATGACATACACATGTGCTAAAACAGCATTCAAAACCCCCTTTTCCTTGGTTCCTGACTCCTATGCAGCTCCCCTTTTAGCAATTCTTTCATAACAACATTAAGTTTCAGTCTGAGCACCCTGGAAAGCAAGACTGGCCTATCATGAGTTGCTTGACGTTCAAGAAGCATATCTTTTACCTCCTTCCAGTTTGGATTGAAAGTGATTGTGATAAAATAATCTGGCTTTCCAAATTTCTATACTATTTCCATAGTATCATAATATAGCTGATCCATGTTTCATGGTCCCCCTACAAAAGACAAAGGCAGAATAAGTTGCTTTCCAACTTGATTGAGATTGGTCCCATTATTGATAGCATCTTTCACACCACAATAAAGATCTTCACACAGTTTATCCTGATTTTTAGAGAGTTAGTGAAGTCCATTTTGTTCCATTTGAGCATAGCAATCAACCAAGTACTCCTGAATTAATGAGCCAGATAAGTGCAGCAGAGGAAACCCATTTGGATGGTAGTGTGATTTATATGCAAAATATTGCATTTGAGAGATATTTTTTGATCCTCCTCTACCATGCACAACTTCATATACAGGTACATGCAAATTGAGAATTAAAAAGAAATATAGAATTTATATAAATGAACCAAAAGGGACTGAATTAAAAATAAATATATTAAAAAAACACACCTGGTTCCTTTCCATCATTCATATCACCATCCAACTGTTGCCTTGCTGTGAAGGATTTCCCTAATTGCCAGCCAACCTCACCATAAGGTAAAAGAAGTATAAATCACAATGAGGAATAGCTGGGATGTAATTCAGATATCCTTTGAAGGGGGGCATCTTTTTGTGTCAGAATGATATCCCTAATTCCTTGAAATTCTTCACCACTTCCATGCATGATCAAACCTACTTCATTGCAAGTAGGGTTGTTATAGCATTGTAGGTCAACATTTGGGGGAGCAGTACTTTTGAGGCAGAGTTTGATAGGGGAGTTGGACTGAGCAACTCTTTCTTGAGCTTTTTTGAAAAATGCAACAAATGGATTGCATCAGTCTAACATTTCTTGAAAAGACATAACTACAGGGAGGAGAACATTACCATGCACATTTTACACTTTTTTTAGGGCCTGCTGTAGAGGATCATACTGAGTAACATAAATTTGTGCAAATTTTGAAGCACCATTTATTGGTGGTAGGAGAGAGCCAATATAGTGAAGAAGTTCACCAGATATTTGGAAAGTAAAGACACCCTTTAGTCCCCAGGTTGAATGATAAATTTTTAGACCAAGGGAAGTCTTTCCAAGGCATTATTATAATTTCAAATATTTTTCCTGAAGTGATTGGCATCTGAAGAAATTATTTGCATTTGAAAGTTAGAAAACATATAGGTAAAAGAGATAAAATTAGTTATTGGATACAGATGTGGAAAAGAAGTATTAGCCAACCATGGTTCAAATCCTTTAAATGGTGTTTTAACTCTGTTGTTGGTTCAAATCTGATAGGTATGACAACCTTTCCTTCACTGCAGCAAGTCGAAAACCTTGGTTGCCTTATGGGTGATGCCCCAATTTTCTCTTCAAACCAATGAGCTGCCCCACAATAACCACAAATTACATCACATTTTTGCAAAGAGTGAGGCTGAGGATATGAGGGGGTCAGGGGCCTTCTTCCAAGTGGCATTGAAGCAATTTGTGAGCACAAAGATGAGTTAATGGATGGCCTTTCTGGAACTTGTGAATTGGATGCAAAAGGCAGTTGACCATGGCTATTGTGTTGATCTATTGCACTTATCCCTTGAATAATGGTTCACAAACCTGATTGTCCACAAGTTCTACTACCCCTTGTAGTACAAGATGGACCCATGATTGAAACTAAAAAGAAAGATACACAAATCAGAGAATTGGTCACATCATCATCTCCCATATATATGGTGGATTTCCCCCAAGACAATAAATGCAAGGTTATACAAAATGATAAAGAATCATATCTACACATATTAATTTACAAATTATATTATATACATAAAAAATATCATCATCATATATTCTATATCATGACATGAATTATCATCATATATATATGTAGAGATAAAAAATATTATCATCCATGAAATATAATATCTATACATAAAAAATATTATCATACATGAAATATAATATCTATACATAAAAAATATTATCATCTATGAAATATAATATCTATACATAAAAAATATTATAATCATAAGAATTATTATATATATTTTGATCATGAATATCAATTGTTTTTCATATCAATATATATTATAACTTATATTATATATATATACTATTTCTGCTTCAAATTAGTTCAGCTTCACCTTTGGCCCAGGTGTATTTAATAATAGTTTCAAAATTAGAATATGGGATCTAGTGTCAAATCAGAATTACTTGTGGTTTTACACAGCTTCTTAATTATAGATGTATATGTTATATCAGACATGGAGATATATATTTAATTAATTATTGATAATGATATATGATGATGATGAAGATTATGGCAATGTGATGATATATATACTGACTCCAAATTGAATCTATTTTACATAATTAAATAAATATATGTAGTGTAGATTAAAATTCATTTTTAGAGGTAAAAATTTAAAATTTGATGCTAATGTAATGAGTAGCCTTTTATTTATTGATATATATATATGATCATGATTATGGGAATGTTTTAATTTATTGATTTATATTTTGATGATGATGGAAATTTTTCAATTTATAGATATGATGATGGTAACACCAAAAAAAACATGGGCACCTGATAGCAGGTGCCAATCCCTATCTTAGACTTAACTCAATTTCAGCTCAGCTGTAATTCTTCTGAAAAAACTGAACACTGGAAAATGAGAACACTATCTCATGTAAAATCAAATAAAATTTATTCTTAGATCAAAACTGAATATAGGGATAGGCACCTTCTAACAAGTGCCACTTGATTTTTTGCAGTGTAATGTTTTAAATTACTGATATGATGACAATTTTGGGGGTAATTGATGGGCTGGATGCTCTATACACAAATACCCCACCATTTTTGTTACAATAGTTTCCAAGCTTCTAGTTTAACCCTGGCTTTGTTTTTGTTATATAGGTATTCTTCTAAGACTATAAACTGGATCAACACAACACCAACTGATTACACTCATTCAAAGCCGGATTCGAGGATTTATTTTATGTTTTATTTTTTATTTTTGAAATTTTATGTTTCAATTTTTTATGTTAGAATTTTATTTTATTTTAATTTATTATAAATAAATTTGTTCAGGAATAATGATAACTGGTGGTCACCAATATATTTACAAATTGGAAAGAGCTCACCCAGTGATCATTTTCTATTTTTGATTGTTATGTTTTTCTAATTTTTTCAGAAACTATTAATGTTTCTTTTCAATTTCTTTCTTGTGTATCCCACATCAGGTGCACTTGTATGTGGGTATGATGTCAGGGGTAGGCTCATTGTATGGCTGGGGGACATCTTTTAAAATAATTTTATTTAATTTTCATATTCAAATTTTTAAATATATATTTTCTATTTCAAATTTCTTTACTTTACAATTTTTTTTCATATATATTATTAAAAAATAGAAATAAATATTAAAAAAATTAATAATAAAAAACAAAATTTAAAATTTAAATATAAAAGAAAATATGATTTTTTTTATATATAGTTTTTTTAGTTTCTTTAAATTTCTAGCAAGAACCTGAAGAGTTAAGGAAGTTTTTCTTTTGACAAATATGGCACAGTAAAGGTCTCAGGAGAGGCTCTATTGAATTCTTCAATTTTTTAAATTGACAACGTTGTTTAAAGTCAAGCCAAGTGGCCATTTTAAAGTGAAATTTTAAGACTTTCTCTCTTGCAAATAATTCTGCACAATATTTTGGAGATAATATTTGTAATGGGCCAAGTTAATTTTGAAGATAGAATATAGTTGTTGAGCAACCTAATTAAATTTTAACATAACTGAAGTGGATTCTGGATCAGGAATATAATAAGAAGATGGAGAATAATGGGATCCAGAAGAATCTAGATCAGGTCATCAATAAAATTCAAAATTTAAATTTAAAAGAAGAATTAAAGTTTTAATTGCTTACTAGAGTCAACTGTGTCAATCTCAAGATTTAAAGGCAGGCTTGGTAGAAAATTTTCTTCAAGAAGGGAAGAGTAGGGATTTTAAATGTTGTGATAGGAAGGTAGTTTTAGGAAAGTTAGGATGTCTGTGTATGGAGCAGGGATTGGTGATACATTAACTGTTGGAATATTTCTTCTCTTACAGAAAATTATTGGAGGACTTGGAGATCTAGGTCTCTTTGATGAAGAAGAAGGATGATGGGGGCTGTTAAATTTAGGTTGAGGAGAACTAGGCTCTGCTATAGGAGGTGGAGAGAAGGAATAAGGAGAAGGAGAAACATTCTGAACTGATTTAGGTGTATTCAACATTACTTTTGAAGAAGTATGAACTCTAAGGATGAAAGAAGAGATTCTAGATTAGAGACAAGGATCAGCATGAAGAAAAAATGAAGGTGGACCCAGAGACTCTGATTCAGAAGAAATATTTAAAATGGCTGATGATTTGAAAGGAGTAATAATTTTAGAGGTGGATGATTTTGGAGAAGGAGTAGAAGGTTTTCAATAAGAGGAAAAGCTGGTGACAGAAAGAGAGAGTGATCCATATTTAAGGCCAGAGCATTTTCTCTTCTTTTCAAAGCAGTTAAAACAGGCCCTGTTGTAGGTGTATCTTTTATGGTTATAAGTGTAGGTGCACTCTTGATGGGTAAAGAAAAAGTAATCACAAGCTTGGTCACTAGAGGCAGTGAAGTTGGAAGGAGTCATCTTGTGAATTTGATAATTAGGATGGAAAGTATAACCTAGATAAGAGAATATGGAATGGAGAAAAATGCTGGTGGAAAAAATGGGCTCAAGGAAAGTATTAGGAAGTTTGAATCAACACAATTGTTTGTCCTCCATGACCCTAAAATGGAAATAAACAGAAAAATGTCAATCATTGGTCCCCCATGACCTTAAACTGGAAAATTACTTTCTTTTTGGTCCACAAAGACTATAAACTTGAAATTTATTAAAAGTTTGTTTTTAAAGGATATTAGGAGGAAATGTTAGTCTAGTTGGATATTCAATTTTGTCATTTTGATTTATCAATGATTCATCAGCACTAAAACTGGTACCCACTCATTTGGACAACTCAGTCATTGATGGAAACAGTGCAACTAACTTTAGGAAATGAAGATATCATTAAATGGATTTATTTTAAGATTAAAAGAAAGATAGAGAGATTAAAGGTTATTGAAGGAGATTTTTAAAAGCTGAAAATAAAGGTATTAAGAGAGTCTGGTAAAATTATGATTTATGAATGAATTTAGGAGTGATTTTAAAGGGTTGGAAATTTATTTGAATGTTGTGATGCTGAATCATAGAAGAAGGATAGGATTTTGATTAGTGGGTCTTATTGGTAGAATTTTTTAGGTGAAGCATGGAGGACCTTATGGTGAGAATGGAATCATAGTACTTGGCTCAGGGGGAAGCCCAATGGGAATGAAATCAAAAGTATTTGGCTCATTAGGGATGCCTTCTCTCTCATGCTGTGAAAAAGGGTAGAGACTGGTAGAAGAGAGTCTGAAGGGATTCAAACCCTGCTCTCAGTAGTGGAATCATCACAAGGCAAATAAGTTTTATTAAGGGTTTATTTCAAAAATGAGGGTTAAAAGATGATTTTTTTAAAAAAAGAATTAGATCAACCAGAAAATAAAAGCTATCAGCACCCAAAAAGAATTAAAGTATTAAATCTTAAAAGAAGAGAAGACAATCAAAATAAATAATCCATTTGAAATCTTTCAATTTAATTATCAAAGCTTTGCATTAAAACTCTTCTCTTCATTAAATCTTCAGTATTATTAGCAGGGGTTTCCTGAAAATAGGTTAAAAATTTATGCTTCATATCATCACAAAAATCAAGAAAGATATATCAATGAAACTTAGGATATTGATTAACTTAATCATTCTGAACCTGGCCAACATCATCTGTATTGGTGATTTCAATAGCTTAGGAGTTGGAAGAGATAGTAGTTGGATTTAGAATTAGTAGGAAGAATATTAAAATTAAAATAAAAAGACTAACTTTTTGAGCCAGGATAAAATGTTTTAGAAAATCCAAAAGGTAATACTGAAAATATAGGACTAGGATCTTGAGATGTAGGAGGAAGCTCAGGATTAGGATTTTTAGATGAAGAAGCTGCTTTTGCCTTTATGTTTCTAAAGAAGGTGGGAATTTTGTATAGTCTCTTTTTGGGAACAGTTGCATAAGAAAGAGCAGCTGGTCCAGTATAGCCATTATTTCTGGAAGATACAATTGGAAAATTAAACTTGATTTTCTTAAGCCTGCAAAGATCACAGGCAGTTCTTCCAGGAAGGCCAGAGTTAGAAATTGGACAAGGAGCCTGGTATTTGGCACAAAGTTCACATGTGATGCAAAGGTCTTTTAATGAAATATTGATGATGATATTGATTATTAAATGAAGTGAAAATGAATAGGAATTGTTGAAGAAGTTGGCTGAAGAGGTTGAAGAAAGGATGAATGTGATTGATCAATTATGCCAATTCAAATAATGGGGAAATTCTTCATTGGAGGGAAGATGTGGCAGTCTGAAGTTTAGTATGGAGCTAAATTTTATTAAAAAGATGACTTTTGGAGCTTATTATTAAGATTGGAAAATAAAATCTATTTTTATAATGGCAAATATTTAAAGAATTGAGTATATAAAAAGGGGAAATTTACAAGTCAAGATTAATCAAATCAATAACAGTCAGAAAATTTAAGTATAGGTCTAAAAGTGTATGGAAAATAAATTCAGGAGTCTCAAGAGTTTTTTCAAATTTTTATAGTATTTTTAATATTTTTCTGCCATTTTTAATAATTTTATAAAATATTTTTGATTATTTTTAATTTTTCATGATTTACTTAATTTTGATGATTTTTCACTGAATGAATAGGGTTGCACAGAATATGAAAATATTTTAGGATTATAAAGGAGAAGTAGCTCTATCATCTGTAATTTTTCTAGATTTTTTATTAGTACTTCAAGGTTCTAATGGAGTCTGGAAGTTGGTAAAAGCTCCTGAATGCTCTGGAAAAGCTCCGTACAAACTCCAGCAATCTATGGACAAGCTCCAGGGTGCTCCAGCTGGGAAAAATAGGGCACATGACATACTATGCATATAAAGCCTGTAGAATTGAAATTAGGAGGTCATCTAAAAACTTGTATTTTAACCATTAAAAGCATTCAGATATCATAACATCATACAATGACATTCATTATTATTTTACCTAACAAATTATAAAATTGTTGTACCCTGATAAATATAACACTTTTACCTAGCATATTCTAAATTTCACTCAACATAGTTTATATTAACTTATAGGGTACCCTTTTAAAGGTCTCATCACCAGGGATCTGAATTTAATAACTAAATCTTATAAAAATAAAAGCTTCATAAAAAAATATAATTCAATCATTTAAATAACTTTTCTGAATAGAGCTTCACTTTTATATTTCTTTCCCTGCTAGAAGGTGTCAGTTCTGGCAAACCCGCACTTAAATTTGACCAAAAACACACTTATTTAAGTGCAGATTTTCAAAACACACTAGCCCCAACACTGGTAGATTTCAAAATAAAATTAGTCACTTATTTCACTCAAAACCACACTTTCTCAACCAAAAGTTCTGATTTCATCATAACATCCTATTTCACTGATTTGTCAGCATCATCCCATTCATACACTGCCATCCGCAGCATAAAACTTCATTACTCAAGACATCATACATCATTTACATCTTTATATTGTATAATAGTCATGCCTTTCTCACTCTCAAATTGTGATAGGCTACATCAAGCAATGAATTTCATAGCTCTTGAACGCCTCTTGGACTCTGATTGCGATTCTGATTCTGATCTTGAAGAAGATTTTCCTTTTTTATCAAAAATGGCCAGGAAATGTTACTTTCTTCCAAGAAAGCCTCAAGTACACCATCAAAAAACTTCTTAGCCTATCTGTACCCAGTTTTAGACAGTTTTTCAGGACTTCGCAGGAATGTTTCCTTAGAATGGTTATTCTTAATTACATATTGACTTTGATTTTGAATTTTCTTTTATAGTCTCTTTGTTTTCCTTTATAATCTCAACATGAAATTTCACACTTTCTGCAATTGCATAATTTTTCAGTCATTCTTTTTTTCTTTCATCACTTATATCCATTTTCTCCTCTCCTCTTTCATCCCTCAAATGATTCGAAGTCAATTATTTTCTCAACTCATCTCTCCAGGTAATTCATTTTTTCATTTTTACTTATATATTTGCTAACTAATTTTTTTTGTTCTTGTTCTTTTTTTTTTGTATCTGGTTTTTTTAGAAAGTGTTTTTTTTTTATTTTAAAGGTAAAATTAAAATTTTTCCTTCTCTCCCTCTTTTCTTTCTTTTTTAGCTCCATCAAACTACTCTTTATCCCTCCTTGGCTTGGTCATTATTCCCCCTTTCTCCTATTTCACTTTTTTTTGGTTCCATGTCATTGAAACACATAAATTGCACATTCTTTAATCATTTAACTTGCTCCATATTTGATTTCCCCCAAATTCCAACTTCACTCTTTCTCACTCTATTTTTCCTACCTTTCAATCAAGATAAGTTTCATCTCCTTTTTTTCATGACTATATAATATCTCATTCTTTCTATAAAAATTTCATACTTAAATATATGTAGGACTCATATCTGAATAACAGTGGACTTATTCAACTCCTCATGTTGTCATTTATATACCACTTTTCAAGTTTTTGTAAAATTTTGAAAATCAAAATTTCAATTAGGGTTAGGCTTATTAGAATCTAATGTCCTATTAACATAAGACTCTCCTGAAGGCTATCTTTCATTTCCCACAAACAGATTTGTATTAGGCTCAGTGGTTGCTGAGATATTGACCTTTAAAGTTGATCCTTTTTTTCCCAATTTAACTTTTTTTCTTTCATTTTTTTATAAAAAATTAGAGTTAAGTTTATTTAAATCACATGTACTATAACTGAGAGTACTTCTGAGGCCAATATTTTATCTTCCACAAACAGGTTTGAATTTGGTTCAGTGGTTGCTGAGATTTTGACCTTTGAGGTTGAGCCTTTTTTTCCAAATTTCAATTATCTTCTTTCAGCTTTTTATATTGCATAATTAGAGAATAAGAATTCTGAAACTTCTATCTGATGATTATCTAGGCTTTTATCTCCATCTTTTTGGAATTCTCATCATTACTATTCAAGTTTTTTGGCAATTTTGAAAAGAAGAGTCAAAATTAGGGTTAGGTTTATTTGAATCAACTGTCCTTTCAGCTGAAGATACTTCTGAATCCTATCTTTCATGTCCAGAAAACCAATTTGAATTAGCTTTGGTGGTTGCTGAGATATTGAACTTTAAAGTTGAGCCTTTTTTTTAAAATTTCACTTTTATTTATTTCAGAATGCATATCATAACATTTACATCATGCATTTATCCTTCCAAATTCCTATGATTATCTAGGCTTCTATCTCCCACTTTTTGGAATTTTCATGATCAGTTTTCAAATTTATGTGCAGTTTTGAAAATAAGAGTCAGTATTAGGGTTAGTTTTATTCAAATCTATTTTCTTGTTAGCTGAAGATACTTCTGAAGCCTATCTTTCATTTCAAGAAAACCAACTAGAATTTGGTTCAGTGGTTGCTGAGATATTGACTATTAAAGTTGAGCCTTTTTCTCCCAATTTCACATTTATTTATCTAATAATGAATAACATAATTTTTACATCATGCATTTATCCTTCCAGATTTCTCAAACTACCTTTCTCTTTACTTATTATTCTGCCCTTACATCAAGGTGTGTTTTCTTCTTTTTCTTACCATTTTCATATGTCTAACCCTTCACTGATTTTTGCTTATCTTATCAGATCAGTCAAAAGTTAGTCCAACAAATCATCAAGGTAAAACAAGAACGTAAAATTAATAAATTTACAAACCTTTATGTAGATAAAAAAAGTTTGGGGATTTGTAAAGTAATCAAATATTTTTTATTCTTTCATAAATTTTTTATAAATGAATCTGATATTTCAATTTACTAAACTAAATTAATGGGCCAATGATCTTGTTTTGTATAAAAGGTAATCATGATATGATTAAATTGTTTCATGGTGTTCATCACACCTATACCTGTGGAAATTCCCAAACTTAGTTTCTATACTTGGTCCACATTTTGGCTTGAGGAATTGTCATTACTTTAAAACTAGTCTATTTGATATATCTTATTCATTTATTTATTAATTTATGGAATTATATTAAATTTTGGTGATTATCACCCCTTAATTCAATAAAAATTAGGGGAGGTATTGCCAAATTTTCAAATTTGACATGGAAATTGATGACTTAGAAAAATTTGGTGATACCCACCCCTTGCTTTTATACAATGCAGGGGAGGGTATTGCAAAATTTTTTAAACAGATATAGAATTTTGTTGACTTAGGTTTATTTAGAAATGGGAATTGGTGGTGAGGTGATAAAATTATGTTGGTGATGAGGATATTTGCACAGGTTTCAGTACTATTTTACCATCTGAAATTTTAAAGGTGAAATATTTTAGAGTCCAGTAGGGAAAAATGGTGTTATCAGAGTCTCATGATATAACTATTTTGATAAGATTAAAAGTAACTATTAAGGCGGGAACCAAAAAGAATATCCATTTCCTCTTAGAGAAGATACACAAAATTGATCTTTTTGGAAAAAGTAGTAATTCCATTCTCCAAATACTAATCATCAATACCAAAGCCAGTGAAAGGGGAAGAGAAATAAGACTTTTTATATTTTTATTGATAACTTTTGAAACTCTCTTTTATTTACTTAGGATTGATGTCAATTATACCTTTTGTTTTCTTTTTTACTTCATTTGACATCAAGAAAAAGCCATTGACATTTGATGAAGGTGGACATCTGCTTTGGGGAAGCTGAAAACATAAAAAAAGAAAGAAAAAAACATGACTAGTAAAAATTTCACTATAAAATGTTTCAAATCTCAGTGAGGGGTGTGTGCCAAGGATTGATGAGAGGATTGAGGTCTGAGTGTCACATGTGACAAGGATGGGGTGAGCAAGGGAGAGATGATGTGGCCAACATGTGGTTGTGAAAAAACTTGGTAAAAAAGTGCTGATTTGAGGTCATAACTGACACCCATTTTTGAAATAAGTGACTTTTTTGCAAAATTTAAGTGATGATTTTTAAGTTCTGATTTGGGTTGAAATACGCACTTAAGTTGAGTGAGGATTTACCAGAACTAGCACCCCATATGATTAAGAACACTGATTCTACATATCAACAATGTTAATAACAAATAGTTTACTAGTCATTTTATAACAAGTGGAGGTTTTAGCTTATTTAATTGTGAAATTTTTATTAACTTAAAGGGACAGGGTTTTCCTCAGTTTATCCAACTCCCTTGGATTCTACTTACATAAAGGCAATTTTAAGAGTCTTTTTACACCATACCTTAGTAATAAGATCTATAATGTTTTCAAACAGGGAAAAACATTTCTTGATCTAAAAAAAGAATCAATTCTGCTAGTCATTTTTCAAAACATATACTCTTGAAGAATTAAATAGTCTTGGAAAGCCAGATGATGTCAGATTGTTCTGCAAGTACTTCAAATCACTGGAACAAAAAATTACTATTAATGAGTCACATAAGGAAGCAGGTGGTCATGGGAAGATGTTTGGGGGAGATAAAAGGGCTGCATATGATAATGTCCTTAATTTTGGTATGTCATTATTAAAAAAAATCTATATTTCACTTTAGTTTTTAAATCAAATTTCAAATATCATTGTTTCAAATTTCAAGGATTTTACTAAATTGGGAAACTCAGTATTGCAGAAGTGAAGTAACATCTAGAATTTATCTACAAATTATATACCTTTAATTTTCATGAAATCTCCTGTAAATATTATGAACAGGAATTATCTTTTTGTCTTGATTTGGGATTCCCTCCTCATGGGGATCAAGAAGCATTTGGTGGAAATATAACTTGTCAAAATGATGGCTTCAGCAATAGTCTTCATACTGATAAAGATGCTACAGAAGTTTCTCTTGGAGTTTGGATACCAACAATCTTATCAGGGAAGCTTTCTAAGGGAACATGGAGCTCAGAATATCCCAGGAAAACAGGTTGAAAGTTTATTTTCCCTGAAACTGAATGGATTTTGGATTTTGAGAAAGTTTACAGCATATGGGTAGGGATATGACCTTCTGATTCTTTGATTCATCAGACAACCTTTTGCATGAAACATGAAAATTTCACCAGGTTGGATCATCTGTTAAGGTCACTAAAAGGTTATTTTCAGTCCTCAGAAATCTCAAAACAATTGTACAAAATATATCAGTTTATGTAGAGATCAATGTTTTAGAAAAAGTTACTTATCTTGTTGAGTATTTAAGTGATCTTTTGGAAAAGGATCCTTCAAATAAAGATAATTTTTACTATTACCAAAAGGATATTATATCTAAAGCTAAATTTTAGTAGAAGAATTGAATTAAAGATCTGGAATAAGTGAAGATATTTGAGGACTTCTAATTGTAGTAGGCTGTTCAAAATTACATGATTAACTTAATTTTTTAATTTTACTTGATTTAATTAAATTAATATGAGGTGCTCCAACTTTCAGGTTTCCAAATTAATTTCCTAGAAATATTGAATAATTTTTTTGCATGCACAATAATTAAAACTATCTGGAGCATTATGCAACTTATTTTGAATTAATGTTAGTTGCCCTACTATCATCCCATTTTCTAATGGAAAGTAGCAAATTTTGTCATCATTTCACATCAAACCAAGTAAATTTAATGGTGAGATGATTCTCACATTATCTTTTAAGTATATGAGATTGAATACTTAATAATGTTTTGTTTTCAAAATGCTCCACATTGGATAAATCAATTTTTATATTCCCGAATGGTCATATTTTCTATAATAGATGATAAATGTTTATGACTATATATTTTAAGTTTCTATAACATGTAATTAACCACAAAGGCTAAATTAATCCAATATAAATATAGTCCTATTTCATCCTATTCCTCATCCTCATCCTCATTTCTCAAGCACTTAAGAATCTTCTTTTTCAAAAGCCTCAATCCAAACTCAGCCAACTCATCAAGGCAATCTTCCTCAGGCCACAATAAACTTTCAATGTATTTTTCCATATTTTATTTTTCTGAAGAAGATTTAGCAATCATATTAATTTCCTTAACAACCTTTAAATGTTCCTCTTTGAAATTGGGACCAGCTGATTTCAATCATTTTGTCTGTTTTGTACCAATTTTCCTGGTAACATGAGAAAAAGAAGAGGTGGAAGGAAGAGAAGAAGAAGACTTTTAAGAGTTTCCATCTTCAATCTCAGGATTTGGAGTGTGACACGTTACTTTGTGACTAGTTAGATTGGGATTCCACTTTGGTGCATGACATAAAACCTCCCAGGCATCCTCCATTTTAAAAGAAGCATCATTTGATTGGTGTCAATATTCCTCTTTTGCTGCTTAAAGCCACATCATTGGATTTGAAACACTGGGTAGATTTTTTCAATGGAATTTTAAATTGCTGAGAATTTTTGAGTTTCAGCATTGATTATACTCCAATTTTAAGTAAAAATAAGTATGATAAAATAAAATCAAATAGAGGCCTGAATAAGCATACCAATTGCATATTTGATCCAAATCCCTTTTTATTCATACAGTAAAAATATTGAAGTCATCCATTAATGACTGTTAGAGCATGTAGCCAGTCTGATTTGTACCAAAAATAGGCTTTTGGCTGATATGAAGCCAAGATTTAGAAGGTTTCTTGTCTTCTTGGGGTGACCAGTTAGATGATCTAGCCTTTGGGACTTTTCTGGGTAACTCAGTGATGGTGATGGTTGTGTGAGAGGGGATGGTATTGGTTGTGTGAGAGGAGATAACTCAATAGAGGTGTCTGGACTCATTTCAAAACATGAAGGTGGAAAATAGTGTGAAGGATGAAAAAATGGTGCAGGGAAGAAGAAGAAGAAGAAATATTATATGGGGAAGACAAAAGTTGAGGAATGGTTTGTGAGAAAACATGGGCTATGAAAAAAAAGTGAAACATGTCATGTTGAAGGGTAGATGTTGAATCTTCAAAAATAGATAAATAATGACATAAAGTAGAGAAAATTGAGAATTAAATACAAAATAACCTTAGGTCATGTGGTGTTGAGATCATAAGGTGCTCACTTATCCTCCATTATTGTCAATTATGCAATTTGTATATATAAAAATAATTTTTTATGAACATTAGCACAAGTAATGATTGGAGCAAAAATTGAAAATTAATGCAAAAAAATTGCATAATTGGGCTAAATTGATGGAGGATTGTACATTCTCTAATAGTTCCTTTTGACATTTAACAATTAAGATTCACTCATTTTTTCATATTCTTCTCTTTTTTTACTTCCTCTTTCATTTCTCATCTGTTATTTCTTTTACTTTGCACTGGCTTGTTTTTCAGCTCCCAATTTATTCAAATCTGAGTCAGACCTAAAAAATTCTCAAAAAATACCATCAGACCTTTTTTACACCCCAAATGACACTTGTTCCATCATGCTCAATCCTCAAACTCAAAATAAACAACCAGATTTAAATGCCATTACTCTTCAAATGCAGAAACTTCAAGAACTAGTCAATAAATTGCAAACATAAAATGCAAAACTAAAGAAACAACACAAAATCACTCCAATTCAAAACCCAAAATAACCCATTCAACCTATGGTCATTTCCCCCGTTGATAAAACTTTACCTATAGCTTTAAACACAATTCCAAATGTACATGTTTCAGGGGACTCCCAATCTTTACCATTTTTTCTTGAAAAAACTGACATGCACCCAAGCCTTCAGGCACATAAATTCTCTTCTACTACCAAACAAATATTATGGATCTCATTAAATTTTGACTCTCCCTCTTGAAAACCCTTCTCCACTTCTCAACATTGGTGAAGATCTGTGGTTACCCAGAATGCTGCTGAAGTAGGACTTTCTACCTTCTATCCTAGTTTTGGAAAAATGGAATGAAAACTTCCTTTTCTGGATTCAGTTGACAACTTTATCTCAAAAATGATTAAGGACCTGGGAAAAAAATCAGCAAAAACTTCCACAAGACCACTACTCAATGGTTGTAAGGAAGGAAAGAAAACTGTTGAAAAATACATAAATGAGTTTTACTCACTGGTTTTTCTATCAAATCAACAGAAGATGACAGAAAAAATTTATTCATGGAAGGCCTACAACCCAAAATACAAAAAATCATTCTTGAAATGCCTGACTACTTGGATGCAAATATTACTCTTGCCACTTTAGTAGAATAGGAACACAAGACAGGTCATCAACATTATTTATCCTCTTTAATTGAAAGCCCTTTGAAAAGAACAGGACCACTCATACAAGAAAGACCCACCACACCTAATCCAAATCACATTCCCATGAAGATTGATGCTGTCCAAATCTCAAAACTCAAACATCTTGCTGGAACAGTCCTGGCCAAAATCCTTACAACCCTCTGACCAGAAGAACTTCAATGCTTCAGAAACAACAAAATTTTTTCCAATATCAAAAATTATTTTTTCCTGAAGATCACCCATATGGATTTCAATTTTTTCCTTATTTTCCAAATAACCACTCCAAAAAATCCAATTTGGCCACCATCTCCTCCCCATCTTCAACTTCACCATCCCAAGCATCCACATCTTATCCCTCACCTACCCCAACTTCAATGATTCCTTTGGCATCTTTGGAAATGGATAAATTTACTGAAATTTTCACCACTTCCTTGTCCCAATAAATCCAAAATGAAATTACCAAAATAATGAATGACCTATGGAAAAAATATTTAGCCACAGCTAATTTAGCCTCCATCTTCATGGAGCCTAGGGTACCTGAGGCACACAAGTATTCCATTTCTTCTTTTTCCCATTCAAAAGCATATACTTAACTCCCTTTTCTTCTCAGGAACAGTCAACCATTTATTTTACTGAAACTCAAATCAAAGGGAGGGTCTCAAAAAGGACTAACACTCTTTTATTCTGGAGTGGCAGAAAATTTCATTGACTATTCTCTAAAATCTTCATTAAATTGGACCTTGGAAAACCAAAACCCCATCTGTTGCACCACAGCTGATGTGTTAGGATTTGGTTGAGAGGTGAGGAGGAGGAGCACTAGGGGAGCTATGCATTGTGAGAAGTGGAAGAGGGGATGTTGTATAAGAAGATTATATAGGGAAAGCATTGTGGAGCACTCCTCATTGGACAACTTATATAGTAATCCAGTTACTTTTTAGTCTCACTGCTGTATCAGCATAGTCAGTCCTGCCTTACTGTTGATAACCCCAACATAGTCAGTCTAGTTAGCCTCAATACTTAGTAAAAAATTCAGTCCTGTCTGAGGCTAGTGTCAGTGCTAGTAGTAGTCTGTCTTCTTAGGTCTTAACATTTTTTCTGATCTTAATTGGTGCACTACTGAAGAACAATGAATCCCTCAGGTCAACCTAATTCAGAAACCCTCGCTAAAATGAAAGAGAAAATGGCATGCTTGAAACAGAAAAACTCCAGACTCATGGGACATCTAGTGGAAGAAAGGCCCTTATACTGCGGCCCAAATAAAGCAGAAATAGATGCCTCTGAAGCCAGGGCACAGGCATGGCCTACAACACCAGTGCCAATTTTTAAAGGCCCAAAGATTGCAACCCCAGAAATCTTTGATGGAGGGTGAGGCCCCAGGAAAATCTTTACACATTGCAGGCAAGCCTTTATGCCCTGCTAAACAGTCATAATTTCCCAGATGAGCAATGAAAAATTTGGTTTTAAATCTCTTACCTCACAGATGAGGAAGCACACTGGGAAAGGCCATATACAAAGGAACTCCTTGGAAATGACATGTTGGAAACAACTTTCTTTTGGTTCATGATGGCTTTTGAGCTGGCCTTTGGAAAACCCAATGTGACCACAACCTCGGAGCATTCTCTCAACCAGTTGCAACAGAGACACTCTGTTTCCAAGTATGTGTCAGAATTCTGGGGCCATGCCAGCTATGTTACAACATGGGGAGAAGGAGCACTCATGTTTCACTTCAGAAATGGGATCTTACAAAAAATCAGGAACACCTTAATCAGCCACTCTTGTCCAAACTCCCTCCAAGTGCTCATGGAGCTGGATATCCAAATTGATAACAATTTTATGCATCAGTGAATTGATGGTTAGAGTGGCAATTTTCAGTGGTGCAACTATGCCTCATCAAGTGGGTCCAGAACCAGGGACCCAAAAGCCATGGACATTGATGCAGTAAATTCACAAGGCGCTAGTGGGTGAGGAAGTTTATCTTATGAGGAATACCAGAGGCGTATTATTAGAGGTCTTTGCCTTCAATGTGGGAGTGTTGGTAATATGGCAAGGGATTGTAGGGGAAAAATAAGGGCTAGTGAGGTGGAGGATAGTGCAGGAAAGGCACAGGTAAAACACACTTCTCTTGAGTGAAGGTTGTTCCCTCCGCAAGTGAATTAGAGGGAAAGGATAAGGGGGACTTAGTAGAAAAATTATAAGCTTGTAAGCCATTTGAAGTAAATGATAATCACATTACACTAAGCTTGCCTTTAATGACCCTTTATTCCAAAACAAATGTACAAGTCCTACTTGACTGTGGGGCCACAGACTGTTTTACTTCTAAAAAGTTTTTACAGAGAAAAAAAAGAAACATTGGACCACCCTAGGCATTAAATTATGTTTGAAAGATCCCCAGGTGGGGGAGGAGAAGTATGAGAGAAGGTTTTTTGCAGGTTTTGGTGTGACAGAAAGAGTCCTAGTGCAGGGAATATGTGACAAACCTGAAGGACCAGTACATTACAGTACTGGGAATGACATGGCTGCACCTACATAAACTGAAAATTTATTGGAAAGAAATGGGATTCAGATCCTAAAGTATCAGCCCCTTAGCCCCTTCAGGGGTCAGGGGCCAATCCCAGAAAGTCTTCTGATGTTTTTTTATCATAAGTTGACTTGCCACCAGAATTGATGCCTCCTCTTGATTCTAAGAAGCAGTCTGGGGATGGGGAGCCAACAGGAAGCACTGGGGAGAAGAAGAAAGGGGGTAAAGTGCAACAAGAAGAGGAGAAGGTGCAAAAAAGAAAAGAGAAGGCAGAAGATGGAAAGGTAAATGCTGCAGTGAGAGAATTTTTCCCCTGGCCTCTGAAGGAGTCAGGAACCCCTCCCAGGGAGTCTCTTGGTGTTTCCTAATCATCAGTAGACTTTCCTCAAAAACTGAAAGTATCTCTTGATTCTAAGTTTCAGGACTAGGAGGGGAACTGGAGGAAGAGGAGGAACTGGAATGTGATACAAAAGATTGGAACATATCCCCCAAGATTGCAGCCAAGGTGCAGTCCTCAAATCCAACAAGAAGCCTTGAGGAAATGGTCTCTGAAGCTTATTGGGAGTTCTTACTTCTGCTTGGAGAGGGGGAAGTCAAGACCCTACCATCTCATTGACCATACAACTTTTCCATTGATCTTGTCAGTGTGTGCTAGTGTTTAAGTATGATTTAATAGTAGATATTAGTGGTCCTACTACTTATTGCTAAATTTTTTAGTGATTAAACCTTAGGGGAAGGCTAATAGAATAGTTATTCTCAATATAAACTCACAATAAATGGATTTTATGCGTGCTAGTGGTTGAAAATAGATAAATAAAATATAGTTATAGCTTATATAAAGATAATATCAACTTATAAATGCTTTATAATATATTTATATATGATAATAATTGTTTAATAGTGCTTTTTTATTTGTAGTAAGTAAGTGATGTCTAATAACCTGTCAAATCCTCCCTTACTTATACCAAAATCTACTGGAGTGCACAGACTTTCAATCCAGATGATGTCACTGCTATCCCCAACAATCACAGCACTGTGAGGGCCCATCACCTCCCCATGGCTTCTAATTCAAGAATTTTCAACACACCAACCTCAAGTAAGGACCCTCCATCACAATTAATAATACCACAGACCCATACCATAAATAAAATAAACAGATAAAAGCAGATACCATACCGGAACAGGTAAAATAATTCATCCAAAACCACAGGAATCAGGTAAGGTTCCCCATAAGAGTGCTTTAATACACCCCTTTCCTCCTCAACAAACGCCACAGCTTTTTCCCTTAGCGCAATAACGTGCAACAACAACTTCATTTCTTCCTCAGACAACCACCCATCAGGACCAAAATTAACAACTTTCAACCTTTCCACGGTCACCCTAGCCGTCTCTATAAATTCTGGAGGATTCTTCACCAAAGGAGTACATTACGGATCTCTTGACAAAGGCGGTCTCTTCAAAGGCGGATTCAAGCCCACAGGCATAGGCTCATTGACAGGCCTAATCTTCTGCGCTACCTTCTTATACTTTGCCGCTCCACCTTCAACTTGAGGGATCTTCAGGAAATCTTCACCACGAGACCTGGAACAAAAACCAAGGGTTTCCCCATTGCTCACATGTGTGGCCAAGGTAATGTTTTTGAAAGGTGTAGAAGAAACCCTAGCGGTGCACAATTGGGAGGACTTACTTTTACACCCCAATCTCACCACTCCAAAACTTTTCCGCAATTCCACATCTTCATCCTCACTTCCACCTTCCAAATCTTCAAATCTTAATTCATCTTCTGAATCACATCTTCTTAAATTTTGCAGTTTATCCTCATGCTGGAGGCCCAAAAGTCGATCTTGATGATCTTCTCTCTTCATAATTTTCTGCAGTTTAACCTCATTCTGGAGGCCCAAAAAAAAATCTTGACAATCTTCACAAAAATATTTTGCATCTTCTTTCTTCATTATCTTCAGATTTTTTTCTTGATTTTCATGAATTATTTTGAAATTTTTATCTTCTTTTCTTGAGTTTTCTTCTGACCTACAAAAATAACCAGGGGTTTCCCCAATGCTCACAGGTGTGGCCCAGGTAATGTTTTTGGAAGGTGTAGAAGAAACCCTAGCAGTGCACAATTGGGAGGACTTACTTTTAGACCCCAATCTCACCGCCCCAAAACTTTTCCGCATATCTTTCAATAAAGATATATAACCAATCTTCTTCCTTGAACTTGAATTAAAAATAATTAAAAATCTTGAGAGAGAACAGAGACTTGATAAAAAACTTGATGAATACTTGCAGAGAAGAGAAACATTAAAAAGAGAAAGTTGAAAATCCACTTGGTATATCTCCAAGGGAGCTGACCTACTACAACCTGGGATTTCCTCATCTTGGGGAGAGGTTGTAGCACTAGGGTGATCAGGCCTCATTACTCTAAAAAAGACTGACTCTCAATAGAGCCTGAGCCGCACTCCAAAAAACCAGAGGCAGCACCCACTTCCTTCCTTCTCCTTCAGCAGTCCATGCACTGGCACATTGAAGATAAACCAGGCCTGGTCTCCCAACCATCCTCTTCAGGGGATGACAACCTCATTTGAAGTCTCCTTTTGTCTTCACCAGTCAACTCCAAACTGATTCCCAAATCAAATTGATAACCAATTCTTGCCTGAAAATCCATCAAAAATGGCCCACCCAAAACTGCTTTTACATTACCTTTAGCAATGTAAAAATGAACCTTCCCTGAGGCTCCTCCAACATCTAACTTCACAAACTCTGAAGTTCCAACCAATTCAGTGACATGGCCACCGATCCCTCTCAAATTCCCACCAATACCAGTTTTGATGGGGAGGTCCATATGAGTTGCCTCAAACAAAGAAATCAGGTTTATCTGAGAACCTGAATCCACCAATGCCCTTGCCTCCCTGCCATTCAGAGTGACATTGAAATATCCCAGAGGAGCAGAAAAATGAGTTTCCAACCCCTCACCAAACTTTTCAGCAGAATCACAAATGTATTCTACCTCACCAGAAGAAACCCTTCTCCTGGTCAACAACTTTTTCTGTCTATCAGCCAACCCTGGACTGATAGCATACAATTCCCCATAAGATAGGGAAACCTGACCCTGATTCATCCTTTCCAGGACAGAGTCCATAACATTAACTTGACCAGACACCACTGGCCTCTCAAAGTGAGCTCTTTGCTTCATCACCTTGGTCCTAGAAGCTTCTTGAGGACCAGCACCACCAACAGATTTACCATTAACAGGAGCCAAACCAGATCCCTCACCAGAACCTCTAACTCCAGCAGGCTTTGGAAATGAAGCCAAAGGAACAACCTCCTCAGAGTCAGAATCCACCTCCATTGGCATTGGCTCACCATTCAGGTCCAATGCACCAAAACTAGGGAGGCCCATGTCAGCCATACCCTTCTGCATCTTGTACAGCTCCTCTTTGCTGTACCTTTTCCTAGCTGCACTCAGCTTAGGGTCCACCTTTGAATAATTTGGCTTTGGTTGGGCCTGAGAACTGCTCTTAGGCCTTCCCACCTTTCCTGCTTCCACATCATAAACACCAGCCAAGCATTCACCACTTGACTGTCCACCACAAGAATACAACTCCAAACCACCAAAGGAAGTAGAAAAAGAGACCTTATTGACCTCCTTCCCCTTTCCCTTTCCATCCTCATTCTCCTTACCAGAAGACTTCCCTTGATCAGGAATTTCCTCAAACCCTGGCCTCCTTTGATTGAGACCTCCCCTTCTCCTGACCAAATCAACAGGAGCCTGCCCCTCACTGGGCTTAACAAAAGAACCATCAGGGAACTTTAAAACCCTGCCATCAAATTCCACCTTTCCTTCAGACACATCTCTGTTCAATGCCCAACAATCATTGGACCTGTGCCCCCTCCTGCTGCAATAAGAGCAGACCCAAGGATCACTCCTACCAGCCCTCCTATCAAAATCTCTAGGCTGAGAAGGTGCCTTATTGACCTTCTTAGCCTCCTGAACAAAAATATGCAGCTGCTTTGTAAGATCAGCCAACTGCTCCACCATTGGGTCCCTCTCCTGTTTGGGAACCTGCACCAAATTCTTCTCCTCCTCCTTCTCCCTAACTTCCTCTTCAGCCAAAGCCTCACTTACTTTGCTGACATACTTGGCACACCCCTCCTGATAGGTGTCCACAGCCAATAACTTCAAATGGGCCTCAACAGCCTCCTTCACCTTATCCAAGGCAGGCAACTTCTGGTCCCCATTAGAAAGAGTCTTCATCAATTACTTTCTTGACAACTCCTTCAACACATTCATCCTGACATCTCTAGCCAGGGCAGACCAAAAAACATCCTTGGCAGCATTTTCATGTGCCAGCTCCTCCACTTCCACCAAATATTCCACCACAGGATCAAACTGTAGCAGAAACTTCCTTTAACTATGTAAGTTACCAACACCACCATAAGATTTCCATTCACTGACAACCTTGTTCAGATCCACCATAGTGAACCTGACACCCCATCTATCCACCATTTCCCTACACAACAATTTCCAATCCCTCTTCTTGTAGCCAGACATGGCCACAATCTCCTTCTCCACTGACCTATCACCAATGAAGAAGATAATCTGCATCACCATGTCCAGGTAGGAAGCACCATCAACTCCAGAAGCAGTTTCATACTTCTCTAGAAACCACTTGACATCCTCCCCATTAAACTTGGTACCATCCCAAGTTTTAATCCTCACACACTCCCTAACCATCACAGAAGGAGGACCATCCCCCCCACTGACAGTCACCACAGGAATAGAGGACCCAGAAGCCATCCCTCCAGTCCAAAACACCAAAAAGAGCCAACCAAAGAAAACAGAGATTCCAAAGAACTAGCAAGTTCTACCCCACGTTGGGCGCCAGAAATGTAGACAATCCTATAGTACTAGCTATAGGCCTTGACCAAGGGAGTTGGAGAAAAACCAGAGAGAAAATCCCCTGTCCCTTTAGAAAAATAGAGTGAGATTTACTTGCTAAAGTAAGTTGGTTCCTGTTTTGCTAAAGCCCCTTTTAAACACACTTGACTGCTTGATGAGCCAAGAAAGTAGCCCCCAGATAGACTACCAGACCAAAGAACTGAAATGTAGAACAAAGTCCACACCAGAGACAGCAAAGATACTTGATGTAGGCTGTAAATCCACACCAGAGACAGAAATAATACTTGTTAAAGCTTGCAAGACTATAACAGAGAAAACAGTTGCCAAAGTTAAGTTAAATGAAGAACTCACCTGCAACAAACACAGCCAATTGTGGCCAGAAAACAGTGAAAACTGAGTGAGGAACAATTATATCACCTCCGGATGTTTGTATGATGATTAAGGTTGCCCCAAACTGTCTTATTCACTATGTACACACAGACCACTAACTAAGAGCCCATGCTCACCCACCAATCTGGCGCCTGTACCCGCCAAATTGCATAAAAAACCCTCCTGAAGCGCTCCCCAACCTCCTAAAACAGAGGCGGGCGGGCCGCCCGACGTTGGAGATGCCGCCTGAAGTGGCCCGGCCTCCCTGAAGCCAGAAAACCAACAAAAACCACTAATCTACTTAGAAAAATTAGCTACAACTACTAAAACCTTTAAAACACGGAATTTCACTATAAGAACATTGAGACATGAAATATAGAGAAAAATTAGCTCTATCCAATGGTACTAAGCACTTATCCCAAAGACTTAAGGTTAGCCCGTAAAACACAAAAAACAAAATTAAACAGCAATCTTTTATAAATGAAAAATGAGGAAATGACCCCTTAAAACTCAGAATATGAAAAATGTCTACAGGACATAAAATATAGAGAAAACCCAGGGCTATACAATGATAGCACCCACATACCCGCAGACCCAATATCCACGGAATAAAACCAGAAAAATACCCAATTTCATAACAGATGTCAATTAAGACATGCACAAACAGCACCAAATCACACAACAAAGGCCCCTGCCAATGTTGGAAGACCACAAGGGGTACTTTAAATGCTTGAATACTCCTTGAAATTCTAGCCAGTAATCAATAATAAAGTTAAAGTAGATCTCTATGTCATAATTTTTCCTGTGGATTGTTGAGGCAAAAATTGATAGGTCTTGACTATTCTGCAGTATAATCATTTACAGTACCCCACAAGAAGTCTGTGCAATTATTTTTACATACACTTCTCTGAAAAACACCACCTTTCTCAGCTTTTCACCACCTCATACTCACAATTGCACTATGATTTTTAGTTTGAAATGTAATTCAAGATATCCAAGAAACTTGATATTGGAAAGAGCAAAAACTCTTGGCTTCTCATTCACCTTCTACCACTTACCATCAATCCTTTCCAAAATCTCTAAATCTAGCTTCAGTCCTTATTTTTAAGTATTTGTCTCCACATTATGGAATCTCACTCTCTATAAAACAAAAAGTTCAAGGCAAAATTTAAAAGCATGGTAGTTTACTCAAACATGAAAAATCAAAGGAAAAGATGATATGCAATGCTGTAGATGATTGTTAGGATTTTGTTGAGAGGTGAGGAGGAGGAGCACTATGGAAGCTATAAATTGTGAAAGGCAGAAGAGGGGATATTGCATGAGAAGGTTATATGGGGAAAGCACTTTTGAGAACTCCTCATCAGAAAACTTATCTAGTAATCCAGTTACTCTCTAGTCTCACTTCTAAATTAACATATTCAGTCCTGTCTTCCCTCACTGTTGGCAACCCCAAAATATTCAGTCTTAATGAATCTCACTGCTATATCCAGAGTAGTAAGTCCCGTCTCAGACTAGTGTTAGCACTAGTAGTAGTCTGCCTTCTTATGTCTTAACAATGATGATCATTTGGTTAAAATATTCTTTCATCCTTGTGGTAATTTAAAGTTTAATATGACACTCATATGGTATGGAAAACATTTGTGGACACTCATCTATTAATTTCCTGAGCTTAATTGGACTTTATTTAAATTCTAATAGGGCGTATCAATGTTAAGGGATCTAAAGTTAAATTTATTTTAGAAAAAATCATTATAACCCAGTTATCTTCCACAATTATTTTTTCTAATAATTGGGTTAGTAGACCTTTTATGTGTCAATTATCATCTCTATCTGACATTTTTATCCTCAATTTTTTATAGCCACATCTTAGACAACTTACTGGATGTGCCTGCCTCCCTACCTGGCTGTGCACTACCATATTGTCTATTCATTCTATCTGTTCAGAACCCCTCCCCATATTATCCATTTTATTCTACTCCTTTTTGTCTTCAAACATATTAACATGCCTTGTCATCTTAGATCTTCTCAAAGGCAGTCTTCCCCCAGTTCTTCAAATCCCACCAGTCCCTCTTTCCTCTGCTCAGCTGAGAAATCAAAGACTGTTCAACTAAAAAGAGATGTTCATCTCATAATTATCAAATGGATAAAAATTTAAACTAATTATGATTCTTGTTTTGTTGCTGAGAGTTCAAGTAAAGTAGGACTTCCACCTGCAACAAAAGTCAATGGATATCTTCTAATGGCCAATGAATTAAAAAGTAAGACAAAGGGAAGGATTGATCCTTTGCCTAAAAAGATGTCTGAAAACTTCAAGCACTGTCAATCCAAATAAAAGAAGGCTAACACTCTTTCATCTTCCACTGTTTTTGGTATTACTGACCTTGATATCAGTAAGGGTTTAAAATATATAGGCAATAAACTTGATTCTTTATGTCCTTAATATAAAAAGATGGATTCCATATTTGGAGAACAATCCAATTTCAATCCTGAAAACATGTTGGATTGAGAATATTATATCTGAAAAAATAATTTACAAAGAAATCTTTTCCCCTCCTCTTCTACTCAAGCATTCCCTCATTTGAATTCCACCAATCAAGATATCTTTTCAACAGATCCTTATGGAAATATAAACTAACCCAATCTAGCTCCAGTGAGCTTTTATTTCTAGTCTAGTTTTTTTATTTTTTTATTTAAATCTCTTTTTTTATTTCTAAAAAGGCTAATGAACAAACCCTGGATCATTAAGAAAGCAAGTTTGAAGCTAGCATTGATGATGAAGAGGAAAATTTTACCTTTCAAAAGAAGCAAATAGCATCAACTACTCTGAATTTTAACAGTCAAAGAAAATGAAACAGAGATAGTTTTTAAAAAACCTTTTTTTTACATTGATGATTTTTTAGATAAATGTGATGCTGGTAAGCGATAGCATACCTCTTAATAATTTAGGGAGCTTTTCTTTTCTTTTGCTAATATTCCTTTTTACTCTAGGTAAAGTTGAATTTGCAAGAGATACTCTCAACATTCAAAAGCAACAATATGAGCTCTCTTTATGCAGGGATGATAGGAAAAAAGAATTGGAGAAGAAGAAATTTGAGCTCTCTTTTCACAGGGAAGAGAGGGAACAAGACTTGGAGGAGAAGAAATTTGAGCTTTCTATACAGAGGGATGAGAGGGAACATGACTTGGAATAGAAGAAATTGGAGATAAAGAAAGATTAGAAGGCTCTCCAGTAAAATTTCCTATTGGATTAGATGAACCTCAAGTATCAACTTGAAGATGGTTCAAAAATGAAAGTTTTCTTGATAGAATGTGTTTAAGCTAATAAATCTGTTAAGGAAATTGGAAACTTAATGAAAATGTCTAATGACTAGTTTTTTTTATTTCATTCATATTTCTTTCCAAATTTTTTTCTTAAGTTTTCTTCATAGAATTTGTTTAATCTAGTAACTGTTGTGGAAACTTAATGCTTAATTAAAATCTTTGATGACCAGTTTTTATTTCATTCATTTTTATTCCAAATTTATTTAGAAATTTTTCTTGATAGAATGATTTAAAGCTAATAAATCTGTTGAGGAAATTTAACAATTAATAAAATATTTTGATCACTAGATTTTTTTATTTTGTTAATATTTCATTACAAATTTTTTTCAAGTAAAAAATTTTACACATCTTACTTGAAAATTTGGCAATACCCCCCTGAAATTTACTCTGGGAGGGGGTAAGAATTACCAAATTTTCATTTTAATTGCATAAATAATTAATTAAATCAACTAAAAGAGATAATAAATCAAGTAAAAGTAAAGTATTCCCAAATAATACCTGCCAATTACTTCAGATATGACCAAACTCAAAGAAAAATTATGACAAGAATGGTATTATGTGCTCATTCATAGAATACAATTATGTTTGAATGAACACCTTTATACAGCTCAGGGGCCCAATGGAACAATACTTCAAGTTGCTTGATTATCTTTAATAATTTATTAATTTAAAGTTTTAAAAAAATAAAATAAAAATATGAAAATACTTTAATTACCATATTTGGAACCCATCCCTAATTTCTTAATAAACATTGACCCTTTAATCCTTACTTTAATTACCCAGTTTATAAAAATTTGATTGATCTAGAAAGAACATCGGAAGTGAGTAAACTTTTTGCATGATTCAAATCCAGGAGGCACCTTAGTAGTTTGATGATTATCTCTTGAAGAATTATAAATTGCTTTTATAATACCATTTCCTAAATAAAACTCCATGATACATTACTTATCCAGAAATTATAGTCCAGGGCCTTTGATTTAGCTGGTGAAAGGATTGGTCTTCCAGTAATAGGATTGATATAACAGAAAATCCCAAAAGTAAGCATATTAGAACCATATTTTTCTGCATGGATCTGGTTATTAAATCCTCCATAGGTTATTATAAAATTAGAAGAAAAGATATAATTGTTACTGAGTTCAACCCATTCCATATCCATCCAATTGAAAACTCTAGCTTATGATTAGATTGAAATTCCCAAATACATAATTCTTTCAAGAGATTGGCCACAAAAGATTTGAATGATTTTAAGCTTTTACATCTTTCTAAATCTTTCTTCATTTCTCGATCACTGAGATTCTGGAGTAAAGAATAAATTACTGGAGAAAAATAAGAAAATAGGTTATCTTAAACATTTATGAATATAAAGACTCACCAAGTAAGGCACCCTTTTCATAGCCAGGTCTCCAACAAAGTCCTATCATAATTCCTCCACTCTTCTTTTAATTGTTTAATGGTTGTAAACTAATTCCATCTGATATAAAGTAGCAATGACATCTGATAATTTATTAAACACTTCATCTTGAACACCATTGAATGAATGAACCTGTATAATAAATTGAGGTTTGTATCCATTACTAACAACTGCAACCACAATTTCCTTCACACTAGTAGGTAAGTACTTGATATTCTCTGGTAATGAGTCATGATAATCTTCTCTTCACATATCCTTGTATTGAAGTAAGACAGATATTTCAAGGAACCAAAGAAGGCTTGACATAATTTTTTCTTTTTAATTAAACTTTGTTTTTGATAATATTTTACCTTATTATTAGAAATTTAAGGCTTCATTTCTGAAAAAGGTTTGGAAGATGATGAGAGTGATGAGAGTGACAAGGACTTTGAAATTATTCCAGACATTTTGATGATATTATGAATCTATTTTTTTATGAAATATAAAAAATAAAAAACCAAAAATTAAGAAACAAAATTATAGATTATTTTTGTATTTCTTTCTACCTTAATACCCCTATCCCCCTTTTTGATGTCCTCAATATCCCCCTATTATCCCCTTTTTGATGTCCTCAACCCCCCTTTTGTCCCCTTTGGCATCTTCAAAAACTTCCTCTTATCCCCTTTGGTGTCCTAAAAACCCCTCCTTTTTCTTCATTTGGTCTCCTGCAACCCCCCCTCCCATCATTAATTAACAAATTGTTATGTTAATTAAAAATTTTCACCAATCTTTCATTAGAAAAAGAATTTACTAAAAAATTGTTAAGCTAATGAACAATTGTTGCAATAATTCCTTAACTTAACAATTTGTTAGAAAATTTTTGAGTAATGAAGGGGGGGAGGTGAGGTGAGGGAGGGAGGTGGAGGTTTCAGGAGACCAAAGGGGAAAAAGGAAGGGGGGTGTTGTGAACACCAAAGGGGGAAAAGGGGGGATTGAGGAGGCCAAGGAGGGGAAAAAGGGGATGGATGAGGATACCAAGGAGGGGGAAAGGTGGGATAAGGACCAGGCCAAGGAGTGATAAAGAGGGAATGATGGAGAGCAAAAAAAAGAGAAAATAGGGAGAGAAAGAACAAAAAAAGAGTTAATTTAACCATGAAAACTAAAAAAACAACCACTTAAAAAAAAGAGAACCAAATGAAAAAAAGGAATTTTTTTTCATAATTAGAAATCAAAAAATCAAAAAAATGAATAAAATGATTAACCTGGAGAGATAAGACGAGAAAATAAATGAAGCCAAATTTTTTGAGGGATGTCTGAGGATAGGAGTAAAAGTATATGCGGGATGAATGAAAAAAAAAACATGAAAAATTATGTGATTGCAGAAAATATGTGATTTCATGTTGAGCTGGTGAATGAAAACAAATGAGACATCCAAAAAAGAGACATTTACCATAAATTCAAAATAAAAATGAATATTCAAGAAAAAACACCAAACAAAGTGAATAAAGCATACAAGTTGGACATTTGGAGAGTATGAAAAAATTAAAAGGGTTGTGTTTCAAAATTTTGGAGGGTGATTGGAATAA
This sequence comes from Hemileia vastatrix, assembly GCA_030280995.1. Lineage (NCBI taxonomy): Eukaryota > Fungi > Basidiomycota > Pucciniomycetes > Pucciniales > Zaghouaniaceae > Hemileia > Hemileia vastatrix. The sequence continues at coordinate 39,807,006 of JASXTE010000002.1, forward strand.
TGAGAGAGCATATGCCAGTGGAAAAAATGTTTTGTGATTCAAGGGAGGGGAGAGCTGGTGCAGGTTTGGGATCCTCATCTTCATAAAGATCATTACACTCATCCTTTAAGTCAGCTAGAATATTTTGGAGTATAACACAAGTCATTATCCAATTATTTGCAATTTTGATTTCCAAATTTTTTTAAAATTGGATTCTGAGTTCCCTGAGACTAGAAAATCTTCCCTTTAAAATACCAATAGCATGTTCAATTTGTACTCTTAAATGTGCAAGATGATAATTAAAAAATTTTTTTTGGGTCATTTTCTAAAGTTGCACCTTAGAAAGAAGGTATAATATACTTTCTACTTGCATATTCTGAGTCTAAAAGGAGGTACTGAGATTCATTGAAGTATGAGTCAGGATTTTGAGAAATCCTTATTCTTTTGAAGACTGAAGAGTCATGACATGAGCCAGGACAGCCACTATGAAAAAAATAAGCTTTTTATTGAAAGCGCACAAAAGTTTAATGGAAATAGAGAATCTAGAAAGATGATAAAAAGTTAATTCATGAATTATGAGAAATTTAAGAACATTTTGGAGAAAACTTTTTTTGTGATCAAAATAATGGTTTCCATCATGAGCATGATTTTGGCTCAATGGTATAGTTGTACCATCAACAAAACCTACTCATCCAGGGAAAACTTCAGCTTGCATTACTTGAGAGGATTCAAGTTGCTGTTGTGGAGTTGGCCAAGCGAGTTTTTGAGACTTGAGAGAAAGGATAGCAATCATACAGTGCTTGGTGTATAATATAATGGTACCATATCCAATGGTAAAGAGATTATCTAAATGTCTTACAGAAGCACCATTTTAATTTGAACCAAATAAAAATATTGAAAAAGTAAGTTGAAAGGCAGGATTAAAATGTTGTTTATGGGAGTTATTATGGAAGATAGGATGATTGGAAATGAGTTTAGAAATTTTCAAAAAATAATTAGGAGAATTTTGAAAAAGTTATATGAAGTTTAAATGAGGTATTTCAAGAATTGAGGCAAGAACATATCTGCAATAATGATAAATATTTGGCCCCCTTAGGATGATGTAACACTTTTTAGAAATAAAAAATATCTAAGCTAAAGTGTCTTCCAAACCAGAGTCAGAATCAGAGTCAGCAGCTAAAGTTAAAGTGATAGAATTCATAGATTAGTGAAGTTACCTCCTAGTAGAGAGGTGCTTCATTACTGTTGGTAGAAAAGGCTTTTGGTAAAAGGTTTACATGATTAGTGGGAAGTGGAAATTTTCCACCAAATGAGAAGGTGGGGTGTGTAGAAAAAAATGTTATGTGTTTGACACCAAAATTTTGTAGCATAGAGAGAAGAGAGATGTAATTATGGCTTCTGAAATTATATGTCATGTGACTTGCTTACAAATCAATCATGGATGTGATTAGTTTGGGATCAGGAATTAGGAATGGAAATTGGGGTATAAGAGGTGGGATAATGCATTCTTGTGCAAACACTATCCACTAGCCCTGGGGCTAGTGGATAAAAATCTTCTGCAATTAATGATGTCTGATCCAGACAAAAAAATTCTTGATCTCTAATTGTCAATCCCTTTACATTGGTACCCCCTAATATAAATAAAATTGGTTATATAAAGTGTAAAAGGTGGTTATAATAATTCTCAGATTAAAACATTTAGTTAACACTACACAATATGGGGGGAAGACTTGCTAGCAATTCTGAAACCTTGGACCAAAACTCACTACAGATTGAAAACACATTGAGCTGTTGACAAAGGAGCCATACAATCAGGGATGTACACAACTCATCAGAACATTTTTATTTGGGTGTTTCAGTAGAGTTCAGTAGAGTTCAGTATGAGTTCAGTGTGAGTTCAGTGTGAGTTCCATCTGAGTTCAGGTTGGGGACTTGCTAGCAAGTCCACCCCCTATATTGTGTAGAGTTAGAGTCAAGAACATTTTTAAAGGGTCAAATATGTATGGAAAAATAGAGGAAAGATTCTCAAGAACATTCTGAAATTTTTCTTGATTTTTCCTGATTTTTATTATGTTTTTAATAATTTTATTTAGTGATTTAAACAAAGTTTGATTTAAGATTTTTACATAAATTGGATGATTTTTAGTTCAGTGAATAGGGCTGAACAGGTTACAAAAATAGTTTAACATTTTCAAGAAGAAGCTTTCCTACTCTCCTGAATTTTTATAAACTTTTTAGAGTACTTTTTAGATTTAAATTGAGTCCAGAAGTCCATATAAGCTTTGTGGAGATCTGGATGAACTCTGCGATGCGTCTAGAAGGGTAAATGGGATCATGTGACTACTATATACATAGATTTTTCTGTAGACTTAAATTTTGAGAAAAAATATTATCAGAGCTTGAGAATTAATAAAAAATAATTCATAACTTTAACCATTATAAAATAATATTACATATATAACAGTAACCTTATAAATTGAACATTTTAGTAATTATAACATTTATTTTACATATAAATTCATATAAATATACTTGTAATGTACCATTAGATAGGTATAAAACTCATTGACTCAAATTTAAAATTATTTTCATAAAATAAAACATTATAAACACATAATTTACAATCATTCACCACAAAATATTATAGGGGGACTTTATAGCAAGTCCTCTACTTGAAGTCAGATGGACCACAGATCTAAATAAGACTGAACTCATACTGAAGTCATACTGAGGCTTACTTTGAACTCATCTTGAGCTCTATACTAAGTATGGATGATTCTTTACTGAAAGCGTAGTGATATTTTAATGAAAAATTAATAGAAATACAATAAAGAGAGCTTAAGAATCTGATCAACTCACAGTATTTTTTAATGAAACATAATTCAATGAAAATTTTGAACTGTTCTTGATCAATAAAAAGACCAAAAATTACATTATTTATTTCAAATTTTTAACTTTTACACTTATAAATTATTATTATTATTATTATTATTTTGGAAAAAATATATAAGAAAATCATAGACTCTTCTTAATGAAATTTCCTTTTAACTCAGAATTTTAATCTTTAATTTTTAAGTATGAATAATATTAGCTGATAGTTTCTTTTTAATTTATACTTATAGTTTTTGATTATTAAATATTATTATTTTCAATTTGATTAATGTATCTTAAAGACCCATTCAGCCATCAAAATTGTTAAAATTTCAATTCTAGAATAACATTGAAAGCACAAGTAACTAAAGAAATAAAAGATTGAAATGTGTTTTTCTTCTAATTTCTGAATCCATGAGAGACTCTCACAGCAATTTATACTAAGCACTTATAATTGAGACATTTTTTGATTATATGTCTTCAAATAAGTCTCACCACAAAAAATCAAGTGGAACCTGCTATCAGGTGCCTATCCCTATATTCAGTTATACTTTAAGAGTAAATTTTATTTCATGCTGCATGAGCTAGTTTACTTATTTTTCACTTCACAGTCTTTATAGAAGGATTGAAGCTGAGATGAAATTGAGTGAAGTCAAAGATAGGGATTGGCACCTGCTATCAGGTGTGTACTTCTTATAATACTATATTTTAATTCAGTTTTGAGATTTTCAACCGCAAAAAGATGATTATAATTAAAAGAAAATGAACTTCTGCCTTTTAAATTTCTAGTTATACCTCAGATACTAAGAAATGCTATAATATAACTTTATTGAAATTAATACATAGCTCAGATTACAGAACTTTTTTTGATATATTTAATAAAAAGTCAATGGGCATATTATGAGCTGGTAGAATTATTTTATGAATTGAAAAAATTAATCACTATTCAGTAAATGTTTAATGTGACAATAAGACATTTAAATTAAATTAAAATTGTAACAATAAAATAAATAAATAAAATAAAAAATTTCTTTAAACTGTAATTTGAACTCTAAAGTGTGCTTTAATGCTATATTTTGGAATAATAACAGTGTTCATCTGGAAATCAAAACCACAAATTAAAAAAAAATCTTTTGTGAAAACAGGTTTTTAAACTTTAATTATACACTTTATAATTATTCAAGAACTTACAAAAATAGGTAGAAGTTGATTTTTTAATCATTCAATCAGTTTCTAATTAAAATACTACTATATGGTATCTATTTTTTACAGAAAATACAATTGGTATTTTTAGTTATTCCCATAGTAAATCACCATCATTAAAAAAATTATACTTTGTCCAATATATCTATTAATACATATTTTAAATGAATAAACCAAATACTTCAATTTTATAGTTTTAAAATATAAATTAAATAAAATTTTTCAGTTTCAAACTTTTTGTTCTTAGAGAAAAAGTCTTCACAGGAGTAATTAAAATCTTAAAATTCAACTATCATTCTAAAGTAAAAATATATGGTCTAAGGATTTATAAATTCTTTATTAGAAATATTAGATTTACACTTACAGGTTAAAATTACATTATGGTGATATTCATTGTAAAATTCTATCAAATAAAATAAATTTGATATTTTGTTTTGAAAAAGACCATATAAATATTTAAAGAAATTTTCCTTATCAAGAAGATATAATAGAATGAATTTATTTTTATGAAAATGTAATTTAAAAGATAAATATTCAACTCTTCAGGAAATATTCCAAAAATAAATTAGGGTTATAATTTTAACTTTATAAAAATATCAATTGATGAGATAGATATTTTTTACCTTTTCCAAAACATTATCCAGGTAATATTGTGAGGCTTCATTCTAACTTACATATATAAATCCAAAAAAATAATTTGATACTAACAATTATCTATATATTTTTTATTTAAAACTAAAAATGTCTCTCCTTAAATTAGCTTCAATATAAACAGAGAATCTGATACCTTTTTTATAAATTATAGTTTTAGATAATTAAGTTAATTAATTTTCTTAACCTATCATACAGAAACAAAGTTAGTCATAATAATAGAAAGTAAACTTAAAATTAATTTTAATCAAATATTTTTTCAAATGATCTGTCACCCCTATTTTTTTATAACCTTATATTATTTAATATAAATCTTTTTTACATAAAAATATATTCAATTTTACATTAGAAAATCTTATATAAGATTTTAAATAATCTAAAATTCTTCTCATGGTTTTAGCTTAGCTTGAAGTCTAATGGTGCACAGGATGTCATTGGTATATCAATCTATGTTCCATCAAAACTAAGTTCCATATTAATGTAAAAATTCATATAGTAATTGTAATGAAAACATTTCAGGAAAAAAAAGACTCAAAGGGTTTTATTTTTTACTGAATATAATATGGTAAATATATAAAATAATTTAACTTATTTCACCTTGACACCTTTTTACTTATTACATGTAACTATTCATGTATGTATAGTTATATTAAAAAAGAAAGAAAGTAAAAAAATTAAATATATCAGTTTATTTTGTCTTAAATATTTACTTGAATACTATAATTTAATTAAAAGCTATTTTTAAGCTCACCAACAGAATTCACCATTAAATTAAAGTATAGAAACATTCATCTCATGAAATCAATCCAATCATCAATTAAAATTTGAACATAGGTTGTGTTCTCTTTTTCAACTTTTTTTTGAAAATTAGCCTATTTTTTCTCTATCTTATCTTTAGTTATAAAAAATAATTTCTAAAATAATTTCTAAAAAATTGAAAAAGTATTTTATGGCTAATATCTATATACTAGTAAATACTCTATTTTAAATTGAAGTCTTTATACCCATCAGCTGATAAATCTGAATTTTCTATGGATGAAGGTGTACATAGAGCAATACACTAGTTTTCAATTCTTTTTTTAAATAGAAAAAAAACAATGTAAGCTGAAAGGGTGTACTCTATTTTTTGACTGAAAAATAGGGTTAAATTTTTGTTTTTTTCTGCTTCATTGGACAAACTCTTCACATCTCCTCACATTTTTTGTGTTTTAACCCCTATCAATTTAATTTCCATTCCTCCCCATTTACTTGCTACACTCTTCAGCCCTCACAACCTAAGTTTCAACATTCCTATTCTCTCCCCTCCTCTACCTTCTTACTTTTCATCCACCCCATCTATTTTGTTTTCCTCCTCATATCTCTTTCCCCCTTTTCACTCCTCACTACCTCAATACACCCATTTTTACTCATATAAAACCCTTTCATTTCCCCCTCAACCTCATCAAACCCTTTTTGTATAGAGTAAATCTTAATCAATTAAAGAAGGCAGATTGAGAGAGAAAAGGCCATGGTTCCCACTGTTTTCCTTTTCCTTGCTATTGCCATTCTTCTAGGAGGAAGCTTTTCTGTCACAAGATAGGTCTTCAGGAACAAGAATATGGTAGCTCCAGAGAAGAAAAAGTAGAATGGGAGCATTTAAGAAGATTGGCCACTCAATAGCTCCAATAGAAAGGTCAAGTCAGGTGTGAGATTTGGTAAGAAGTGGACTGGAGGGGGAATGATGTGAGGGTGGTTCAGGTAGGGTAGGGATGGTTTTAAGGCCAGTGCTTGGGATTTTGTCTAGAGTGACGGTCAGACTCACTTGTTGTGAGAAGTCATAAATTTATGATTGAGATGCTGAAAAGCACATTTCCATTAGCCATTGAAACAGTTGGAGTGAATGGGAGTCTGATTTTAGCTTTTTACTTACCCAAATCCCACTTGAACAGAGGTCCCAAATGCAGCAGAACACTCTGTATTTTTTCTCACTGAGATTCCAACTTTCGATCTGTCTAGAAGAGGCTGTGAATAGGGTAAGGCTGAATTTTGATTTTGGATTTGGATATTTATTACTTGGTTATATCTCCACCTTCCACTTTGGGGTATCTACTAGGTATGGCTAAGACTGTATTCTGCAATAAATCATCCAGAAAACTTACACCAGTATTCCAAATTGGTAAGGCAGAGAGTTTTAGTTTTTTTAAGATTCCAAACCCCAAAATTCAAGTTTGGTGAGATCTTAAGAGAAATAAAAACCTGTTTTTTATCAACACTGCCCCTGGGGTTACAAATTTACCTCACTGGAATGCATTTTATTTATTTATTAATATTTATCTATATATTGATAATTAAAAAATATTGTAAGAAAACTTAAAATTTCTCTTAGCTCATTTCATATCAGAATTTTATTATTTTATAAAAATGAAAAATATATTATTTTTTTATTATTTTTTGCATGTACAAGCCAAATTGGGTAGTGGGCTATAGTTATTTCTATATCCCTTCAAAAACTCTAGTAATTTAATTCTCAAGATTATAGTTTAAAATGATTAACTATGTTTCAATAAATGTTCAAATTTTCTTTGTGTTGTGACAGGGGAAAAAAGTGTGAACTAGATTTTGAGTTCAGTTTAGAGACCCTACTCCATTCATGGGTGCATTTCTGTGACAAAAAATTGAATGTCACTTTTTGGGCCAAGGTTATGACTCTAGAAGTAACCCTTTTAGAGCCCTTGATTCTTTTGTTTTTCTGATCTTAAAATACACCTTTGTTACTCCTTCTTTCCCTTTTTCATTTATACTCTTCATCAATCTTCATAAGTGATTTGTTCTTTTATTTTTTCACTTTTATCTTGAATTCTTGTTTTCACCTTCTTAATTAGATAAACTTATAAGCCTGATATACTACATTTTATTCTCTTGTTTTTCTTTCTATTATTACCTTCTTTCTCATGCAACTTTTTTTGAGCCTCACACTCTTCATATTTGTTTTTTACAGCTTCCTCAGTTTGCAATTGAGGATTTAGGTAGGTAGACATTATTGTAGGTTTCATAAATTTCCAGAGATAAATTAATATAAATAAAAACAATGGTCAATTTATATGCAAAAGAAACTTAATAACTTTTCCAGGGTATATATATATATATATATATATATCCATGAAGAGGAAAATATATGTGGTGCTGTATAATTAGGATTATAAGGATGCAAATTCAATTATAGTAAAACAAGTTCTTCTAACAGAAATAGACATGGGCACCTTATAGCAGGTGCCAATCCCTATCTTTGACTTAACTAAATTTCAGCTTATCTCACTACGCAATATAGGGGGTGGACTTGCTAGCAAGTCCTCAACCTGAACTCAGATGGAACTCAGATGGAACTCAGACTGAACTCATACTGAACCCATACTGAACTCTACTTGAACACCCATCTAAAACTGTTCTGCTGAGTGGTTTTCATCCCTGATTTTATGGTTCCTTTATCAATAGCTCAATGTGTGTTCAATCTATGGTGAGTTTGGGTCCAAGGTTGCGGACTTGCTAGCAAGTCCGCCCCCCATATTGTGTGGTGTCTGTAATTCTTCTGGAAAGACTGAAAAATGAAAAACAAGTACACTAGATTGTGCAACATCAAATTAAATTTACTCTTAACTCAAAATTGAATATAAGGATAGGCACCTGCTAGCAGGTGCCACATGAAATTTTGAGGTTTTTGGATCTAAATTTTTGAATCAAGAGGATATATCATCCTAATTAATTTTTTAATGCAAAGAATTTATATATTTTATATAAGAAAACCTCTACTCTATAATACATATATATATATATTAAGGAATCATTATCCTTATTTTATATTTATTATGATGTCTTAAACTTAAGGTAACTTACTATTAAGTATTTAAAGAATAATATCACATGTATTAAATATATCATGGAAGCAGCCTTTCATTTTATAAAGCTTTTTTGAGAGAATTTTATGTTTATGTCATTATGAATATATGTAATATGAGTAGTTTTCTATCACTAAAAATTTATATATCAGTCATTGTTTCACAAAACTATTTAAAATATCCTATCAAGCTTATTTATGGTTTTGTCACTCTCTGTATAAGGAAAAAGGCTTCACCCCCCTTAAAAAGGATGTGTAGGCTTAGATCAAGGTGGAGCTGCTGCTTCTGCTGCTACTGGTGGTGGTGGAGAGAGGAGGTAAAGGTGGAGGTGGTGGTAGTTGTGGTGGTGGCCAGAGGTGATGGTGGTAATAGTGGTGGTAAGAGATGGTGAAGGAGAATGTGATGGTAGTGGTAGAAAGAAATGGTGAAGCTGAAGGTGGTGGTGGTGGCGGTGAGAGGAGGTGAAGTGGTGTTTTTGGTGGTAAGTGGAGTTGGTGGTGAAAGTGGAAAGAGGAATTGGAGCTGCTGATGTTGATGGTGATGGAAAGAGATGGTGAAAGTGAAGGTGGTGGTTGTGGTGGAAAGAGGAGGTGAAGGTGGTTGTGGTAGTTGTTGTGTTAAGAAGAGGTGAAGGTAATGGTGGTGGTGGATTTGAGAGAAAGAAATGGAGGTTAGAAGGGGGAGATGAAGGAGGTGGTAAGAGTGTATAGGCAAAATTAATTTCAACTTAAATGAAGGTAATAGGGGAAACATGCATCATCCATGCTTCTCACTAACTACCAACAAGAAGATTACTTGCTAGAAACCTTTCATAAAAGGTTGATGGAGAGTCAAAAGTGAGCTAGTGAGGTATACAGAGAGGGAAACTAGAATTGATATATAAAATAGGTATGGGAGAAAGAAAGAAAAATTAGTTGAGGAGTTTATGAGAGGGTGTGAGAGGTGGAGTGAGAAGGGGAGGAAAAGCAGAAAAAATCACCATGGATGAGAGAAGAGGGGAAGAAGGCTCCAGAAAGAGGGATTATAACATCAGAAAAAAAATGTGTGCACAACCAGGATAACTCTTGCTGTGTTAAAACAGGATAACACCATAAAAAAGACCCAGAAGTGTGCCCAGTGACCAAAAACTGAACTCAATGTCTAGTCCAAAAATTTTCCTCCCTGTGTGTGTTCAAAGTAAATTCAATATTTTTTAATGGGCTTATCACTGCATCAAAGTGTGCTCATTTAGATATGAATTAGGGTGCAAGCTTGTGGAATCACTAGAAAGTTTTCCCCCCATATTTTGTGGTGATTTCGAAAAAAAATTTCTGTTACAAACTTTTTTTGTGTTTCATTATATTTCTCAAGGAACACAGATTCTGAAATCTCAAAATCAATAATAGAAACTGGTTAACAAGCATTTTCTATATCAAGTAGAAATTTTAGCATATATTATTGAGAACTCTTATTTTACTTAAAGGGGCAGGGTTTTCTTAGTTTTATCCAATTCCATTAGATTCTTCTTACAGAAAGGTGACTTTAAGAGTATTTCTAAATTTTTGGTGCCCAACATGGGGTCGAAATTATCCAGCTTTTTAAAAAAATACTTGATATTTGTTCTATCTTAGCCTGAAAGAGGCCCACTTATTGGAACACTATTTTAAAGGTTGATATTAAATTTTTGCAATGTCTTCTGCTCCTGGATCTGGTGTTGCTGCTATTAGTGCTCTTGCTATGGAATTAGTTAGGATTCAAACTTGGGATGGGCCCAAGTTTAATGGTGAAGACTTTAAATATTTTTAAGCAGATATGAAGCTGCTACTTCTGCTGCTGATGGGGCTTCTCATTTGGATATGGTGAGGTAAATCAGGTTTTTCATTTTTTGATAGATAGGTGGAAAAGGAGGTCATTTCTATGGGTGGTTATAAAAAGTGGTATTGAGTTTAGTTTTCAAAAGAGATGGTGGAAAGCTTGGGTATTAGGTATTCTATGGCCAACTTGAACAAGATTTTCAGTGTGTGGAAAGTAAAAGGTGGTGTTTCTTTATTTGTGGATTATAGAAAAATCCTTGGACAGTTGAATGAAGTGAAGGAATATCTTTTGCTGGAGAAAAAAATTTCTCATGAAAATAAGGCTAAGGATATCTTCTGTTCTGCTTTTGGTAGGGGTGTTAGGACAGATGACTTAAAGGAGCTATCTAGGAAAAGTCTGATGAAGACTTAAACCAATTGAGAGAGTTTTTTTGGTTAATAAAGAGAATGTTGAAGACTATTTTAAACCTATGGCACTGGATAGCTATCACTAATATGGTACTCAATACGTCAGTAAGATTAGTGATGTTTTGGCTGAGAATAATGATATTTTAGTGAAAGCTCAGATGGTTAAGCCAGTCTCCAAAGCTGATGATCATGTTAATAATAAGATGGTAGACCTGTTACAAAGAAGCTAAATTTTTTTTTCAAGAGACACTGATGTTTGATAAGGCCCCTGTTTCTTTGTCTTATACTTCTTCTTATCAATAAATGGGAAATGAGAGGAGGAATTAGGGTCATAATGGCAAAAATAATTGATTTTATGGCAATGCCAATGACTATAATGGTGGTAATGGTTTTAGGGGCAAAAATTGTGAGTCTAGAGTGTGCTCTTATTGTAATAAGAAGGGGGCTAAGAGCTGGTGATTATTTTTTTCTGTATAGGGATCTGACTTCTGGTAGAATTGAATTTGATGGAAAGTTTTATAAGCTTCCTTATTTATCTTACATAAATCCCAGTGAGAGTCAGGCTTCTTTAGATTTGGTTAGGAGAAATATGATGGGTCAAAAGGGGGCTAGGTTTAAGGAGTTACCTGGAAATGGTGGGAAAAATAATGGAAATAATGGTAATGGTTATGGTGGAAGTGATAGAGTAAAGAGAAGGAGGTCAGTAAGGCCACATTTTTTCTTTCTTTTGGTGGATTGGAGTTGTGTTCAGTTGCAGGAGTAGATGGTAATTTTATGGCTTGTGAATGTGATGTTGATTTTTCTACTAAATCAAAGAGTAGCATCCAGTCTCAATTAAGGTCTAAAGCTTACTAGGTAGAACTAAAAAAGTTAAATAAGAAAATTATTATTTTAAAGATAAAATTTATAGGATGCAGAAGGGAAGGGCTGATATGGTGTCTCCAAGTTTTGGTGCTTTGGATTTAAATGGTTATGAAATGCCAGTGGCTGATGATTCTGATTCTAAAGAGGATGTGCCTTTGGAATCCCTTAAAAGGCCAAGTTCTAGTGGTCCTACTTCAATGGAGGGAGTAAGGAGGACCAGTGATGGATCTGGTTTGGTAAGTTTGTCAGTGATAAGGTGGATGTGATTAATTCTGAAAATTTTGAAATGGCTGTTGATGATGGAAATTTTGGTCCTCACAAGGTGCCTAGGACAAATGTGGTTAAATTAAAGGCTCAGTATGAAAGGCCAGTTGTGTCTGGTTAAGAGAAAGTGATGTATTTTGTTTTAGGTAGGTTCAATAAAATTCAGATTCCTCTATAATTGGGTGAATCATTCACTATTTGTCCTTCCCTTTCAGAGAGTTAGAAGACGCATGTGACAAGGAGACAGGTATCAGTTGGAGAGGTAGAATATATGTGTTAAAATGTTGGAGAATTTTGTGAAGAGGTGGAAACTAACTTTTCTTCCCCATTGGGATATTTGATAGTTACTTTGAATGGTGAATAGGTAAAGGACATGGTGTATTGTGGGTCTCAAATTAATCTTTTCCTGTTAAAGTATGAAACAGGTATAGATTTACAAATTAAAACTGGTAAAGGTGTAAATCCCAGAGGTAATGAAGGTCATGCTACTGAACTGATGGGTACAGCAGATCATTTAAAATTAGGTGTTGGTGGATCAGTTGGTAAATTGCAATTTTGTGTGTCCAGAGGAGCTGTGAAGAAAGTTCTAGGTGGTCCTTTTTTGATTGATTTTGAAGCCAACATCAGCTATCAGTCTGATATGGGTAATAGTTTGGAGACTACTGGTGATGATAGGAGGAGATTATATATGTGATTGGAGCCTCCAGGAGATTACAGTTGGGAAACCATGCATGGTGTTAATACAATGCGCAAGTGTTTTTCTTGAACCAAGAAGAGGTGAATAAAAGGGTCAGCTTCTGGTGAATTAATTAAACAAGTAGATTATGGAGACCCACCTGTTTTAGGGTAGGGAGGGCTGATCACCCTAATTTATTAACCTCTCCCCAAATAGAGATTCCATATTGTAATAGGTCAGCTCATTTGGAGATAATTAAAGTGGATTCTTAATTATTTTCTGTTGATATATCATTAGTTTGAAAATATGTTATAGATTTTTTTATATGTGTCTCATCTCTTTTAATTTTTTCTATTTCTTTAAAGTATGGTTCAAGAGGGAATATGGGATGTATTATTTTGGATAAAAGATTGAATGAGAATTTGGTTATAATTGTTGATATTAATGGTTTTATATCTGGGAGAATATTTTCTGGCCTCCAGCATGATTATAAACTGCAATTAAACCAACAAAATTAAGATAATAGTCTTAGTACAATTAATTCACAAAAAATAATATTTTTTAAAAATCCAATAATTCTAATTCTTTCCTCCAGCAGAGGTTCAACTTCCAACTTTTTTTTTGGGGATTTAATGGAGGATTATTGTAGTAATGAGGATGAACATAAAAGTTTTAAATTAGATAAAACTAAAAAATTATAATAAAAATTATGTTTTGACTTATTATGTTTCCTATTCTGATGACAATGAAAATTATAATCAAGTTCATGTCATGTAGATTGTGAGTCAAGAAGAGATCTTTTTCCTCAAGTCAAAGTGGAAATTTATTCAGAAAAGTACAAGAAGGTAGAAAATAAAGTCAATACTATTAATGAACTGCTACCAGCTGAATTAAATCCACCTTTAAGAAGGCCCATTTTATCAAGAGATCCTTATCACAGTCCATTAGTCAAGAATCCTTCTGAATTTTCTAAAAAATCAAAAAAGAATTTGAAGAGAATAGGAGTTGTTAATTTTTGACCTGAATATTGGTTTACATGTGAAGAGAAGAAGTTTTTGTTAGATACAATGGTAAAGAGGGATAAAACAATGAATTTTGTCAAAGAAGAAAAAGGTGTGTTAAAGAATTCTTTTAAAGAGCCTTATAAAATTGCTGTGGTATCTCACAAACCATGGTATCAAAAGCCAATTTAAATTCCTGAAGCTTTAAAAGAAGACTATATTGAATACATAAGAGAAAATATTTGTACTGGAATTTATGAAAAATCTTCATCAAGTTATTCTAATCCAGTATTTTGTATCAAGAAACCAAATGGCAAGCTGAGGAAAGTAAACTGGGTTACAATAAAGGATTCTGCAATACCACCTAGTGCAGAGGAGTCTGTATATGCACTTGTAGAGTGTGCTATGGGTTACACAGGGTGAAAAAAAGACAACTGGTAGGCAAGTTGTTTCTGAGCAACCTTAGAGTAACCCATGAAGTAATCTGTAAGGAACCCTATATTTCATCCTTGAGCCCTGTACAGGTATAATATATGCTTGTATTTTGAATAATATAAGAAATCAGAGTAGAAAAAAACTCCATCAGAAAATATTTTTGAATGGAAAGAGATTTGTACTAACCAAAATCTCCAGTTTTACTAAGCCTCTGAGGCAATTTCAAATAAAACTTTTACTCAAATTAAATAAATGTAGCTAAAAAATCACTTTAATGGCTAAGCTAATGTGGAAAAAAAAATCCATAATAATAAAATTGTCCATAAAAAGTAACCTAAAAGATACTCCATGTTACTTTATTCTGCTTATTATATTTGAATTTAAATAGGAACTTATCAATACAAATTTAAGAAAGATAAACATGAAAATTTGATAGCAATAGTTATACACAAATCTCAATCAGTAAATTTTATTAATTATGTAAAAGCAAAATTTTTGATTTTATTTAAATCTGGGGTGATCATTGAAAACATGTCCAGCCACAAAAAATGCAACAATTACCGTGGTAAATAAAATTTACAAAATAATTATATTTATATATCTTATCACAAAAATAAACCTTTCCAAAACTAGCATACAATATAGCTTTCATTAAATTAATGGTATTAGGGCTAGTGCAAATGTGCATAGAGATATATGTTTTTATAAAATCATTAAACTTTTAAATATTTTTGACTAGATAATTTAACATTCCATAATAAGGGGTATCAAAGTTTAAAATTTGAGATTTATTGAAAGGTATTTAATAGCAAAAATAAAGCTACAGATTCAACATTATTTCTTAGTAAAAAGTTGTTTGTGGGGCACAATATACAATTTACAAAAAACTAATTATGATTTATTTGGCAGCAAAAAGTGTTATTTTGAAATGGAAATTTCTATATAAATTTTGTGGCTTCATTTTTGTGTTTTGAAATACTTTTTAAATAATTAAAAAAATTTAACTTTTATTCCCCCTAATAAATCTTTTTGTGAGTTATGTTTTACATTTAAATGAAGTAAGGTTAAAAAAATTTAAATTTTAAATCAGAAAAGCCCTTCATATTTGTAACACCATTTAAATTTTAATAAATAAAGAAGAAATTCAAGTAAATTTTTCTTACTTTCTTTCATAAAAATGAAAAAAAGGTTTTTTTAATTCATCATTTTTATTCAATTTTATTAATAATATTACAAAATTCACCAGAAAATTATATTTTTGTTACATGCTGGCAGGTTCCTACCCATATCAGGATTCCATACTTCTGTTAATAAAAGGGACCAAAGGGGAGATGGTCTATGTGGTTAGATCATTGCTAAGATGGCCACCAGTAAGGCACCTTAACTTTTATGTCACAGTTTTGAATCCTTGCCGCCTCACCCATTTCAACCAAACCCTCTTAGTGAATGGTTGTATCACTTGTTTACATGCTGTTGTCAATGTCTTTTTCTCTCAACAATATCTCTATTCTGCCTTAGAAAACTAAAGTGGATGGACATGTGGATGAAGGCTGGAGAGCCCACCCCACTTTGCCATCTCCCTATTATCTGGATGATTGTGCCTGGTCATTCACCTTGGTTCAGCTGCAGAATCCCACTCCCCTTACATTCTTGAAAAACCCTTCCCATCAAACCCGGACCCCCCAAAGATTAATCTCCACCCTTTCCCCCTATGGAAACCCTATCTGTGTACTCAAAGGCACCTAGATTGCCCTTTTATCCTGTTAATTTCACAGACAACTTACTCATTAAGTTCATTATTCCTCACATGTACCTAGTCTATTAGTTTACAATGCCTTCATACACCACAGGAGAAAAAAACAGTGAACTAGACATCTATTTGTTTTTTTGGTCTTTATTTGAGCCCTGGTTTAGATTCTACTCAATACCTTGGATTGACCATGGTTGAGCTCATCCCCTTTCACTTTCTGTCGGTCAGTCGTCTAGAAGAGGTAAGGAAAATAGGAGAAAAAGGAGGAGAGAAGGAGGAGGACAAGGGAAAATAAAGAAATAAACCAAAATATATATATTTAATTTATTTGAGAGGGAAACAACAGTGAGCAACTTTGAGAGGTGACTAAAACTTAGATTTTATTAACAATAATATTATTAAATGTAAGGGTTCTGCGCGGCAAACAATTTTAATTACTATCAGACTTAAAGCAACCTTTGATTTGTTGTATAGAATTTAAATTAGATTTGTATTACTAATAAAAAAAATATAAACGTAATAAATTGGTTATTTAATTTGTTGAGTGTGTAATAAGTGATAAGGCTACAGGGGATTATCCAAGGCCCTTTTATAGGAAATGGGTCCTCTGAAGCGCTACTATATTTGTAAATACAATGATTAGAATGGAATAAAACAAACATATCAAAAGAGTAAATGAAACATAACAATATAGAGAAAAACATGAAACAAATAATTAAAAGCCCAATTAAGAATCCAATTTCCCCGCCATTAATTCCCAAATCAGTAAGTGACAATAGTGAATAACTAAACAAGATTGGAAACATAGGAACTATGAGAAATATAATTCCCAACAGATGGTACATTCTGATTAAAGGACATTTTAAGTGAAACAAAAAATAATTTGACGCAACAAAACAAGCAATTAATCTCAATTTAGTCCAAATTAATTTATTTGTTTTTTCTAACACAATTAAGGGTCAAAAGAAGCGTCCTTAATTATTGTTTAGTATCATATGAGAGGTATTATTTAATATATAAATTTAAGTAATTAATTTAAATATATTATAAATCAAATTTACACTTGTAATTATAATATATGTTTTTTAATTAATTAAATATAAATTTATAATTATTAAATACATAAAAATGCGCCATTATTTGTAGAATATATTATATTATGCTCAATTTAATTGTATATAAAAATATATATAACCAATAAATTTAATGTAACACTTGTATATAATAAAATTCTTATATAATTTCATTATGCAATAAAATATTAAGTTATATTCATTAAATACAAGTCTTACCCACTCTTTAAGGTTTTATAATTTATATATCATTTACTGGACTCCTGGAATAGCCTGGCTGACACTCCCTCACTCTAAAAAAACAATAAAAAAATGCTAAGATTTTTTCTTTTTGTATTTTTTCAACAGAGCAGGCAGATTTGAAATTTCTTTGCCAGGTATCCATGCATCATGTTCAGATGATTTGTTCTTATATCTCAATAAATATTCAGTACCTCTTTCAGAAGTGATAATTCTATCATTGAGAATTTTATCAATTTCTGCTGTTTCTGTGACTTCCTGAGGGTTCTTTTTAGGTCTTCCTCTTCTTTTTGGAAATAAGTCACTGTTGGAAGTATAAGGTTTAAGTAAAGAAATGGGAAAGACAGGATGTTTCCTATCATATGGAGAATACAATACAACTTCTACTGCATTATCACCAACCATTCTTTTAACAACAAATGGTCCTACAAAAGGATCTTTTAATTTGTGGTTACCTTGTAAATTGAAATGGACAGTAGAGATCAACACTTCATCACCCTTGTTAAATGTGTATTCTTTATGGGATTTATCCCATCTTTTCTTTTCATATTCAAATGCTTTATCAATACAACTCTGAGCATGTTTTCTGCATAGCTGTTGCATTTGCATAAAAGATTTTACACCAGGGTGTAGTTCCAACTTAGGTAATTTATTATTGAGAATCTGAGCAGGAGTGTTTGGGACATAACCTAACCAAAGCTCAAAAGGCTTTTTCTCAGTGACAGAATGAACAGTGCTATTATATGCAACTTCAAGACCAGGCAAAAGAGTGACCCAATCATGAGTAAATCTGTCATTGTCTTTATATTCTAAACCAAAGGCACAATACCTTCTAATCATATCTTCCAGAGTTTGAATCATTCTTTCAGCTAGACCATCAGTCTGAGGATGGTGAGCTGTAGACAATTTTAACTCACAGCCACAAATATCCATCAAAGAGGTCCAAAACTCAGAAGTGAATTTTGGATCCCTATCAGAGATAATGGCTTTTGGAAAACCAATAATATTAAACATGTAAGACCACCATAAGAAAGCTAATTCTTTGGTGGATACATCTTTGTGGGTTGGAATAAATTTGCACATTTTTGTGAATCTATCAACTATTACCCAACAAGAGTTAAAGCTGTCTTTACCTGCAACAGGAAGACCAGTGACAAAATCCATATTAATGATTTGCCAGGGAGCACTAGGTGCTTCAATATGTTGTAATAACCCTGCTCTCTTACCTGTTAACCTTTTAGATTTTTGGCAGGAATCACAAGATTCAACATATAATTTTGTGTCTTCAGACATATTAGCCCACCATGCAGTGTTTTTGATTCTAATCAATGTTTTTTCAAGATCAAAATGACCAGCTAATATGTCATCATGACAAAGTTTGAGGATAGTTTCTTTCATTGAAGGAGGAATAACAATTACATTGGTAAGCTTCCTTCTATAATATATATAACCATCTTCAATAGAAAACTTTCCTTTATTTAAAGCATTTTGGTACTTTGCAGGAAGAGTTTTTATTAATGCTTGAATTGAAGCATTCTTAGGATCATTCAAAATAGTAACTAATTTATTTAAGTTAGAATCTTTATCATATGAATCCAGTATTAACTGTAATAACTCTTCTTCCATATCAACTATAAATATACCATGTATATGAACAGTGTCATCCTCAGGTACATAAGCAGGATTGGAATCATTATTTGGCAGAGGCAATCTGGAGAGCATATCAACATTAGAGTGAACATTTCCAGCTCTGTGGATAATAGTCATCCTTCCTCTGTATTCCTGAACAGCAAGTTGCCACCTGAACATATGTCTGTTAGGTGTCTTGAGGTTTAAGAGAGATTTCACAGCACTACAGTCAGTTACCAACTCAAATTTTTGGTCATCCAAGTAGTAATGAAGTTTCTCAAGAGCCCAAACAACTGCTAAGCACTCCAATTGAGTGGCACCATATTTCAATTCACTATTTCTTAAGGTTCTTGAAATATAACAAATTACAACCTCTGAGGATTTATCATTAATAATTTGCTTTTGGTGAAGGGCAGCACCCAGACCAATAAAGCTAGCATCTGTATAAAGTACAAATGGCTTGTTAAAATCTGGAAGAGCCAATATAGGGGCTGTCATTAAGCAACTTTTTAATGTATTAAAAGCTTTCTGACAGTCATTATTCCAGAGAAAAGAAACATCTTTTCTGGTTAGTTTTGTAAGAGGCAAGGCTATGACCTGATAATTTTTAATATATTGTCTATAATAGCCACACATACCCAAAAAACTTTGGATTTCTCTTACAGAAGTTGGTGCTTTCACATTTTGAATGGCAGCAACTTTATTATGGTCTACACAAATTTGTAAGCCTGACACAACATGGCCAAGGACTTTCAAAGATTGAAAACCAAATTTACACTTTTTTAAAGATAAGGTCATATTGATTTCATCCATTTTTTGGAAAACTCTATTCAAGTGAATCATATGTTCATCAAAAGTTTTAGAAAAAACAATAATATCATCAATATAAACCATGAGCCAACCCTCAATAATTTCTTGATGGAAAGTGTTATCCATGACTTTCTGGAAAACTGAAGGAGCATTTTTAGGGCCAAATGGCATCCTAACATACTTATATATTCCCATATGAGTAGCAATAAGCAAAAAATTTTGAGAATTTTTCTCAACTGGAACTTGATGATAACCTTTATTACCATCCAGACAACTAATAAATTTTGCACCTTGCAAGGTAGCATGTATTGAATTAATTCTGGGTAAAGGATAAATATCATCAACAGTATAAGTATTTAAAGCTCTGTAATCTCCACATAATCTAGCTTTATCTTTTTCATAAGAAATTAAGACTGGGGAGATGACACAATATTTGGGGGTGACATCCACTTTCTCAATGATATTCATTTTCAATAATGTTTCAATATTATCTTCAATATCTTTTGTTTTTGATGGAGAAGCAGGATATGGTTTTTTTTTAAGGGAAGGAGGAATATCACTCAAATTACAGGATAAGGTAATTTTCATCTCTTCCTGAACAATTCCCAAGACATGAGAACCATGAGCAAAAGCCATAGGGAAAGAGGTAATAGAGGTAACAATAGAATCCTTTTGTTCACTAGTCAACTGTCACCAAAAGAAGCGGTATTTATTTCATGTAATAAATCATCCATTTCAGTTGTTGTTCTACCTTTACATTGGGTCAGTGAGTTACAAGATTTCAACAAATGCCCAGAAGGTTTAGGAGAAGAAATTTTGAATTTTCTTTTCCCATTCATTCCTAAGGTAAAGCAATTATTAGCTGGGTCCAGTTTCACACCAAACATGGTTAAAATATCATTTCCCATAATAAACCAATTGCTCAAATTATCATTTTTCATGACAACAAACTCACAAATAGCTCTGACAAAACCACCATTATATTTGAAGAATACAGAGGTCTTGTATTTACCAATAGGAAATAAGGTAGAACCATACCCTCTCCATTTTTCAGAAGTTATAGGCAATAATTTACTCAAATATTCCTTATCCACTGAAGCCAAAGCTTTTTCAGATACTACACTTCCTCCAGCACCAGAATCAAGAACTACATCAACAGATTTACCATTTATGATAACAGGTGCCTTTAAAGGGGATATAGGAATAGAATTGGTAGTAATATCTTTAATAATCTCAGCATTTTCCACTGAAGATAAATTCAAAACACAATCTTCAGATATATTATTTAAATAATGGACATCATGTTCCAACATTAAAATATCTTTAACAGATTCATTGTCATAGGAGATATTACTTTCACAGTCACTGGAAGAATTATTGACATCAGGTTCAACTTCATCAGTGTCTTCATCCTGTTCAACAAGATGAATTTTCTTGTCACAAACATGACCTTTCTGCCACGGTTTGCTACACTTATAACAAGTATTTGTTGCATATTTTTTAGGTGCAACTGGGGCAGAGGGTTTACCAGATTTTTCTGGGAGTTTTATAGAAGGTTTATTCTGATCATTATAAGATTTACTAAGGTAATTCTTTGGTTCATATCTATGGTTGAGTAGTACTTCATTACAGATGTTAATGAAAGAAGAATTTTCCCTTACATGCTCAGTTCTAGCAACAATCAAATCCCTAAGAGAATTTGGTAATTTATACAAGATTTTATCTCTCCAAATATCATAATCCATCTTTGGGTCAATTGCTCTAAGGATTTTAGTTATTTTCATCAGAAAAACAATGGGCTTTTCAACAGAGGAGGATACATATCTAGTATTTTCATACAGTCTCTGCTGAGCTAACCTGAATTTTGAACCACCAAATTGATTCTCAATCAAGGATTTCCAATCATTCCATGTATAATGATTGTTATCTAAGAGGACAGATTCATACCACATCAAGGCTACATTGGAAAATAAAGAAATTAACTTAGAAACAATTTCCTCATCAGGTAGTTTATAAGATCTCTTTAAATTATCAATTCTTTGGATAAAGTGTTGCCAATCAGAGGAAGAATCACCATCAAAGGTAGGATATTGGTCTAACTTAGGCCAATTTTTCTGACTACTGGGATGGTCCACTTTTTGGTTTGAATTATTCATTAGTAATAATTCTTGAAGTTTAGCCAGGTGTTCAGAAATTTCATTATTTACAGAAACAGCTGGTGCATGACCATCACAAGATTTTTTGCTAGTAGCAAAAGATTTTACAGACTCATTGTCAGTTTGATTAATGGTTGAAATATGAGGAAGAAAGGGTGAACTTTGTTCAGGTTTTTTCCCTTTATTTCTATGCAGCTTATTTACAGAAATTTCATTTAAATCATTATTGATGGTTAAGGTTGAGAACTTTTCCTGCAGGTCAGACACATAGTTTCTTATTCTTGGAATTTCAGACATCTGGTCATTTACTTTTGCAAGAGATAGAACATTTCTGTCCTCAGAAACTGAGTGCTTGGTACTTAGTGCATGGAAATCATTTTTTAGCTTCTTAAATTCATTTTGCAGAGTTTTTATTTCATTTTTGAATGAATAATTTTCTTCAATAAGGGGTTTCAATTCACTCAAGGTCTTATGTAGACTGATATTTCTATCTGAGATAGCTCTATGGTCACTTCTTATTTGTTTTTGTTGACTAAGAACAATATTCAAGGTTTCTTTGATTTTTAAATAAGCTGTATCTTGTACAGAAGAACTCACTTTACATTGCAAGTGTAAATTATTTAATCTATCATTTTCATGGATTAACACATCTCTCACATGTTTGTCTTTCACAATATTAAAATCAAGGGTATCTTTCAATATTTCCTCAGAAGTTTTTTCAATTAAGGTATAGATTTCAGGGGGAACAGAATCATTTTTAATTGCAAGAGAAGGATTAATTAAAGATGTAGAAGTTAAATGTAAAGTTTCATCAAATGACAATTTGCTAATTACATCAATAGGGCTACTAGTTACAGGAATCTGTCTTTTAACAGGTTTAACTGTTCTTTCACCATGTTCAATAATATTACCTGCAGAAGAAGATTTATTAGAAAACATACCCAAGTGACTATCAACCAAATTACTTACCATGGCAGAGGAGGAAACTTCCCCTGGGACTGGGTTTGGGATTGTGCTTGGGCCTTCTTTCTCCTGCCTTGTTGGTAGGGATGAGGAGGTGGATGGAAATTGGGTGTTCTGGATGGGCCAGGCTGATGATGAGGAGGGTGTTGCACATTCTGTTGGTAGTGACTCATTAGATAATCCCATTTCCATTGCTCTACTTCCATAGTATTTGGATTTTGGATGGTTGAGCTGGGTGGCTGTGAAGGTTGAGCCTGAAATTGAGGCTGATTGGGAGGCAACTGAGGAGGGGCCTGGGCCTGAATCTGGTTCCTGAGTTCTTGGACCTGATCCCACAATGTGTCTACCTTTGCTTTGTACGTCATATTTTCTGTCTTCAACTCTTTTATATGACTGGATAGGTTGCTGATTTGTTGTGGCAGAGGAAGCTTTTTTATTTTGAAGCCTTTTGGAAGACCTTCTTGAGGCACTAGAGGCTTTACTTCCTTCTGTGGTACTGGGGGAAGGGGGTTTGGTTTGTTTGCATTTCCTGTCATTTCCACATCCTGCAGTATGTGAATTCTTTGTGTTAGCATAAGATTTTTTATGACCAACTTTAGAAGAACTTACAGTGTCAGCATCATAGTCAATTTCTATCTCATCCACTTGCATGTTATCCATTTTTTCTGCCAAATTGTTGGACATACTAGTGGGAAGATTTATATTTTACTTTGTACTTTATAAAAAAATAATCAAAGTTAGTCAATAATTGCTCCAAATAATAAAAAAAAAATATTTAATTAATTAAATTATAGAAAAAATAATTTTCAATATAAAGTAATAATTAAAAAATTAAATTTTTTTTTAAAAAAAAATGGATTGCAAGGTTAAATTGGGAATAACAAGTAAGTTAATTCAACCAATTAATTACCAATATTAAATATGGCAATATATTTGGGACTAAGCACAATGTACTTTTAAGTCAACCAAAATTAACAATAATTAATAATAAAAAAAATTAAATTAATAATTCAATTTGTATTAATAATAATGTCAATTCTTCTAGGACTAAGAGGATTTAACACTCTATAATGGTCAACTAGGAAAAAAATTTTTTTTTAAAATTGAACACTTACACTCAGTGAATCAGCAATTAAGCCACAATCACTGTTATTGCAATAAAAATATAGTAATATGAGTGAGAGGCGCAAAGGTGAACTTACTATAGTGATCGAAAAATCACTTCAAAATAATATAAAAATTAATAATATATAAACCTAAGATGTCGAACCCAAGTTCGAAACACAGTCGCGGCAAAATTTTCGTTTTGCTAGGTGGTCCGTGCGTTTTGTCGTTTGTCGCCAGGCTCGATCGTCATCGTCGTTTTGGAAAGGTCCCCAGTTGTCGGTCAGTCGTCTAGAAGAGGTAAGGAAAATAGGAGAAAAAGGAGGAGAGAAGGAGGAGGACAAGGGAAAATAAAGAAATAAACCAAAATATATATATTTAATTTATTTGAGAGGGAAACAACGGTGAGCAACTTTGAGAGGTGACTGAAACTTAGATTTTATTAACAATAATATTATTAAATGTAAGGGTTCTGCGCGGCAAACAATTTTAATTACTATCAGACTTAAAGCAACCTTTGATTTGTTGTATAGAATTTAAATTAGATTTGTATTACTAATAAAAAAAATATAAACGTAATAAATTGGTTATTTAATTTGTTGAGTGTGTAATAAGTGATAAGGCTACAGGGGATTATCCAAGGCCCTTTTATAGGCAATGGGTCCTCTGAAGCGCTACTATATTTGTAAATACAATGATTAGAATGGAATAAAACAAACATATCAAAAGAGTAAATGAAACATAACAATATAGAGAAAAACATGAAACAAATAATTAAAAGCCCAATTAAGAATCCAATTTCCCCGCCATTAATTCCCAAATCAGTAAGTGACAATAGTGAATAACTAAACAAGATTGGAAACATAGGAACTATGAGAAATATAATTCCCAACAGATGGTACATTCTGATTAAAGGACATTTTAAGTGAAACAAAAAATAATTTGACGCAACAAAACAAGCAATTAATCTCAATTTAGTCCAAATTAATTTATTTGTTTTTTCTAACACAATTAAGGGTCAAAAGAAGCGTCCTTAATTATTGTTTAGTATCATATGAGAGGTATTATTTAATATATAAATTTAAGTAATTAATTTAAATATATTATAAATCAAATTTACACTTGTAATTATAATATATGTTTTTTAATTAATTAAATATAAATTTATAATTATTAAATACATAAAAATGCGCCATTATTTGTAGAATATATTATATTATGCTCAATTTAATTGTATATAAAAATATATATAACCAATAAATTTAATGTAACACTTGTATATAATAAAATTCTTATATAATTTCATTATGCAATAAAATATTAAGTTATATTCATTAAATACAAGTCTTACCCACTCTTTAAGGTTTTATAATTTATATATCATTTACTGGACTCCTGGAATAGCCTGGCTGACACTTTCCATCAACATTCACTTGCTTACTTACTTACACACTCACTTCTATTCATTCTCACTTTCTTACTTGTTCACTCCACTATTTCTTGCACCCTTCCCCTTGTAATTTCTTACTCCATCACTCATTTTTTTTCTGCCTTCTTTCTCTGTCCCTCTTTTAATTATCTTTTGCCTCCCTCACTCTTCTGCTTACTTGTTCACCCCTTCTCTATTTTTTTATCTACACACTCCCACTTTCTCTCTTCTTCCACTATCACAGGTGTATAAAGCTCCACTCAATGCCTGTTATTACTCTTTCAAAAATTTAAATTAATTAATCACTGATCATTGTTATGATTTTTTTAAACACTGATAGGCCCACTCATATTTTTCATTTCTTTTTTGACATTATTGCTGCTATGTTAGTTGGTATATCAAGTGCATATATACTTGTTGCCACAATTCAACAACTTACATGTTTTTACAAGTTCTTTTTTCAATTCTTTTTCATGTTTCTGGCTCAACCAAAAAGACATTATATCCATTGTTTCAAAATACCACTTGACACTCATCCCTTCTAAAATTTCCTATGATTTCTTCAAAATTTTATTTATCTAGAATTTAGTTTTAAAATGTTTTAAAATCTATATAAACCTAACCTAGTCATATATCACTGTCTCTGGGCTCAGGTTAGTGCACAAATCCTTCTTTCCATATCTTTTAAGTATGTACCAAATTGTATGAAATTGGTTTTTGCAACTTTGACAAGAAACAAGGTGTTACTAAATGAGTTTCTTTGAAGTAGTCATTATAGTAATTTTTTAATTGTAAAATATGTAAGATACAAATAAAAATCTCAAGGAAGCATGTGAAACAATAAGATAAGCAATCAGTAACCTTCAGCTGACACTTCTCACATTTTTTACAATGCTTTTATCCTTGGGAAACTGAAAAAGCCATCACAACTTCATTGGAATTCTGAATGATGAAAATGAGTCAATATAGAAATTTCTAACTAATTATTGTTGCAAAATCTGTTGAAACAGGTGAAAACCTACAGATATTAAAATTTCAAAACTCTTAATGCCCTTTGATTCAGAAACTTGTTAAGCTTGACCCAACAGCTGTACTTCAGGTCCTTTGGGCCCAGTAACTATTTTTATTTCCTTAATAGAAGCCTCAGCACCTTTACTTTCTGTTCTTAGTCTTTTAAAAAAAGCTTCTTTTGTATTCCACCTTCCTGATAGTGATTCTGTGAAATCAGGAGAGTTAAAGAAATATTGCAATTCAGCTGGAGTGAAGTTTTGTTCCAAAAACACATCAAATAATGGAACTTCCAAGAACAATCCAACATCTTCCCCAACTCAGTACACTCCAGACTCAGTTTCATACTTCTTAATAACGTTGGAAGTCATTGCAGCAGTCTTATTTGCAATACTAATTCTACTAGGACAATTTTCAGGCTTCTTGGGAAAGGTATAAGAACTAGTAGATTCTTTTCTAGCATGGGAAATTGGATTGAGAAGAACAGGAAATTTTAGCTCAGGGATATAAGAAAAAGCTTCTTTAAGAACAAAAAAATGATCTTTTGGTAAGAATTTTAGTGAATTTCTGATAGTTCTGCAGGGTTTAAGTTTTTAGCTCTGTTGATTATAAAAAGCAGAAATAAATTCAAAAGCTGAGCACTTACTGCTTGTTCTCTGTTTCAATGTTTGCTTTTGTATTAATCATTCTCTTGAGGATCCAAAACACCAAGTAAATAATCAGGATGAACAAGAAGAATTTGTACACCAATTTTTCTAAATTCAAACAAAGTTAAGAGTCAAGTTCTGATACCATCAGTCTGAATTTATTTAGATGGGTAAAATAAGAATTCAAATTCTTGAATTTCTGGTCCAATATTGTTGGCATTTAGGTCACCAGGAACAATTCCATCCAGAATGGCTTGTGTGACACCTTTGGCCATCCAAGCTGTGGAAATACCTTTGGGATTTCCTTAAAGCCACTTTTGAGCAATAACCAGAACAACATTTCTTGCAGATTGTCCCAGATTTTTGAACTGACTATTTTAAACAGCACTTTCATTTTTGTCATTAGCTTTGGTACTAGCTCTGTGAAACTATAAAAATGAGAAATATACACTTTCAAATTTATAAAATAACACAAATTCATTGAGTAATCTTACAGAATTCATTCTCCAACCATTGTAAAACATGCTTGCATCAGAATGAGAGCTGAAGCTGCGGTATTCTAAATCTAGAATAGGTGAAGGTATGTGGGGAGGTGCTTTCTAAGAGGTGAAAGTAACTACAAAACCAGGACTTTAAAAAGATATAGGTTCAAAAGTTTAAATCAATTTTCACCACAAGTAAAATAATCAAAATTAATGCAGGTATACTTTGGACAGATTTTTCAGTAGAAGTAGCCATGTACTCAATAATATTATATATGCATGCCCTCATCTCAATGACCATTTTTTTAAACATTAATACTTGAACTCCACACCCTTGAGACTCCATAAAACTAGCTCAAACGCTGGTGGTAGGTCAGTAATTTTCATTAGGCTCTCTGCCAGCCACAAGCTCTGTGTCTGTATTACTGGTGGCTTTCAAGTTGGAAAGTTCTAAGCTCCCTTCCTCATTGAAATCATCAAATCCTCCATAAATCATTAATTTGGCCTTTCCACTCAGGATTCTATTGCAAGAAGTCTCTATGGATTGAAGAGCAGTAGTGCAGGCACCCACAAGAATTTTAATAAGTCCACTTGAAGATACTGAAGACATGAAAATTAGAAAGAAAAGTAAGTAAAAATTTAAAACTTAAATAGCAGTAGATTCACCCAACAAGCCACAGTATTGATAAAGGTCTCTTGCAAAATGTCTTTTTTGGACATCTTTTTCTTCATGGAAATCTCTAAAAATTTTGGAAAAACTACTCATACCACCTATTCCTGACACAAGAGAACTTCCAACTTCACTAGGATGAACATATTTGTATAACTCATATAAATCTGGGATACCAGCCATAACTAAAACAAAGAGAAATCAGTTTTTTAGACAAAAATTTGTATTTTATCAATAACTAAAGTAAAGACGTACTCATATATTTGCTTGTGTAGACTAAAGCCCACAAGCAAGTTTTATCAACATGTGCAATGATATCATCTGGAATCCCATACACTCTAGTGTCCCAGCCGCTAGAATTCTTCCCAGAAACTAATCAATCAAATCTGAAAGATTTGGGAATCATTATTTTAGCACCCTTCTTAACTCATATGAATAACTTTTCCCCACGGGTCCAAACATCAACTTTATTGCCATGTTGAAGCTTAAATTTTTCAGCTTCAGAAGTTCCTGTCTCAATAGCTTCTAAATCATGATTCAACTCAATTTCTTGAGTTTAACCTTTGTGTTTGGGATCATATCCACAGAAAGGTTCTGGCTCAATAAACTGCACACCAGAGTGAGCCAAAATTTGAGCTTCATATTTGCTCTTTACTTGAGAGTTGTCAACAGGATCTTTGGTCTTAGAATCCGCCCATTGGACATACTACTTGCCACTTTTTAGTTTGCCACCCACAAATTTAATCAACCCTCTTACTGTAGCAAGCTCCAGCATGCCTTTGATGCTAAACTTCCCCTTAGCTTTCATTTTCCATTGAGTTTGAGAGCTTCCACAAGGACTTAATTTGGCATATCCAGTAGTAAAAATAACTTTATCAAGGTCAATCATCCCACAAAAGGCCCTCAGGTTATATTCTGTATTGAAATTTGCCTTTAGCTTTGGAAGTAGAAGGGTGAAGTTGGCTCATAGGGTGATATTGATTTGATGATGAAGAGCTTCAGCTTTGACACCAATTATCACCTTAACATTGAGTGAATTATACAAACTTATTTTTTTCTTGACATTGGCCTGTGCATTGAGATCAGATTGAATTTTAGTGATTATTTCACTAAGGTCAGGCAACTTTTCCATTCTGCCATTCAAATCAGCTTACACAGGTTCAAATTGAGAAAGGTCAAAAAGAAGAGGATGCATTAATTTAAGAATATTAAAAGCCATTTATTTTTCTGAAAAATTACTGACACCATTGATTTCAACACCTTCTGATATATAATTTTTAGGAGCTATCAATCCAGTTCCACTGTAAATATTGATGAGTAAAATAAACCATGTAAGTCAAAAAAAAGTTATTTTGCAAGAGGAACAGTTACAGCTTACCAAGTCCAGCCAATGACTGCACCTGCAAAGAAAAGATACTTGCCCCAATATTCTTATGACCATCTATTTATAAGTTTTTCAAGTCCAATTTTGGACTCACAATACAAACCCTCATTGCCAAATTAACCATGATTTGGTGATAAAGACAAGACTACTTGAGTGGGTCAAGTGACCAATTTCAAAGCTTACTTTTTCTTTTTTACCTCATCCATGAGATGTAGTAATCTTGCAAGCATTACCCAGTGAGCAAGCACAGAAAATTTTTTGAGTCAATTAATTTCACATCCATTTTTAGGCAAAGCGGCAAAAGGTAGAACATAGTATAGACCCATAGCCAAACCCTTTTTCTTATTGTTGGAGTAAATATAGTCCACAAGCGTTAATTGGATTTAAAATTAGAAAACATTAGTAATCTTAATGGACAATTTTGATGATCAAAGGTCATTTTTCTTCATTGTCTTAGCAATAACCTTGGTTAAATGTTACTACAGTTAATCAAGATCCATGAGAGCCATCTTCTTGATAAATAGCTTGATAGTATTTAAAAGTTTCTCTTGAGTAACAGGAAGTTGTAACAACAACTTGGGAACCTCCACTCAACAATCCTTTCATAATTTGGACTCCAATACTTCCTTTAACTGCACAGAAAAGTAACACATTCTTGTGCTCAAAGTTGGTTCCAGAAGAAGAAATCTCTGTCAATACATCAAGGGACAGCTAAAAACAGAAAATTAGTTTATAAGTTTTGTAATCAATAACTGAATATTTCAAAATACTAAGAGTTGTGATTTACTACTGTATGAACAATTGTTGCCCACTTTTCATTTTAAATGAAATAATGAGGTCTTGTCACTAGAAAGATCTGTGGGCTCAACCTGTACTGGCCTAAGAAATTGGCTGGAGGGTCATCTGCTTCAATTCCCAGGAGTGCCAGCTCATTGAAGATCACAAGGGGAAAGTCCCTTGACAAATTTGTCGTAAAATGTTCAAATGGAAACCTTTTGAGACTTAGAAATAGCTGGTTGAGACTTGACCAGTTTATATAAATTTTGGATTGACTCTTGTACTTTATCAAGCTATATAATTTAAAATTTATTAATTAATGTCTCAATATTACACATAAATTTTTTCAAACCCAAAAGAAAGAAGAACCTAAATTCATTTCAGTAGTAATTCTGCAGAAGAAAGAGTGTCATCAGTATCATCAATATACACCAAGCGCATTAAAAACTAACTTAGATCTAGCAGCCATTTCATCAATGTAAAGTTCCAGCTAAGAATTTCCAGCTTGATTGACTTCTTCATACACAATATCATCTTTGGAGGTAAGAATGGTCCAAGGTGCAGTGGGGAAAGTAACTAAATGGCTTCGAAGAGCAGAAGTACTTAGAAAAATACTTTTCAAAAAATTCTGAAGAAATTACTATCTCTATACAATGGAGTGGTCTCAATGGCTTCACAAAAATTGGTTAGCAGCAATTAACCAAATTATTTAGCCAAAAAATACCCCTCTC
This sequence comes from Hemileia vastatrix, assembly GCA_030280995.1. Lineage (NCBI taxonomy): Eukaryota > Fungi > Basidiomycota > Pucciniomycetes > Pucciniales > Zaghouaniaceae > Hemileia > Hemileia vastatrix. The sequence continues at coordinate 39,837,876 of JASXTE010000002.1, forward strand.
CCTTTTTAGGATCTGTGTGATCAATGTAATATTGCATGTACTCCATCAAAGTGGGATTGGCCCAATTCATAATGACAAGTAACTATAGAAATCATAGGGTTGAGTAAAAAATTTTAAATTGATGTACAAGTAGACATGAAGGAAAAAACAATCCTTAATTTAGCAGTGATATCACAATCAACAGTCTTTAATTGGCTTAAAATAATGTATCAAATAGTAATTTTTTTGATTTCATCAGAGCTAGCCACAAGAGTATCAGTAAGATAAATATAAAACAATTAATTAAATATCATAAATTATTTCTAAAGCCATTTTCCTGAAACAGTTTTAAGTTCTGTCAAAATGAAAAGCCTTGAGGGGGTCAAACACAGATTGAATTCCAGATATATAGAGATTGACATATTCCCAGCTGATAGAATCTAACTTCTCTTACAATAGAAGTGTCTCATATTTTTGTATGTCAAAAAAACAGTGTCCATTTCCAGAATCTCTCTTGTGATAACATAACAAAACTTTGACTTGTTGGGAAACAAAAGAATCTTGGGTTGACTGGAATTTTTCAATTTCTTTTGAATTCATCATTTCAGCACCACCTCTGCCACTTTCAGAACCATTTGAAGCTTGAGAAAGTGACAGACCAGCGTTTCTTGCATAGGCTTGGACTTCAGAAAAAAGGCAAAAAAATTATCTTCTTCTAACACCAATAGCTTACTGGGCTCCATTGTAATAGCAGTAAGCAAAACTCCATCAATATAAGCAAGAACAAGTACCCAATCTTTAGTCAAGTGTCCTTTAAAACCCAAAATTTCAAATCCACCAGGAATTTTGCTGTCAATAAATATAGAAACAAGTCCAGAGGTGTGTTCTCTTAACATGCCACTGAGACTTAAACCTAAATCTGAACCCAATCCTTCTAGGGGGAGCACTTCTGCTTTGTCAAGTGCTGACCCAATTTTGAGTTCTACAATGTAGATTTTATTATCAAGAACAAAAAATTGAAGACAAGAAAAAATTATATTTTCAAGGGTTGATCCTTACGGGCACTACCAAGCAATTTATTTTGAAACATTGACTTTCCAAAAACAAGCTTATTAATGGTTTTGCTGAGAGGAACATTTTTAATGGCTTCTTGAGGCCTTGAGAAATAAGCACATGCAAGGTCTGGACAGACTTTAGTGGCTCATCTGTAACAGCTTTTACAGGTCCTGACATTGGAGCCACCAGAACAGCAGTAGGAGTCACAGATACTGAAGCAGGAGGTTCAGCTACAGGAACTTCTTTGGCTGATTCAGTGGCTGGAGAAACTTCTTCATCTTCAAATTGATAGTATATCTCCTTGATGTGCTTTGAGATACAGTATATTTTCCACACAGTGTTACTTGCAGAATTTTGTGCCTTGTACTTCAGTTTGAGGGTGCAAGCTTCCATGCCAGCTATGGTAGGTGAAGGCAAAGATTCAATAAACCATTGGACATTAAATTTGTTGTGTGAAAATAGTAAATCTTGGTTCTGTATCCACAGAAAAGAACTACATTTCAAAAACAAAAATAAGTGTAAACTTCTGAAGTCCAGAAATTGATCCAGAAATTGAATCACTTACAAGGAAAAGGCAGAATACTATCCTAATGAATTCCCAGCAAACAGAGCTCCTTCTTGTACCAATACATTTTTGGCCAAATCTTCAAAGGAAACTTTTTCCATAGCCAGGAGTACAATTTGAGAAAATTTTGATCACTTACAAGGAAAAGGCAGAATACTATCCTAATGAATTCCCAGAAAACAGAGCTCCTTCTTGTACCAATACTTTTTTGGCCAAATCTTCAAAGGAAGCTTTTTCCATAGCCATGAGTACAATTTGAGAAAATTTTGTCATGTATAAAAGTCCTTTAGAGGATGAAAAAGTGTATTGAGAAGTGTGTAGATCAGTATCTCCAAAAAGAGGAAGTTTCTTGACATTTCCATTCTTATCAGTCTTTTGGTAAGTCATTTCCATGTATTTCTACCTGATCCAGTGGCCCTTGATTCCTTCAAAATGCACAACCTTTTCTTGTGGATTTTTCCTGGCAATCTTAAGAATGCTGAAACCATAAAATTCTCCTAAATGATGATCAGCTTCATCACAAACAGCACATGAAACTGCACTATCAGCATAAATATGAATTCCCATTCCAGGCTCTTGACTACCTTGACCAGAAAATATGTAAGCTGTGGGAGCTTCTGAAACTTGAGCTGTACCTACAAGAACTTTGATTGGCTTGGCTGAGGAGTATTATTTGGAAGGTAAAGAATAAGTTGTAATGGAAATCATTTAATAGCCTCAAGAAGTTTGACCTAAATGTTTTAGTTTCACTTCAAAGGGAGTATTAGGTAGAGTAATTCCCTCAAAGGAAACTTTGAAATGTTTGACTTGATAGCTGTGACTTTCTGCAGCCACCTACTTTACAATGCTTCAAGTAGTGGCACTAGTACACATGCCATGAGTGATAGTGATGGGCAAAGAGGAAAGACTTGAAAATTCAGGATTACAATGAATTGGATTTCAATCAGAAGAAGTTTGAGAATAAGACTTATTAGAGGGAGGATTTTGAAATTCTAAAGGGTTGTTGTTGACAAGGGTGTATCAGCCATTTGTAAAGGGAATATTTTCACCAACACATTTTTCACATCTTTTCAAGTACTCAACTACTGGGTTTTCTTGTGAAGGACCAGTAGATGAATAAGAAATAATTGCTAATGGAATTTTGCTATGAGGGCCAGCAGCCGGTTCAGCTAAGTAGGAATAGCATTGACTTCAACCAAAGAGAATAAGCCTTTCTCTTGCTACTTGTATGATGAGAAAGTTTTGAAGCCTAATCCCGTATTGTGTAACAATGATCCAGTTTTATCATTTAATTAAAACCATTATTTGGATGATAAACAGAAATATCCTTCAGGGTCTTCAATTGGAAAACACACTCATGATCATCTTCACTCATGAAGGTGGCATCAAAATCTTCAAATTGGCCTTGGTAGAAGAAAGAGGACATAAAATCAATAACTGAAATTCTTTTAAAACCATGAAGAAAATAAAATGTTACTTTTACACAACAGTTTTTCCAGTCTCAGTGTTTATAATACTCAAAATTCTAGCTTCAGAAGTGAAAATATCACCAACCTAAACAATGATGAATTGAAGAGTTGATATTATGAGAAGATTTACAATTGAATGCATAGTAAAACTTACTATTGGTTTGGGAGCTTAATTGTGCATTGGGAATCCATTACCAACATGAAAAAGTTTCTAAAGATCCCCTTGAACACTTTGAGGGAAGAGGGGCTTCATTATGGCCTTCCATCCAAGCTTAATACCGAAATCCATGGTCACTTTGGTGGCCGCTAATCCATTTTTGTGGTATGCATCACTGCAATTGCCTACAGCATTTTCAAATTTTTTGATGTCATCAGTGGAGATAGTGACATTAGGTCCGGTGAGAAAAGCAGTTGGGGAAGTTGGAAGGCTGGCCAACTCTTCCTGAAAATTATAAATATAAAATTTATGCTAGATGAATAAATAAAAACTTATCTTGTGATAAACAGTTTCATGTAGAAATTTAATCTTACCTCAGCTCCCAAAATACCATTACTTCTAGTAATGATGCTCTATGAAAACAAAACATCCATGAGATAATTCATAAATGGGACCCAAAGGTGTTTGAGGAGAATATTTGTACTGAAGACCAAGTTGAGCAGTTTGAGGAGCAGCATTTTTTACAGGGGTAGGGTACTCAACTAAGGTTCAGAAATTTCATGCAAGAAAAACAAAACATGAGGAAAAAAATTGAGCTAGCTGGACTATAATTTGATCATATATTCAAGTGATATATAGAAGAGTGAGATTCAGGAAGGGAAGTAGGTGATTCAAGGGGCAAAGGAGGAAAGTAAAAAAGGGGAAGGGAAAGAGAAATATTGGAAGCCTGAGTCAAATGGCCAGATTCTTTAGTTTCCTTGGGGTCTGTGGGAGAGTTGGAGATGGGTTCTTTAGTCTAATGGGGGATGATCACGTTGTGGTAGCATAAAGTTAAGTATGGCACCTAAGTACGTAAATGGAGTTATTACGGCGTGCAAGATTGGCGTTATTATTTTTTTTATATAGAAGGGTTTTATTTAATTTATTTGAGTTTTAAATATGAAGAAATTGGTCAAGAGCAAATGCCTACATGAAAACAATTTATTTTATGGAGAAAACTTATTTTTACAGTCTGAAGAGTTTATAAGTATCAAGTCAAGTCACTCAAGAACCTTGGGAAATTTTCCCAGAATTTTTACTATTTTTCTTATATTTTTAAATGAATTTTAAAGTTTTATAGAAATATTTACGTTTTTAGAAATTACTTAACTTTGATGAATTTTCACGGGGTGATTAGAGCTGCGCAGACTACGAAAACTAGTTTGGAATGTAAAGGGGAAGTTGCTCTATTGTGTGTAATTTTCCTAGATTTTTTATTATAGTTTTAAAGGTTCTAATTGAGTCCGGACGGACTCCATTTGGACTCCGCTTGGACTCAGTACGGACTCCGTACGAGCTCCGTACGGGCTCCGGATTGACTCTGGGTGAGCTCTGGAGGGGAAACTTAGGCACGTGACTAGGTATACTTAAGAGCCTCTCAAACTCGAAATTGGGAATCATCTTACAATCATTAGAAAACATACAGCTGAATCTTTAACCACCACAGTCTCATTTTTTTATTACCCAACAAATTAAATAAAATTGTAATAACCTTATAACTTTATATTTTATATATAACATTTTAGAAATACTACTCAACAATTTAAATCACACTTCATACAGGGTATCTTTAGAAAGGTCTTCATCACTGGGACTTTATTATTGTTGTCTCATAAAAACTCAAATTATTATAAAAACATAAAAGTCAATCTTTACAGATCTTTCACTGGTACACCTTAATTGTTGTTATCAGTACTTCTTTTCTCAACAGCCACAATCATTAAATCTCAATAAGAGTTAAACATATCAGGGTTTCATTATTTTTATCAATCAGATCCAAGTAGACTGGGTAGCTTAGCGATTTAGAACACCTATTTTGTTATTTTTATTGGAAGGACGGGGTTTTCAGCTAAATCCACATATCTCCTCCGGATTCTGCTTACAGCAAGGCGACTGTAAGAGTTTACCTTACCATAGTTGGTGCCCAACGTGGGGTTCAATTTCTCTAGCTTTCTTTAAAGACTTACTTGGATCAAGAACGTTCTTAGCCTGCAAGAGGCTTATTTTCTGGAACTCTAATTGGATTTTTGTTATTGGCCTGCAAGAGGCTTGTTATTTTAACGGTTGTTAACGCTTTTTTTATGTTTTGGGATGTCTTCTACTATTGGAACTGCTGTGTTGGCTGCTGGTGTACCTGTTAGGGCATCAGTAAGGATTGTATCTTGGGTTGGGCCCAAGTTTTCTGGAGATGATTTAGAAGGATTTTTACATAGGTATGAAACTGCAGCTGCAATTGATGGTGCTTTACCTTTGGATATGGTGAAGCAGATTAGGTTCTTTATTTTGGACAGAGAGGTGGAAAAGGAGGTTATTTCTATGGATGGTTATAAAGATCAAGATTGGAGAAAGCTCAAGATGGAAATGGAAAAAAGGTGGCCAAAAGTTTATTCATTGGAGGATCTAAAGGATATAGCTAGGAAATGGGAATCAAAAGGTGTTGTAACATCTCTGCATCAGTATCATCATTTTATGGTTGAATTTCAGGTGGTTCTGGATTATTTGTTGGAGTATGAAATTTTATTTCATGATAATGCATCAAAGTATGTTTTTTGGGATGCTATGGGGGAAAAGGTTAGGAAAGATGTTTTGATGGTGCTTATTAATGCAAATTTAATGAAGGATCTCCCAGATGGAGAAACTAGGATTCCTGGTATGGAGGTGCTAAAGAAGGCTATTTTAGAACATCTGGATACTCATAATTCTGTTGATTTGGACTCTGGAAAAGAGGTTTTTCTTGCTCAAGAGATAGAAGAGGGCGGTTTAGAAGAATTAGCTTCTGTTGAATTTTTGGAATCAGCCATTCCTGAAGATTTTGTCCAGCCTGAAGATATTATTTTTGTTAACAATTCTGTTGGGAAAGAAGAGATTTTTGAAGATGAAGATATTGTTGTCATTAATGACAAAATTTTGGATGATGGGGATAATTTTGTGTTGAATGATTCGAAATCGGATTTAGAGGATTTCTTGCCTCAGGTTTTGTCTTTAGAAGCAGAGACTGTCTGCAATGAAGATATGGATATGGTGGATTTGTTACAATCTCAGGGAGAGATTGTTAAGGAGAATATGGTTTTCCCTGAACTAATAAAGAGTGTAGTGGCATTTGATAATAGAGTGCATAAATTGGATGCACTCATATTTTGGAAAAGGATTGTTTATTTTGCTATGTCCAATGGTAGGACAAATCATGGGGGTTTATTTTTGGGTTTTATGGAATCGGTGGATAAGCCCTTGGGGCAAAATTATGGATTATCTCCAGGGGATATCAAGAATTTAATTCCTCCTAAATGAGGATAAACTACCTAAACTGGGCTGAAATTTTCTTTTATTGTTATGTCTTCAATTTATTCAGGATTCAAATTATTATGGATGCCCTCATTTTTTGGGGTAGCAGGGGCTGATCACTCTAATTTTGTAATCTCTCCTCAGGATGAGATCCTGGATTGCAATAGGTCAGCTCACTTGGAGATAATTCAAGTGGATTCTCAATTATTTTCTGTTAATATTACTTTGGAGTGCAAATACGTTATGGACTTTTCTATATGTTTATTGGATTTACCCTGTTTTTCTATTAAATTTAAAAATGGTGAAAAAGGAAAAATGGGCCAAATTAGGTTGGATAAAAATTGGAAGGGTATGTTTTATGACCTCCAGCAAGAGGTTAAACTGCAAGTATCTCCTTCTTTTACGGGCCTCCAGCAAGAGGGTAAACTGCAAAAATCACATCAAAATCCGATTAAAAATCTCGGTATAATTAAAACACAAAAAAATAATTTATGTGAAAATGTTATTCCGGACCTCCAGCAAGAGGTTAAACTGCAAGTATCTCCTTCTATTTTGGACCTCCAGCAAGAGGGTAAACTGCAAAAATCTTATCAAAATCCAATAAAAAATCTCAGTATAATTAAAACACAAAAAAATAATTTTTGTGAAAATTCATTTCCAGTCCTCCAGCAAGAGGTTAAACTGCCAACTTTCTTTACGGGCGATTTACTGTTGGATAAGGGAAGCAAAGGTGTTGGAAAATCTGTTTATAAATTAGACGAGGGAAAGGAGAAAAGGGTAAAATTTAAAAATGAAATAAAATATTTTTCTAATTTTTCTTATTCCGATTCTGGCGATGAAGAAGATTCATTTGATGAAATTTTTAATGGCAATACAAAAGTAAATGTTTTACCTCAAGTTTATTTAGATGTGGACGCAGCCAAATATAAGAAAGTAGCAAATAAAGTTCGACCTATTAATGAACCGCTACCTGCCGAATTAAATCCACCCTTGAGAAGACCAAGGTTATCAAGAAATCCTTATGAAAGTCCCTTGGTAAAGAATCCGCCTGAATTTTCTGAGACTTCAAGAATCACTTTTGAGAGACTGGGTGTTGTTAATTTTGGACCTGATGGTTGGTTGTCTGGAGAAGAGAAGAAGTTGTTGTTGGATGTGATGGTCAAGCAAGAGAAGGCCATTGCTTTTGTAGAAGAGGAGAGGGGTGTGTTGAAGCATTCCTATGGGGAGCCTTACAAGATTCCTGTGGTATGTCATGAACCGTGGCAGCAGAAACCGATTCCTATTCCGGCTGCATTAAAAGAAGCCTATATTGAAGTTGTCAGAGAACGGATACGCACTGGACTGTATGAGCAATCAACATCAAGTTATTCTAGTCTGGTATTTTGTATCAAGAAACCGAATGGCATGCTTATAGTTGTTCATGATCTTAGGGAATTAAATAGGGTTACAATAAAGGATTCTGGGATACCGCCTAGTGCTGAGGAGTTTGTTGAAGCATTTGCAGGGAGAGTGTGTTATGGTTTGGGAGATATTATGGGTGGATATGATGAGAGAGAGTTACATCCAGACTCAAGGCCTCTCACTACATTTGATACACTACTAGGATGTTTACAGTTAACAAGATTACCTCAAGGAGCAACAAATTCGGTTGCATTTTATCAAGCTCAGATGGCTTGGATCCTTCAAGAAAAAATTCCACAATATGCTGGAATCTTTATAGATGATGGAGGAATTAAGGGACCAACAACCAACTATGATAACCAGGTGTTGGAAGAGAATCCCGGGATATGCAAATTCATTTGGGAGTTTGCAATTACTTTAGAAAGAATCTTGTTTCGAATTGAAGAGGCTGGTTTAACTATTTCAGGTTCAAAATTTTCATGTTGTGTGCCAGCCTTAGAAATATTAGGCCATGTGGTATGTAGAGAGGGTAGGATTATGTCCAAGAAGAAAGTTAACAAAATTCAGTCCTGGCCAAGACCTAAGAATACATCCAAAGTTAGAGGGTTTTTAGGCGTTTGCGTATATGTTAGAATGTTTATCAAGGACTTTTCTTCATTGGCAGCTCAATAGAGACAGTTAACGAGAAAGGATGCAGACTGGGAGTGGAATGAAGAGTGTGAGAAGGCGTTTGTGAAGTTGAAGGAGGTTGTGGGGAAGGATTTAGTCCTGCACAATTTGGATTATGGAAAAAATGCTGGCAGAATTTATTTAGCAGTTGATTCAAGTCAGATTGCAGCTGGGGCGGTTTTGTCTCAGATGGATAAAGCTGGTTACATCAGGCCTGTAAGGTATGAATATGTAGTATTTACTGAGGTCGAATCAAGATATTCTCAACCAAAATTGGAATTATGTGGTGTGGCAAAAATACTGAAGAAACTTCAGCATATTTTGTGGGGGCAACATTTTGAGTTGCAAGTGGATGCGAAATCGTTAATCCAGATGATTAATTCCCCAAGTTTACCGAAAGCACCCATGACGAGATGGGTAGCTTTTATTCAAAATTTTTTGTTTGATTTAGTTCATAAGCCTGGCAAAACTTTTACTATGCCAGATGGTTTATCAAGGAGACCACCCACTGAAGAAGATTCAGACTCAGAAGAGTTCAATGAAGATATACCTATTATCAAAGCCAGAACTAAAGGAGCTGAAGACTTTCCATACCTCCCCCATGAGGTTAAACTGGCAGGACTAATGTGTTTAGATTATGGTGATGATGACCTCCACCAAGAGGATAAACTGGAAAATAGTTTTTATGTTAATAAAGGTGTTGGAAAAGGTGTAGATAAATTCGGTAGAAAGGAGGTAGAAGAAGATGTGGTGTATGTAGAGGAAGATGGATTAGTAGTGTGGGATAGTAGTAAATTAAGGAATGGTGTATATGTTGGAGAATTAGATAATTTAAATAAAAAGGTGGATAAAGAGAAAGAGGTATTTTCAAATACGGTTTACGAAGGATCCAAAGGTTCAGAAGAAAAACATCGACATAGCTCGATTAAAGATTTATTTAGGGGTCAACGATTATTGGCTCATTCATGTGCAGGTGATATTGGTGATAGAGAAGTCCCTATTGATGTTATATTAATTGATTTTCAAGATGAAGTCTGGGGTCAGACTGGTTTTTATTTTTTGTTAGTCAAATATTTGTTGACTTTAGAGAGGCCAGAAGATTGTGAAGACGATGAATGGGTGGCTATCAAGAGGAAGTCAACTACGTTTTACCTATCTGGTCGACGTTTAATGAGGAGAAGGTATCCAAATCCTCAAGTAGTTATAACTCAACAGAAGGGGCAAGAATTAGTTTTGAAATCACTGCATGAAGATCTCGGGCATAGAGGCTTTGGAGAAATGTTTAGAAGAATTTATGATCTATTTTGGTAGCCTGGAATGAAGATGGCTGTTAAACAGTGGGTTCAGTCATGCGAAGAATGTCAAAGACAAAGTTATTTAAGGCCAAAAGAACCTGGACGCGCAACCGGTGAATATACGCTCTTTGGGAGAGTTAGTTTAGATGCCGTTCATATAAAAGAGGGACGGTATAAATATTTAATTGTGGCCAGAGATGATTTATCTGGTTGGGTAGAGGCAGCGCCTCTTATTAATTTAACTGCCAAAAATGTGGCAGAATTTTTGTTGAATAATTGGGTATATAGGTATGGGGTGATGAAGTTGGTAACGGTAGATGGAGGTCCTGAATTTGGGACAGAGTTTAAAGAGGCCATATTGAAAGTTGGATCAAAGGTTAGGGTAGCAACCCCATATTATCCTGAAGCTGAAGGCATGGTTGAAAGAGGGCATCAAGTTATTAAGGATGCTTTAGTTAAAATGTGTGGGACAAGTGCCGAAAAGTGGAGGCACTATTTACCTTTAGTTTTATTTGCTGATTGAATCACTGCCAAATGGACGACCGGATTTTCACCTTATGAACTTGTTTTTGGACAGAAAGAAGTTTTACCGGTTGATTTAGAAGCTGAATCATATCTTGGAGCTGACTGGGACATGGTCAAAACTACTGAAGAATTATTGTGTGCAAGAATGATGCAGCTAGAAAAGAAAGAAGAATATTAAGAAAAGGCATATTCGCGGATGATGAAGATCCGAAATCAATCAGTCAGATATTGGGATGAGCGGTTGGCACATCGATTAAGGAAACCTTTGAACCCAGGTGATATGGTCCTGGTGTATAATAGAAGTCTAGAGAGTCAATGGGGAAAGATGTTTGCAGATAGGTGGAATGGACCGTATAAAGTTAAGGAGCAAGTTTCTGGCGGTTCATATGTGTTAGAAGAGTTGGATGGAGTTGAATTGAAGAAGAGGGTAGCGGCCGATCAAGTGAAGCGGTTCTATCCTAGAGGCACCAGGAGTGCCAAAGTCTTCCTCCGCAATCAGGATAAACTATGACATTTATGAGATTTTATGGATACCTCCGCAATGAGGATAAACTATAATATCAATTAAACTTTATGGATACCTCCGCAATGAGGATAAACTATGACATTTATGAAATTTTATGGATTCCTCCGCAATGAGGATAAACTATGATATCGACGAAATCTTATTATCCTCCGCAATGAGGATAAACTATGATGTTTATAAAAATCTTATCGACCTCCGCAATGAGGATAAACTATGATGTTTATAAAAATCTTATCGACCTCCGCAACGAGGATAAACTATCTTCTTTATATCAAAATGCTTTACTGTCGTTACACTGCATATGGGCAACGAAACTGTGATGAAACTTAACGAAATGCAAGAAAACCTTCTTTGAAATTTTCGAAAACTTAAAATTCTTAAAATATGGGTGAAGATAGTGTTGGAAAATTTAAAAAAAAAAAAAATTATTGGAAGAAGTGTTCACAGGGGAACCTTCTTAATTTAATATTGGCAAGTGTGGGGGTAATTGATGGGCTGGCTGCTCTATACACAATTACCCCATAATGTTTGTTTCCAAAATTTTCCCTGTTTCTAGTTGAATCCTGGCTTTGTCTTTTAATTATAGGAAGTCCACTAAGACTATAAACTGGAACAAATCAAGAGACACCGCTCTCAACGCCGGATTCAAGATTCTTTTTATTTTAATTTGTTTTTGATTTTTTTATGTTAGATTGTGATTTCTTTTCTTTAATATATATTATGATTTATTGTAAAGGTGATGCTCACTGGTGGTCTCTAATCATTTTTATAATTTGGAGGGAGCCCACCGAGTGATCATCATTATAAAAATTATCTTCTAAAAACTTTCATTTATTTTCTTTTCTTTTCAATTTCTCAAAATTGTGTAACCACATCAAGTTGCACTTGGATGTGGGTATGATGTCGAGGGTACGGCTCATCAAATGGCTGGGGGGCATCTTTTTAAAATTTTATTTTGAAATTTTTTTTATTATTACTTTTTTATCTTTCTTTTCACATTTGTTTATCTTTCTTTAAAAATTAAATTTTAACTTTTATTTCAAAACTATCTTTTCTAAAAATCTTTTATTTTAAATTAAAAAAAATTAAAATTAAAAAAATAAATAAAAATAAAAATAAATAAATAAATAAATAAATAAAAAAATAAAAAAATAAATAATAAATAAAAAAATAAAAAATAAAAATAAATAAATAAAAAAAAAATAATAAAAAAAATTAAAAAAAAAATTAATTAATTAAATCAAATTTATTATTATATTTCTTAGTTTTATTTTTCAGTCTTCATTCTTTTTAGTTTTATTCATTTAGTTTAGACAGGAAACAGGGTCTAGGGGAGCTCAAAACCTATGGGATTTTACTTCAAGATATCTGTTAGTCCTCCAAGACTTTAAACTGGCTACTGTTCAAGACGTTCTTCAAGGTTTTTATATGTATTTTGGATCTTTTAGTCCTCCAAGACTTTAAACTAGCTACTGTTCAAGACGTTCTTTAAGGTTTTTTATTTACGTATTTTGGAGCTATTAGTCCTCCAAGACTTTAAACTGGCTAAATTTCAAGACTGTCATTAAAGATTTTATATTGGAGCTGTTAGTCCTTCAAGACTTTAAACTGAATTTCAAGGATGATCAAGATTTTATGGATATTTTCGGAGACGGATTTCTTTTTATATAAATCAAATGTTAGGTCCACCAAGACCTTAAACTGGACTATTATCAAGCTTTTGGGTCCACCATGACCTTAAACTGGATTTCTTATCGATCAAATGTTTGGTCCACCATGACTTTAAACTGGTAGTTCATTCATTGTTTAGTCCATTATGACTTTAAACTGGAAAATTAATATCTGCAGGATAATTCAACATTCATTGGTCCACTATGGCCTTATACTGGATTACTTGTCGATCAAATGTTTGGTCCACTATGACATTAAACTGGATTATCAAGTTTATTCAATCTTTGGTCAAGCTTAGGCCTTACTTAGGAATATTTCAAGTTATTTATGCACTTAAACGATCTTTGGTCCACCAAGACCATAAACTGGCAATTGATTATATGTTTGGTCCACCAAGACTTTAAACTGGAATGTCAACCTTGTTTGGATAACTCAATTCAATCTTTTAATTTATCACTGCCCACTAAGACTCTAAACTGGTTATTCAATTATTTCTGGAATTGGGTGCTGATAAGCTTTAGGAGGTTAAAATTTTAGGTGGTAATGATGCTAAGGAAAGCATAATGGTTAATTAGGTGAAATTTGTGGCGCTTTAACATGGTCTAAAGTTAATATTATTATTGGAAGCCTGGCAAAAGTATTTTATGGGTTTGCTGTATAGCAAAATTTGAAAATTGTGATGAAGGAATCAGAAGTTAGGATGGTAGTTGGATTTTAGGGAATGAATTTTTTTAGTGCCTCAGTGTTAGGCCATTTTTGGTGTGAAGCTTGGAGGACCTTATGGTGAGATTGGAATCATAGAATTCGGCTCAGTGGGGGGCCCTATGAGGTTGGAATCAGGAGTATTCGGCTCATAGGAAGATCCACTCTCTCAATGCTGTGACATGAAGGAAGACTGGTTAAAGGGAGTCTGAAGGGATTCAAACCTTGCTCTTAGAAGTGGAATCATCACAAGATTTATTTTATTTTATGTTATATCAAGCCAGAGAAGAAAGAAACAACGTTTTTATTTTAAAAAATTAAAAAGAAGACCAGCTAAAACAAATTTATCAAATTATTTTATTAGAAAAGATAATTCTTTTGGAATTGCTCAATCACTTATGCAAAGTTTTACGAATGGGGACATTCTCAATTGGAGGGAGGATGTGGTAGCCTAAAGTTTAGTATGGCACCTAAGTACTTAAATGAAGTTATTACAGCGCGCAAGATTGGCGTTATTATTTTTTATAAAAGGGTTTTATTTAATTTATTTGAGTTTTAAATATGAAGAAATTGGTTAAAAGCAAATGCCTACGCGAAAACAATTTATTTTACGGTCTGAAAAATTTATAAGTATCAAGTCGAGTCACTCAAGAACCATAGGAAATTTTTCCAGAATTTTTACTATTTTTCTTATATTTTTAAATGAATTTTAAAGATTTATAGAAATATTTACGTTTTTAGAAATTACTTAGCTTTGATAAATTTTCACGGGGTGATTAGAGCTGCGCAGACTACGAAAATTAGTTTGGAATGTAAAGGGGAAGTCGCTCTAATGTGTGTAATTTTTCTAGATTTTTTATTATAGTTTTAAAGGTTCTAATTGAGTCTGGACGGACTCCGCTTGGACTCTGTACGGACTCTGTACGGGCTCCGGACAGGCTCCGGATTGACTCTGGCTGAGCTCTGGAGGGGAAACTTAGGCACGTGACTAGGTATACTTAAGAGCCTCTCAGACTCGAAATTGATCATCATACAATCATCATGCTACAATCATCATACAACATACAGCTTAATCTTTAACCACCACAGTCTCATTTTTTTTCATTACTCAACAAATTAAATAAATTGTAATACCCTTATAACTTTATATTTTATATATAACATTTTAGAAATACTACTCAACAATTTAAATCACACTTCATACAGGGTATCTTTAGAAAGGTCTTCATCACTGGGACTTGATTATTGCTGTCTCATAAATATTCAAATTATTATAAAAACATAAAAGTCAATCTTTTCAGATCTTTCACTGGTACACCTTAATTGTTGCTATCAGTATTTCTTTTCTCAACTGCCACAATCATTAAATCTCAATAAGTGTTAAATATTTCAGAGTTTCATAATATTATATTACATCAGATCCAAGTAGACTGGTTAGCTTAGTGATTTAGAATTCCCATTTTGTTGTTTTTATTGGAAGGACGGGGTTTTCAGCTAAATCCACATATCTCCTCCGGATTCTGCTTACAGCAAGGCGACTGTAAGAGTTTATCTTACCATAACGTGTCATTTAGACATTCAATTGTTGCAGGCTGCTCAAAGGTACTCATTGCTTCAGAGGAGAGTATATCAATTACTCAAGAAACCTATTACATTGATTTTCAATTCTGTTCCAGCTTACCTTCCTCTGGAATTTTACAATCATCTATGGTTTAAAGAATTAGTCCCAGCTCAACAAAAGGAAATTCCAGGTATTTATAATGTTGCTTTTCTACTGGATGCTGATAAATCTCTTCTTCTTAAAGAGTTTTTTCATCCTGATGAATGCTTATCAGTGTCTAAATTTACTAGAAAATATTGGGATATTTTTGCAGAATATTATGGCTTACTTGACTTGAGTGAAAATGAAATTTCGAAGGGAAGAGGGAACAAAAAAATTTCAATGGCACACACCATAGCTCATCTAAGAAAGGGTTTTATGTTGAAGGTGATGTAGGAGATTTGTATGACAAATATGAGTGAAGATGGTTGATTTTTAATGGTGATAAAGATTAAAAGACAGGGATGATTATTGTGTTAGTAAGAGTGGAGAGTCAGTGAATTGAGGTATGTTCAACCTGTAGGGGGTTCAAAAACTTAAAGAAAGATGTAAAATGTTATGAATAAATTTGTAAAACTATTAGTGTGAGAAGACAAATAAGAAAAAAAAGAAAAAAAAAGAAAAAAGAGAAAAAAGAGAATGAAATTTAAATGGGTTACTAAATTTAGTTCAGGCTATTTTGATGCTTGAAATGTGATAAATACAAGTTCCAAGAATTAAAAGTAACTGTAAACTTTTTTGGTTTGAGTTGAGCTGAGCTAGTGAGAAATTTTTGGTAGAGCATGTAAAGCCCCCAGCAAGAAGTCTATCACTTTTCAAACGTTGGGATGACCTCAAAATCATGACTCAAAAGACATTAAAATTTTCAAGGTCATCAATACATTGCCCTAGATTCATGATATCATATTAAAAATATACAATATTGAGTATTTTTTTCATGGAATTAAGTTTCATTAAAATTTGTGAAATTGAACTTTAAAACTAGTGATTGTAGCAAAATGTTAATAGCAAAATTGGATAAAGAGGGGGCATATAGTTATAGTTAAAAAAGAGAAAAATCAAAATATATATATTCTTTTGGTCAAAAAAATTGACATGTTGTTGAGATTTTTTGTAATATTAATGGGTTACTGCACTAAAAATCCACCAAAAGGAGTAAAAAAGCTTAACAGCATGTCATTTTTTTTCACCAAAAATAAATATTTTTATATAATTTGTCTTTTGAATACAACTATATTTCACCCTGTCCTTCCATTGGTGCTAGTCTTATTTTTCCAAAATCACTAGTTTTGACATTCAAATTCCTAATTTTTTATAAAATTTAATACCACTAAAAAATATTACTTTTTAATAGTGGTTATCAATGTTAGGACTTTTTGTGAAATCCCATGTTGAATTTCCACATAATTTTGACTGAAAATCTGACATGGAATTTTGAAAGCTTTTGTATTTTGTGACATGGGTATTTAATTTGACCTGAATTTTCTAACATTTAAATTGTGGTATTTAAAATAATTGCTCACCATTGCATCCTTCTTGGGGCAAGATGGTTTATATGGTTAGATCATTTCTCAGATAGCTGATATTCATCATGAATTCTGGGTTATGGGTTTTAATCCCTACTTCCCCCCATTTTAAGTAAACCCCCTTCATCCATGGTTGGTACAATAATTTTCATGCTGGTGTTGATCTCTAGTCCTTCCAAAAATGTACCTAATCTCTCTCAGAAAACCCTCAGTGAATGGAAATGCATGTAAAAGCTGTAAAACCCACCAAAATTCTCCCCCCCACCTTTCATTCTCCAGAAAAATGTGCTTGGTCATTTTTCTTGGTTCAGCTGCAGTGTTCCACTCTCCATAGTAGTATCTTGAAAAATTCTACCCATAAAACTACTACAGCCCCTTGAGGATTACCCTCTACCCTGTCAGCAAGCTGTCTAGAAGAAGAAGTAAAATACAACCAAAAAAAAAAGAAGAAAAGGAAGAACCAAGGAACAACAAGAAAAAATAAATATCTAACTACAAATTCAAGAGGAAAATGAAAGATTTTGTCAAACAACTATTTGGACATATAGCTTTTATTTAAACAAGTAAATAATTTTTTATTCCTCTTACTATAATAAAAAAAAAGATAACAGTGAAAGACTCTTAAAGAAACCTTGTATATAGTTTAGTTTCTTAATTTATGTATTTTTAAAGCAATAATAAATTTGATTGAAAAAATGCTAGAAATTGTAACAAAATTTTTATTTTATCAATTGTAAATTAATGTAAGTAATGGAGACTAAGATTTGAGAAATCAAAGCCTTTAAATAGGCAAATGAGGCCCTCTGAGACATTATTAAGGGTAAAAAATAAAGGAAACTAATAAAATGAAGTGTTGCAGAAAATTAAGGTATCTATGTAACTATTTACAAAAACAGAACAAAAGACCTTAATGTATCCATCCCTTTAAACCCTGTAACAATGTAATAGATGAGATAGGATACAATTTTGATCAAAAACAGAAAAATATAACTATAGTAATTACAAACACATTACATTTTGTTGTATTGTAAAAAATCCAAATTTTATAATGAAAGAAAAATAATTTATACTCTTTGTGACTTAAAATTTTTTATATCTAACTAATATAGTTTAAAATAATACTGAGTAAGCAATTTAAACAATTGTACTGGTATAATAATTGTTGTAAATAAACAAGTATCTTAATAAAATTAGTTTTATTTAAATAAAATACTAAAATTTAAAATACAGTTTTTACTTGTTTAATATATTTATTTTATTATTTTTTTTATTGATAAAATTATAAGAAAAATGGGGTGCTCAATAATTTTGTAAAGTAGTTTTATTTTTATGATTTAATCTGTATAATTAAATAATTAATTAATTACATTATAAGTTGATTTTTTTACTTATAATATTTTGTAATTAATTAATTATAAACTTATAATCATTAATTAGATAAAAACATACTGATATTTTTATAGAATATAATTTCATATTTTATTTAAGTGTATATACATTATATATAATAATAAAATTAATATAAAAATTTATTTAAAACATATTGTTATATATTTTTATTTTTATATAATATTTAATTTGTATATATTTTAAATCCAATTTTTTCTTATTGTAATTTAACATAAGATTTTACTTGCCTCCCAATATAGCCTGGATGACACACCCTACGTCAACCCCAACTGGCACTCCTTCTGTCATCTTATTAATTGGCCTGTTACCTACTTCCTTCTGTTCATTAATATCCACTTGTATCTAGCCAATATATATAACTATACCTTCATGTCCCTAGTTAGGTGATATGATAAGATATTTTGAAAAAATTCATCCCCCTTTTAATCATACAAGGCAATGGCTTTTCTCCAATTCACCACAAATCTTCTATGGACTTAATACTTTTGGAGCTGAAATGAAAATTATTTTTTCTTATTTCATTCATGTTTCAGGATAAAAAAAATTGAAATCAGCACAGGGGAAAGAAATGGAAATCAGAAATCTGGGTCAGTTCACATACTGAATCAAATCAATTTAGTATGGAAACTGAACCCAATAGGGGGTTTTAGTTGCACTTATCTAAATACAGATTTAAAAAACACACCAGCCCCAACACTGATGTATTTCAAACTGAAATAGGTAGCTTATTTACTGAAATAAACACTTTCTCAAAAAAAAAGTGCTGGTTTGATAATAAAGGCCCATTTCACTGATTTTTTAAAATAATCTCATTCATATTCAGCACTTTGAAGCATAAAACTTGATAACTCAAAAAATTGTACAACCTTTATACTAGGGGGCATCAAAGTTAAAAGTTTTTAATTATTTAAAAGGTATTATACAACACAAGAAGAAAGCCAAAAAATTTAATTAATTCTCAGTAAAAAGGTGTTTTTAGGACACAATATGCCATATTTTAAAAAATAATCATGCTTTATTAGGTGGAAAAAAGATGTATTTTGAAATGAAAGATTCCTAACTTTGATAACCCCTCTTTTTTATCATATAATAATCATGCCTTATTCACTTCCAAATCATGATAAACTACATAAAAAATAGAATTGATAGCTTTTAATCTCCTCCTTGATTCTGTGTTTATTTCCAGATTTTTGGGGACCACCTTCAGAAGACAGCTAAAATGCCAAGTTCAAAAATCATTTAGAAAATTAAAGAGTCTGTATTTAAAGCTTGATTAGAATATTGATAAGGCATTTTGCTATCCTATGGGAATTGAGAATCTGTCAGTTTATGCTAGTATATAAGTATGATTTAATAGTAAATATTAATGGTCCAACTACTTATTAATAAATGATTTAGTGATTAAATCTCAGGGGAAGACTAATAAAATATAGTTACTCTCAATTTAAACTCACAATACTTGGATTTTATGCGTGCTAGTGGTGGAAAATAGAATAATAAAATATAGTTATAGCTTATATAAAGATTATATCAATTTATAAATGCTTTATAATATATTTATATATGAAAATAATTGTTTTATAATGTTTATTTTAGTTTTAGTAAATAAGTGATGTCTATAACCCATCAAAATCTTCCCTTACTTATACCAAAATCCACTAGAGTGCACAGACCTTCAAGCCAGATGATGTCACTTCTATCCCTGGCAATTACAGCACTGTGAGGTCCCATCACCTCCTCATGGCTTTCACTTCAAGAAGTTTAAACACCCAGACCTCCAGTAAGGACCCTCCATCACAATTAATGATACCACAGACCCATACCATAAATAGACTAAACAGATAAAAGCAGATACCATAAAGAAACAGGTAAAATAACTCATCCAAAGAGTATATAATGAAACCCAAAGCATATAAAGGAACCAAATTAACTTTCCAAGCATCCATATTGACCCAGTAATCATATCCCAACCCATAAATCTGTGAAAATCCATCCAAGGAAGCAGATTAAGTTGTACAAACTGGATATATGCGCCTGAAATAGGTGTATATGCTTGTGTAGGCATTTTGAGTCCACTGAATACGTCCATATGACCTAAAATAAGCAGAAAAATAAGGTTTATAGGCTATTTAAGAGGTTAAAACCCACTTATAGACCTAGATATACATTATATAACTACATATTTCACTGAATATGAGGTTTATGTATACATATAAGCTTATGTATGTCTATAATTACTTAATATCACTTAGGATAAGTATATTATGACTCCATTAACACCTTAATAAGTATTATTAAGCTATATATAAGCTATTTAAACTACTATTAGTCATATAATAGTTTCATAATTATATATATATGTATTGTAACCATATATATATGTATTTTAACCTTATTTTAAGTAATAAGCTTAATGTAATTTAGTTTATCTTATTTTAAACAAAAGAACTACTCAGTTCTGGAGATACCTAGGCTGATACTCCCTCAACCAAAAAAATACAATAAAAAATGTTAAGACATTTTAATTAATAAGTAAGGAGTGAATAGAAAAATAATTTTAAATTTTCTATGATACATATACTGAATTTTACAGTATTATTTGGATTTAAGCTTTTTCAAGAGATTTTTAAGATCAGAGATTTCATTTTCTGGAATCCACTGGTCATATTAACTTGATATATTTTTAAATCTTAATAGATACTGAACTCCCTTTTCTTTAGTAAGGTGTCTCTTTTTAAGT
This sequence comes from Hemileia vastatrix, assembly GCA_030280995.1. Taxonomy (NCBI): domain Eukaryota; kingdom Fungi; phylum Basidiomycota; class Pucciniomycetes; order Pucciniales; family Zaghouaniaceae; genus Hemileia; species Hemileia vastatrix. The sequence goes on from JASXTE010000002.1 coordinate 39,858,488, forward strand.
ATCAGCTTGCATATTCTTAATGAATTCAGCATCCTCAAAATTTATTTAAGATTCATTTGAGTCCATGTTTAATATTGGAGTTTCAAAGATGGACAAATCATCTTCTGACATACAGACTTCATTCTCATCACTATATGAGATATTACTGTCATAATCACTTGAATCTTTACTTTTTTCTGTTTAATTTTCAGATTCATGCTGATTTTCAAAAATATTTATATTTTTCTCACATTTGTGACCTTTAACCCAAGGTTTATTACACTTATAACAAGTATTAGTTTCATACTTTTTAGGTACTACAGGTGCAGTAGGTTTTCTGCTTCTCCTGAACTGTTTTTGAATTCTGATTTTTCACAGGTTCACTATTTTGTTTATAAGTGGTGTACCTTGATTCATACTTATAGTTTAATAATATTTCATTGCAAATATTAATAAATTCAGAATATTCATTAACCATTATTGTTCTAGCTACAACAACGTCTCTGAAAGATATAGATAATTTATATATTATCTTATCTTTCCATAAGTTAAAATCCATGTTTAGCTCAATGGCTTTTAATATTTTATTTAAATTCATTAAAAACACCATAGGTTTGTCACCATTCAACGGATTATACCTAGTTTTCTCATATAATCTTTACTGAGTGAGCCTGAATTTAGAACCTCCAAATTGTTTTTCAATTAGTTGTTTCCATTCAGCCCAATAGTAATCTTTACCCTCACTCAAAACAGCTTCAAACCATAATAAAGCAACATTCTTAAATAAATAAATTAATTTTGATGTTATTTCTTCATCTGGTAACTTATATGAGAATTTCAAAGTTAATATTATTTGGTCTAAAGTTAATATTATTATTGGAAGCCTGGCAAAAGTATTTTATGGGTTTGCTGTATAGCAAATTTTGAAAATTGTGATGAAGGAATCAGAAGTTAGGATGGTAGTTGGATTTTAGGGAATGATTTTTTTAGTGCCTCATTGTTAGGCCATTTTTGGTTTGAAGCTTGGAGGACCTTATGGCAAGATTGGAATCATAGAATTCGGCTCAGTGGGGGGCCCTATGAGATTGGAATCAGGAGTATTCAGCTCATTAGGAAGATCCACTCTCTCAATGCTGTGACATGAAGGAAGACTGGTTAATGGGAGTCTGAAGGGATTCAAACCTTGCTCTCAGAAGTGGAATCATCACAAGATTTATTTTATTTTATGTTAAATTAAGCCAGAGAAGAAGAAACAACATTTTTATTATAAAGAATTAAAAGAAGACCAGCTAAAACAAATTTATCAAATTATTTTAATAAAAAAGATAATTCTTTTGGAATTGCTCAACCACTTATGCAAAGTTTTAAGAATGGGGACATTCTCAATTGGAGGGAGGATGTGGTAGCCTAAAGTTTAGTATGGCACCTAAGTACGTAAATGGAGTTATTATGGTGTGCAAGATTGGCATTATTATTTTTTTTATATAGAAGGGTTTTATTTAATTTATTTGAGTTTTAAATATGAAGAAATTGGTCAAGAGCAAATGCCTACGCGAAAACAATTTATTTTATGGAGAAAACTTATTTTTACGGTCTGAAGAGTTTATAAGTATCAAGTCAAGTTACTCAAGAAACTTGGGAAATTTTCCCAGAATTTTTACTATTTTTCTTATATTTTTAAATGAATTTTAAAGATTTATAGAAATATTTACGTTTTCAGAAATTACTTAACTTTGATGAATTTTCACGGGGTAATTAGAGCTGCGCAGACTACGAAAATTAGTTTGGAATGTAAAGGGGAAGTGGCTCTATTGCGTGTAATTTTTCTAGATTTTTTATTATAGTTTTAAAGGTTCTAATTGAGTCGGGACGGACTCCACTTGGACTCCGTACAAAATCCGTTTGGACTCCACTTGGACTCCTTACGAAATCCTTTTGGACTCCACTTGGACTCCATACGGACTCCGTACAGACTCCGTACGAGCTCTGTACGGGCTCTGGATTTACTCTGGGTGAGCTCTGGAGGGGAAACTTAGGCACGTGACTAGGTATACTTAAGAGCCTCTCAGACTCGAAATTGGGCATCATCTTACAATCATCAGAAAACATACAGCTGAATCTTTAACCACCACGGTCTCATTTTTTTATTACCCAACAAATTAAATAAAATTGTAATACCCTTATAACTTTATATTTTATATATAACATTTTAGAAATACTACTCAACAATTTAAATCACACTTCATACAGGGTATCTTTAGAAAGGTCTTCATCACTGGGACTTGATTATTGCTGTCTCATAAAAACTCAAATTATTATAAAAACATAAAAGTCAATCTTTACAGATCTTTCACTGGTACACCTTAATTGTTGTTATCAGTATTTCTTTTCTCAACAGCCACAATCATTAAATCTCAATAAGTGTTAAACATATCAGGGTTTCATTATTTTTATCAATCAGATCCAAGTAGACTGGGTAGCTTAGCGATTTAGAACACCTATTTTGTTATTTTTATTGGAAGGACGGGGTTTTCAGCTAAATCCACATATCTCCTCCGTATTCTGCTTACAGCAAGGCGACTGTAAGAGTTTACCTTACCATAACGTCTTTTCCTTGGAATGCACCATTAGCTGGTTTTTTTGGCGCGCTCCAAATTTTGGTGTTGGTTCCGTAAATTTGCGGATGTGCAGGGCAGGTCTAAACAAGAAGAGGGGTTATCCAAAGATGGTGTGGAAACTAGTGATAGGCTGTAAGAGATGGGTAGAGGAGGGCCAAAAATGGAGTAAAAAAGAGTGATACAATAAAAAAAAGGATCAGGAAACCAAAAATGATAATAAAAAGATTAAAAAAACTTACCAAGAAAAAATTATAGGAAATTGACAAAATAAAATGGCTGAAGTTGGGGGGAAGGGGAAAAATTGGATTGAGTCATGTTTGATTGAGGAGGGATGAGCAGGTGATTGCTGTGCATAGTTAATCAGTGAGAGGAGAAAGTGATGAGTGTGTCCCAGATGTCAAAATATAAGGTTATTTTTTTCTTCCTGTGAACCCAGTACACAAGTTTCTTTGCACTATTTGTCTATAAATTAAACCTCCTTTTTCTTCTTCATCCATCATCCTTTACTTATTTCCACTTCTTTTACAGGTTAATGATTAAGTAGCTTACATATATTACCTGCCAGAAATATTAACTTCCATTTCACTTATTTGTACAATTAATTTGGAATTCATTTATACTCACCCAAAATTAGCTGTTTTCACCCCTGGCCCAGTTACACTGCATCCAAATCACATATGTTTCTGGAATTCCTGCCTCCTTCTAAGTAAGTTTAAATTAATGATTTTGAAAAATAACCTAGCTTGAGGGCACAAGACATCTGTGCTAGTTAATTTTATGGGCTACTAAATTCTCTTTTAATAATAATTTTCTTAAAATTTACTATCTTTTTCCCTAGGTAATCTCTTTTATGGCATGTAAAAAGACTAATAGGCGTTGGAACAATAGATATCCCAGAAAAGCAAAGATAAGAATGGAAATAGGGGTATATATTGGCTGTGGTTCAAAAAAGTTATTTTATTATGAGGAGGACTTCATCTGTGGTGCTACCTTTAGAAGTGGACCTTTCAATGATCCAGCTATGATTAATACTGTTATGAACAAAAAAATTCTTAGCAATGGTGTTTACAATATTTTCTGGCCTGGAACAACTTTATCAAAATAAAAGATCAACCTATATTACCTGTTATTTTTCAAACATACTCTCCAGAGTCACTTGCTGATATAAGTAAATTAGAGGATGTCAGAGAGTGTTTTAATTATTTAAAAATTCTGAAACAACCAATCACAATTATTAAATGGAACGAAAATAGTGGAATTTGTGGAAAAAATTTTGCAGCTGATGAATGGTTTGCCTTTGATTTCATTTTTAATATTGGTAGGTAACAGCTTCTTTTATTTCAGAAATTTACTAACTCAATTATTCAAATTTTTATAATAATAAAAATTTCTCTCCTGCCCAAGTGAAGGAGGAATTTTTATTTATCTTCTTACCAAAAGAATACTTTCCTTTGCACTGAGATGTATCATTCTATACAGTTATAGCCTCTTCATGGAAGCACAGTATTTTCAGGAGAAAATAATATCCCTCTTAAAAAAAGGCAAGGCCTCTCAGGTTATGAAGCATTCCTGTCCATGAATTCAAAAATTCAATGAATTCCTTCTCCCTAAAAAAAATTGCATTTTTCTGTGGAAATATTGATCTATCTCATATTCCACTTCTTCATTTTGGTTCAGAAGTGCATTCACATGTTCTGCAAATTTTATTTCTTCAGCTGTTTTGATTTGATAATCCAAAAATTCTAATTTTCCCAGTGTCAAATGCTTCTGCATCAATTTTTTTTTTTAAGATAAAATGAAAGTTTTCAATTCTTTACTTTTACTCAATTCCACTAGTATGCTCTCAATACTTTTTTCAATATCATTAAGCTGGGAATTAATTTAATAAACTGTGACTCAATACTTGATGTCATTAGCTTATATGTGGGTGTGTTAATCTGATTTTTGAATAAGTTATCTCTCTCAGATCTAGTTTGAGCCAGCCAGTTTTGCTTATGCTTCAGGGCTTTTTTCTCAATATTCATACTTTGAAATTCTTTCTTAAGTTAAAATTTCCTTTTTGAGTTAACAGTATTGATTTTTTTGTATTGAAATAGATTATTTACTAATACATCTTCACTCTTTTTAAGAATATCATATTTTGACTCCAGTAATTGATTTATTTTTGAATGTATTTCTTTCACATCCATTAGCTCCTCCTTTTCTACAAACAACTGTAATTTTTCCTTAAGGTGATTTTCAAAATGTGAAAGTAAGTTTTTATTTAGTTTTTTATATATGATTTAAGTTAGTTCAAGTTTTTTAGTATGATTGGACAAAAACCTGAGTGGCAATTCATCACACAAGGAGATATTGACAGAGGATTGTCTAGATTCCACATGCTTGGATATTTTTTGGATAGAATTTGACTAGCTTCCTGATAAATTTCACCTATGTATAATATTTTTAATTAAATTTTTTTTTAATTAATCTGGAACATAAATATCACTGGTGTTTTTCACATCGTTAAAGTTTGGAAAGGTGTGAAATGTGATATTGAAAAATAGAAGATTGATGGGGTAGAATGTGATAGTGAACAATATAAGGGGTAATTTATGAAATGAAAAACTGAATGATGGAAATAGGGGGAATTCATGAACAGAACTAAAAAAATTGTGAGGTGTAAAGGGGAGAAATAAATTGAATTGGGCTCAAACAAGGCCATTACCAGAATCACACACAGGATCACAACTAGATGTCAAGTTCACTGTTTTTTTCCCCGTGCCCCTAACTGGGTGATATTGTAATAAATTAAAATAATAAAATAAAATGTACCTTCTAGAATTTTCCAAATTATTCCTCTGGTGATAAAAACTAGTCCTAACTAATATATTAAAACTTTATTAGGTTTAGGAGTTGAAATATATTTTCATATCCAAAAACTAATTTTCAAGGTAACTTTTCAGGCTAGGGTAATATTTCATCCACAATTAAAGTAGAAAAAAAAATTCTTCCAGAGGCTCAATTGTTGTTGCTACATCATTCAAATTTAGTAATTAAAAAATTTTAGCCAAAAATATTGGTATTATAATTTTAGTCTCTCATTAGAACCCTAGCACAAAAATTTATTGATCTCTAATCAAATCTATTGAGACCATTTTAATATTTAATATTTTATAAAAATTAATTACCATGATTTCAAGAAAAAAAATTTTTATAAGTAAAATGTATAATTTAGCTAAGAACTCAATGTATATGAAATTATTAATATCTTTTAAAAATACAAATTTATTTTGTTCATTTTTAGTACATCCCAGAAATATTTTTTTAATAAATATATCATCTTACCCCTTTTCAAAGCTTATTTGAAGAATTTTACATCTTATAAATATATGAAATTATTATATTAAAAAATGTTGATGAAAATATTACAAAATAATTCCTTATAAAAAGAAATAATTTTTTATTCAAAAAAAACATAAAAAAAAGATGATGTTACACTAGCTCTATAAGTGCTTATGTTTTTGCCCTGGATTTACCTCTGTACAAATTCCCATATCTCTTTTGTCACCCTCACTGAGCCCCCTCTAGGCCCAAATTGGGGCTGAGAAATGGCTAAAAAATTTCTAAGTTAGTTGAATTAAAAATATTTAACTTTCATAGAATAGATTCAATGACCTGAGAACAGCTTCCATATGGTTTATTTACTCAAAAAATACAAAATTTCATCATATTTAGGACTTTTTTTCCTTTTTAGATTCACCAGATACTCCATAATTATATACTTGTTTCATAACAAATCTATGAAGCACCTACTCAACTTTTATTTAAAAGAATCATAAAAGAAAATAATTTTTGAGAAAAATTCATTATATCCTTTGTTTTTCAATAAAAATATATATTTTTTCTCAAATTCATGTCCCAAATAGAAATTGAAGGCCATGTGACTTCTTTCAAAATGACTTATTATTTTTTCATATATTTTTGGCCAAGACCTGGTGGTTTTTTTCCTTAGTATAGGAAGTGAAGTTAAATACTGATGGGCCAGGTAATTTCCTGGATTTATGTAGAAATTGTTGTAGTGGTATTTTTTCACAGCCTCATGATTATTCCTGAGATAAGGTGGCCAACAATGAAATTTTTTGCCTGTTTTTAAAATTGCAGGTAATTTTTCTTTTTTTAAATTTTTTCTATTGTTTATATGCTTGAAATATTATTGAAGTCACATTCTGAAAAGAGGCAGCATCTTTTCTGTCATGTGACTTTATTTTTATTTCTCAACTTCAACATTCCAGATAGACCACAGGACAAAGAATTGTGGCAAATCTAAGTGATAAAAATGTAATACATAAGACACACTGCATTATTCTCAATTATTTTTCTAAAAGCTTGTTTAACACTTTGAAGATTTTTGATGAAAAATGAGCCACCATCTTTTATGTTCAATAAAAATTAGAAGGAAAGAGTTCATTTTTTAGAAAAAATAAGTCACATGCAGAAAAGACACAGTTTCTTTTCTGTTTATCTGAAATTATTTAATTTCACTAGAAAAAGTAGTCCAATGAACCACAAGCTTTTAAAAAATTCCTTGTGGTCCAGTGCAATTGAAATGAAGTCAAATGAAAAAAAGACACAGTGTCTTTTCGGCACATGACTTCAAACCCATTTCATGCATAAAAACCAACAAAAGCAATTCAATAAATGCAGAAAGGACTACAAACTTGAAAAAATTCAAAAAAATAAATAAAAAATCCAGAAAAAATCCAAAAAAAATTTAAAAAAAATTCAAAAAAATTCAAAAATTCAAAGAAATTCAAAAACTTTAAAGAAATTTAAAGAAATCACAAAAATTGAAAAACTTAAAAGTAATTAAAAAATTTCTGAAAAATTTTAAAAATTCTAAAAATTCTAAAATTTCATAAATTTCAAAAAAAAACTTAAGTAAATCAGGAAATAAAAAAAGTTATTATAAAATGTCAAAAAAAAATAAATTGCGAAAATTTTTATGAAAAATCAAATCTTATTAAAAAATCAGGAAAAATTTCAAGAGACTCAAAAAATACTCAATAAAATACAATTTTTTTTCACAAGTTATTTGGTAAAAAATATCCTTTTGCTTGAAAATTACATAACTAAAACTTACAGCTGATTTTTATTTTGTGATGATTTGAAAAATTGATAATAAAAATTCTGATAAATGATACATGGTTGGAGCATCTTTCAAAAAAAAAAAAAAAAAAAAAAAAAAAAAAAAGAGGCCACTAGAGTACTACAAGTACTGCTGTCAGCCAGGCTGTGCCAGGAGTCCAGTAGTTGTTATAATATTTTATTGGACCTCAGAATGGGTAAATGTTTATATATATTATGTATGGAAATTAAGATTATATTGAACAATAAAATTACATAACTAACTCATAATAATAAATTAAAATTAGAGTTATATGAATTTTATTAATATATAAATTATGTATACAATTAAATAAGTAAATAATATATTCTATTCTATAAAGTATCACCACACAATATGGGGGGTGGACTTGCTAGCGAGTCCGCAACCTTGGACCCAAACTCACCACAGATTGAACACACATTAAGCTATTGATAAAGGAACCATACAATCAGGGATGAACACCACTCAGCAGAACAGGTTTAGGTGGGTGTTCAAGTAGAGTTCAGTATGAGTTCAGTATGAGTTCAGTCTGAGTTCCATCTGAGTTCCATCTGAGTTCAGGTTGAGGACTTGCTAGCAAGTCCACCCCCTATATTGCGTGGTGTATGAGTGCTTTTTAATGTATTTAATAATTATAGATTATTAATTAATTAATATAATATCATATTATAATTATAAATTATAAATTTATTAATTAATTAATTATATATAATTAATAAATAATTTTATACATATCCTATAATCCATAAATATTGGGCGCTTTTTTGACCCTTACTTGTGTCAGAAAAATTATTAATTAATTTAAAACACTTACATAATAAAAATATTAATATTTTTATTTTAATTTATTAATTACATTAAATTTATTATTTGTTTGACTCAAAATAGTTATTACATTAATGAAATAGTCTACAACAATTATTCATTCATGGTTAATACTAAATTAATTACTTACATAAAAATGTTTTGTAAAAAATAGTATACTTTTTGTTTCACTTAAAAGTGACTATTCTCCTTAATCATTGAAGAAAATTGTTTTAAATTAAAATGGTTAGAATTCTTTTGTTTAAAACTAATTTAATTTCCCACTTAATTTTGTTAAAGTGTCTGGGTTTTAATTGGTGGGAAATGGGCTCTTACTCAAGTTTTTAATCACTTGTTTCAGCTTCAGAAGTATTTTCTTGTTTCATTTACTTTACTTTATTTTATTTTATTTATCATATTGTATATACTTTTTTATGGCTTTCAGAGGCCCTTTTGCCTATATAAGGACATTGGGTGATCCCCTGAAGCCCCATCACTTATTTTATTCACTATTATACTTTATTTTATTTTAAAAAATAAATAATTACAACTTTTACTACATATAATAATTTTTATTGCGGCGCTTAAATCTTTAATAATTATAAGTTCTAAATATTTAATAGGTTGCATTAAGAGAGTTTTTAATATTATTTAATTGTTTTGTCTAAGCAGAGAAAAGAAAGTACTTACAAAAATTAATATAAAACCAACACCATTACAAGTCCTTTAAAAAGTCAATTACTGTCCTTAGTTTTATTTCCTCTTCATTCCTCTTTGTCTTCTTACTCTTCTTTTTCTTCTTCTTTCTCTTTTTTCCCATTACTTCTAGACAACTGGCTGATAATTGGAGGCCTTTCAAAACAACAACAACAACTTTTGACAATTGGACAAATGACTGATGCATGGACCAACCTTGCACACGCAAAACTAAATTTTTCTGCAACTGTGAATTGAAATGGGGTCTTTCTACAACAGTTTATATACTCAATATAATTTTATATTTTGTAGTGATTTTTCAATCACTTTAGTAAGTCTGACTTTGCACCTCACAATTATAATATAAAATTTTAATTGCAATAATAGTATCTTAGCTAGTTTTTCTGAGACACTGAGTGTAAGTGATCAATTTTTTATTATTTTTAGAGAAACACTCTTAGTCCTAGAAGATCACTATTTTTTGATTAATTATAAAATTAATTTTTTCATTAAATTTTGATATTATTGGTTGACAATAATAGTACTCTGCGCTTAGTCCCAATCATTGCCAATTATTTTGGTATAATTATTATTGGTTGACATTAATACTTTTTATTTGTCCCAATTTAATAGGGGGTATCAATGTTCAGGGATCCACAATTAGGGATCAGGAATTTTCTTCCTTGGATCAGAAATTCTTAATTTCAGAAGATTCTTATCCAATATCCCCAGCGCTAGTGGATAAGGAATCCACAATAATGCATTATCCCACCTCTTATACCCCAATTTCCATTCCTAATTCCTGATTACAAACTCATCACATCCATGATTGATTTGTAAGCAATTCACATGACATATAATTGCGGATGCCATCCTTATGTATCTCATCACTCTATGATACTTAATTTTGGTGGCAAAAACATAAATTTTTTTTTCTACTAACACACCCCACCTGCTCATTTGTTGGAAAATTCCCACTTCCCACTCATCACCTAAGCCTTCTACTGACAATAATGAACACCTCTCTATTAGGAAGAAACTTTACACAGCTATGAATGCTATCACTTTAGGTTTAGCCGCTGACTCTGATTCTGACTCTGGTTTGGAAGACACTTTAGCTTATATGTCTTTTCTTTCCAAAAAGCATAACATCATCCCAAGGGTACCAAATCTTTATCATGATCCCAGATATGATCTCCGCTCCATTCTCAACATTCCTCATTTAAAATTCGCACAACTTTTTTGAAATTCTCCTAATTCTTATTTCAAACTTTCACATCTCATCTCCAATTATCCTATCTTCCATAATAATTCCCATAATAAACAGTTCAATCATGCCTTTCAACTTGCTGTTGCGCTATGTTGCTTTGGTTCAAATGGAAATGGTGCTGCTGTGAGATGTTTAGAAAATCTCTTTACCATAGGATATGGTTCTGTCATATTATACACCAAGTGCTGCATGATTGCTATCCTTTCTCTCAAGTCTCAAAAACTTGCTTGGCCGACTCCCCAATAGCTACTTAAATCCTCTCAAGTAATGCAAGCTGAAGGTTTCCATGGATGTGTAGGTTTTTTTGATGGTACAACTATACCTTTGAGTTAAGAGCCTGCTCATGATGGAAAGCATTATTATGATCTTAAAAAAAGGTTTCTTCAAAATGTTCTCTAATTTCACATCTTTCATAAACTAAATTTTAATCTTCTTTGTAGATACTCTGTTGCCTTTCAACTTGTCTGTGACATAAACAAAAAGTTTATTGCTTTTCATAGTAGCTTCCCCAGCTCATGTCATGACACTTCCATCTTCCAAAGAATGAGGATTTCTCAAAGTCCTGACTCATACTTTGATGAATCTCAGTACCTCCTTGCAGACTCAAAATATGCAAGTAGAAATTACATTATACCTGCTTTCTGTGGCGCAACTTTAGAAAATGACCCCAAAACCACCTTTATTAATCACCTTGCCCAGTCAAGAGTATGGATTGAACATGCTATTGCAATTTTAAAGGAAAGATTTTCTAGTGTCAGGGAGCTCAGAATCCAATTTCAAAAAAAATGAAAATCAAAACTGAAAATCATTGGATAATGACTTGTGTTATACTCCACAATATCCTAGCTGATTTAAAGGATGAGTGTAATGATCTTTATGAAGAAGAGGATCCTGAACTAGCGCTGGCTCTCCCCTCCCTTGAATCACAAAACATTCATTCAAACAGCATACACTCTGTCATTATGCCAATCACCCTCCACCATTTTGACACACAACCCTTTTAATTTTTTAATTTAATACTCTCCAAATTTCCACTTTGTGTACTTTATTCCCAGGGCTTGGTATTTTTGTTTGTTGCATATTCATTTTTTTTGAATTTAAATTTAATATCTCTTTTTGGATGGCTCATTGGTTTTCTTTCACCAGCTCAACATGAAATCACATATTTTCTGAAATCACAAATTTTTTAAGTCTTTCTTTTTTTCATTCTTCACTCATATTCTTTTCCTCCTCTCCTCAAACATCCCTCAAATATTTTGATTGCATTTTTTTAACTCATCTCACCAGGTAAGTCATTTTTTTCATTTTTATTGATTTTTTATTTGCTAATCATGTTTTTTTTCTTGCTTTTTTTTATTATTATTTTGTAAGTGCTTCAATTATTTTTTTTCAAAGTTAAACAATTTTTTTTCTCTCCCTCTTTTATCTCTTGTCCTGCTCTTTTCCCTCCTTTTCCCTCTTCTTGACTGCCTCAATCCCCCCTTACCCCTTTATTCTCTTCCTCACCTTTCCCCACCTTTCCCCCTTTTATCCACTTTAGGCATTCTTTTCTTGCCCTCTTTAGGCCCCCTATACCCCCCCTTTACTGCCTTTTCCCCCCTTAAGGCCACCTCACCCCTCTCCTCCCCCCTCTCTCCTCCACTGCTTTCCCCCCTCTCCCCTCTCCCCCTTTATTCCTTTCACCCTCTCCCCCCTCCCCTCTATCCTTGGATCATCCCCCCCCTTAATCCCTAAATGAATTGCTTAGTGATTCATTTAAGTATATATCTATGGGGAGGAGGGAAGGAAAGAGGGGGGGTGGAGGGGGGGAAAGGGATAAGGGGGGAGAAGTGGTGGAGGGGAGAGGGGGGGAAACGGTGGAGGAGAGAGGGGGGGAAATGGTGGAGGAGAGAGGGGGAGGAAAGAGGGGGGGAGTATTGTAAAAGGGGGTAAAGGGGTGGAAAAGAGGTGCCTGAAGGGGGAAAAGGGGGGAGGAACTGGTGAAAAAGTGGGGTAAGGGGTTTTTGAGGAGATCAAGAAGTGGGAGGTGAGGTTTGAGGACACCAAAAAGAGGGAAATGAAGCAGACATGGAGGGGTAATATGGGAGTTTGTAAAAGATAATTTTTATTATTTGGTGTGTTTATAGTTTTGAATTTTATTTATTGGGTATAATTTTTCAGATACAAAATTATTTTTCTTGGTTTAAATTTTTGATTATTATTTATTTTTAACATTTTTTTTCCAGGACTTTAGTTGGTATATCTAACACCAAATAACTCTTAAATTCATTTTTTTGGGAAATAATTTTACTGATGTTTGTTTTTATTCTATTTACTCTATTTTTGTTTCAATTTTTTTTCAAGGACAGTTTTAGTAATTGATTTCTTTTCAAAAAAAATTATTTGGATTAATTTTTATCAATAAAACTCTTAAGGTTGAGTAAAAAAACTAATTTTTGTGAGTTTTATTTTTTTGGTTTTTCACACTTTTTTTTTTTGAGAAAAGAATGTCTATTTTGTCAGAATCACCTCTTACTTCTCTATCATCATCCTCTTTATCATCTTTATCATGTTTTTCAAATTCAACTTCATTTAAATCATCATCCAAAATATTAAAAAAAATAATGATTTTTGAAGTAAGCAGAATGAAAAAAAATTAAAAAAGAAAATTCATTTGGATTGCTTATTTGGCCATATATCAAATATTGAGTACTATAAAACTAGAGTTGATAAAAAAAATTCTTATCCAAAAGAGTTACCAGAAGATTTAATATATTTAACCAAATCAGGAGACAATGAAATTAAAGCAGTCATCAGTAATTCTTTCAAACCTAAATTTATTTATGAAAAACATGTTTTTCATGGTTTAAAAGATGAAACCTTTAATCAAATATCCCATTTCATAATAACACTATATAAAATGGATTTGGTTTTCTTTCCAGTAAGGAATACAACTTTGTTGGGTGGTATTATGATTAGATTAAGTTGGAGACCAGGATTTGTTAAAGGCTATTCTCTTGGTATGTCTGATAATATATGTTTCATTCTTAAAATCATGTCACTAATTTTATTCCATAAGCATCTATTCTTTACTTAAAGATTTACCTAAAGCTGAAAAAGATGACAATTTTTGCTTATGGGACACCTTACCTTCTTTCAATACTTTTATTGCTCTTTGCCTCAAAAAACTCTGAAATAAAGCTTTTGAAAAGAATCATTAGCTTGCTACTAAAGTTGGAATACCAAATTGGTGTGATTAAAAATGGGTAGAAGTTAGAAACAAATATCTTTTATTTTAAAATGTTATTATTTCTCATTTAGGATTCCACAATAAGATTCATATTGATAGGAATGACACTAATTATCTTACTTTTGGAATTTTCTTATGTATCAATCCAATAACTTGCCAACCGATACCATCTCCAGCTAAAATCAAAGGACATGGATTATATTTTACAGACCATCAGTGCATGATTTATTTTGGTTTAGGAAATGGCATGATCAAAAAAATTTAGAACTCTTCTAAAGATAATCACCAAACAACAAAATCTCTCCCTGGTTTGGAATCTTGTCACAACTTTACTCATTTTGGCTGCTCCTTCCAAATTTGTCAAAAACTAATTCAACAAATCAAAAAGGTAAAAAAAGAATGTAAAAGATATAAATTTAATAAAACTTTAAGTAGATCTAAAATGTATGGAGATTAGTAAAGTCATCAAAAATAATTTATTCATTCATAAATTTTTAATAATTAAATCAGATATTTCAATGTACTAAACTAAAGTAATGGGCCAGAAACCTTGTGTTGTATAAATGAGAATCATGATAACATTAATTTGTTTCATGGGGTTCATCTCTCCTATACCTGTGGAAAGTCCTAAACTTAGTTTCTAGACTTGGTCTGCATTTTGGCTTGAGGAATTGTCATTACTTCAAAACTAGTAAATTTGATATATTTTATTTATTCATTTATTAATTTATGGAACTATATTAAATTTTGGTGATTTTCACACCTTAATTCAATAAAATGCAGGGGAAGGTATTGCCAAATTTTCAATTCTGAAATGTGAAATTGATGACTTAGAAAAATTTGGGTGATACCCACCCCTTGCTTCAATAAAATGCAGGGGAGGGTATTGCCAAATTCTTAAAACAGATAAATAGTTTTGTTGACTTAGCTGTATTTAGAAATAAAAATTTAATGATTTGTATGTAAAGAAGAAAAAATGTAGAGTTTTTTAAATTTTTGCAAAAAAAAATCATCTAGAATCAAGACCTTTAAAAAGTCAGCACATATAAAATTATCACCAAAAATAAATAAGACAAAATCAATTTAACCAAAAAAAAAATAATCTAAAATTTTTCTACAAAATGTTTCAAATCTCAGTGAGGAGTGTGTGCCAATGATTTATTATTAGCTTTAATGCATTCTATCACAAAAAATTTGTAAATGAAATTAAAAAAACTAGTTATCCAAAATTTTCATTAAGCATTTAATTTCTTCAATAGACTTATTAGCTTTAACACATTCTCTCAAGAAATCTTTCTTTTTTGAACCATATTCAAGTTGATACTTGAGTTACATTTGATCCAATAGGAAATTGTACTCAAGAGCCTTCTCCTCTTTCTTGATCTCAAATTTCTTCTCCTCCAAGTCATGTGCCCTCTCATCCCTCTTTAAAGAGAGCTTGAATTTCTTCACCTCCAAGTCTTGTGCCCTATCACCCCTTTGTAAAGAGAGCTCATATTGTTTCTTTTGAAAGTTGAGAGTATCTCTTGCAACTTCAACTTTACTTAGAGTGAAAAGTAATATTAACAAAAGAAAAGAAAATCTCACTTGATTATTAAGAGATATGCTATCACTTAACAGATTCACATTTATCCTGAAAATCATCAATGGAAGAAAAAGGGGTTTGGAAAAAAGCATCTTGGTGTTTCTTTCTATGACTGTTGAAATTCAAAGGAGTTGATAGTCTTTACTTTTTTTGGAGGTAAAATTTTCCTCTTCATCATTGATACTAGCTTCAGACTCAGTTACTTGAGGATCCTGTGTTTGTTCATTAGCCTTTTTAGAAATAAAAAAAATAAAACAACTAGACAGGAAATAAAAACTTACTAGAGTGGGATCAATTTGGTTTATATCACCATAAGGATCTATTGGAAAACTATCTAGATTTGTTAAATTTAGAACAGGGGAGGCTTGAGTGGAGGAAGAGGATGGAAAACAATTTCTTTTGACATCATTTTCAGAGATAGAATCTTCACCATCCAAAATGTTGGTAGGATAAACATCAGCTTTCTCTCCGAAAATAGCATCTATCTCTTTAAAGTATGGACATTGAGATTTAAGTTTATCATCTTTGATTTTTATGCCCTTACCGATATTGATGTTGGTAATACCAAAACCAGTAGAAAATGAAAGAGTCTTTGCCTTCTTGTATTTGGCTCAGTAATTTTTGAAATGTTCAGACATCTGTTTAGGCAAAAGATCAATCCTTCCTTTTGTATTATATTGCAGTTCATTGGCCATTAGAAGATAGCCATTGACTTTTGATGCAGGGTGCCGTCCTACTTTACTTGAATTCTCAGCACCAAAACAAGAATCATAATTAGTTTTTATTTTCAGCCAGTTGATAGGAATGAGATGATCATTTGTTTTAGTTGAAAAGTCTTGGATTTCTCAGCTGAGAAGGGGAAAGAGGGATTTATGGGATTTGAAGAACAACTGGGTGAAGGCTGCCTTTGAGCAGATCTATGATTACAGGGCATGTTGAGATATTTGAAGATGAAGAGGAAAAAAAAAACAGATGAGATGGGGAGGGGCTTTGAACAGAAATGAATAGACAGTATGGGAGTGTGCAGAAAGTTAGGGAGGCTGGCACATCCAGAAATTTGTCCAAGATGTGGTTATGAAAAATTGAGGATAAAAATTTTGGATAAAGGTGAACATTGACACATAAAAGGGTTAATAACCTAATTATTAGCAAAAACTAATTGCAGAAGATAGTTGGTGTATAATTATTTTTATCCGCAATTAATTCAATTGCAGATTGGTCAACTTTGACACCCCCTAATAATTAGTGGTTATTATATATATATATAATCACATTATATACATTGAATAAATTTAGGATTATTAATTTATATTTTAAATAATAATCTTAATATTTTATTATATTCCTTTTTTTTATATTCAACTAATATTGATAATTATATTTTTATTTTTTGAAATATTTAAATATACCACTTTTAAAGAAATTCAGTTCATTCTTGTTGACAAAGTTGATTTTTTTTTCTTCATAGGATATCATTTCTAGTAATTTACTGAAAGAATGGATAACTTAAATGTGGATGATATTGAAGTAGAATGTGAGGTTGACTCTGTAAGTTCTACTAAATTGACTAACAAAAATTCTTCTGCTAACAATAAGCCATCAAAATCTTCAGGACATGTGAATTTCAGGGGGAGTGGTAAACCCCCCTCCCCCAACAACTCTGAAAGAAGTTAAGCCTCACATAAATCTGGACAATCCTTTAAAGGGCATAAAGATAAAAAATATTCCTCTGGCACAGCAAGTAAACAACTTATCCATTCACATAAAGGAACTAAGGGAAGACAGTATGAGGTGAAGGGCAAAGGTAGACACCCTCTAGGGGTAAATGTAGGAGCTTTTGGCTCACATAAAGGTTCAAAATCCTCCCTTAAAAGCCTCACAGAATCAGTCACAATCCCATCAAACCCTCAGATCTTCCCAACAAAATCCAAATACTCTGGAAGTGGAACAGTGGAAGTGAGACTATCTCATGAGCCACTACCAGAATAGTTTAATGCCTCAACCAGATCATCACATTAGTCCATCCAGGACACAAACTTACCATCAACCTTCTCAGTACCATCCTTATCAGGAGGCAGAAAAGAGAAAGAACAGGGGAAATTTCCTCCCTTGCCATGGTGAGTTACTTGTTTGATAAGTATGTTGGTATTTATAATAATAAATCTTCTTCTACAGCTAATACTTCTGAGAATGGTTAAAGAATTTTTAAACCTATTAAGAGAAAACTTCCTGTTATAAGTAGCCATAATGATGTTCTAGGTAAATTGTCATTTGATGAACCATTAAATTTAACTTCTACTTCTTTGGTTGATCCTTCTCTTGCAATTAAAAATGATTCTTTTTCCCCTGAAACTTATGTTTTCTTGAAAAAACTTCTGAGGAAAAATTGAAAGATTCTCCTAATTTTAGTATGGTTAAAGACAAAATGTTGAGAGATTTGATAATGCATGAAACTGACAGATTAAATAATTTGTATTTACATTGTAAAGTGAGTTTTGCTGTACAAGATACATCTTATTTTAAATTAAAGGAAACCTTAAATAATGTAACTGCCCAACAAAAACAATTAAAAATCAACATAAGGTGCTTTTAGATAAGAATTTTAATTTACATAAACTTATTAATTAATTAAAGCCCCTTATAGATGAAAATGCTTTATTAAGACATGAAAATATATCTTTACATGGTGAATTGAAAACATTAAAAAATGATTTCCAGGATTTGAGTAGTAAATTCTCAGTCCTTGAAGAAAGAAATGTTTTATCTCTTTCAAAAATTAATGATCAACTTTCTGAAATTCCTAGGTTGAGAATTTATTTATATAATCTTGATGAAAAATTCTTTACTTTACCTCCTAATCATGATGAACATTATTGTGAAATTGAATTTACTGCCCATAAGTCCACCAAAAATAAAGGTAAACAACCTGAGCAGAGTAAATCTTACTTTCCTTTAACTGTGCCCAGTAAACATCCTGAAAATTTATCTGTTACTTCTTCTGTGGACCACAAAATTTTTTCCAATACTCATCATTAAGAAGCTGTTTCTGTGAACAATGAAATTTCTGAACACTTTTGAAGGCTTCAGGAATTAATTACCATGAATAATTCTAAATCTGACCATCCAAGTAGCCATAAAAATTGGCCTAAACTTGATCAATATCCCACCTTTAATTGTCATTCTTCATCTGACTGGAAGTGTTTTATTCAAAGAATTGATAATTTGAAAAATTCATACAAATTTCCAGATGAGGAAATAGTCTCTAAATTAATTTCTTTATTCTCCAGTGTTGGCCTGACGTGGTATGAGTATGTCTTGTTAGACAATCAGCACTATACTTGGGATGAGTGGAAAAAATTAATTAAGAATAAATTTTGTGGATAAAAATTCAGATTGGCAAAGCAGAGATTATATGAGAATGCTAAACATACATCCTCTTCTGCTGAAAAACCTATTTTTTTTCTCATGTAAATAACAAAAATTCTTAGAGCTATGGATCCAAAAATTGATTCTGATATTTGAAGGAATAAAATCCTCTATAAATTGCCAAACTCTCTAAGAGATTTGATTGTAGCTAGGACTGAGCATGTGAGAGAAAATTCCTTTTTTATTAATATCTGTAATGAATTATTACTCAACTACAGATATGAACCAAGAAATTATCCCTTAAAGCCTTCCCATGACCAAATCAAATCTTCACCAAAACTTCCATGAAATCCTGGAAAGCTCTCTGCCCCTGTTGCACCAAATAAATATGCAACAAATACTTGCTATAAATGTAACAAATCATGTCAGAAAGGACATGTTTGTGACAAGAAAGTTCATCTTGTTGAACAAACTGATGTTCCTGAAAATGCTACAGTTGACCTTGATGATTCCTCAAGTGACTGTGATAGTAATATCTCTTATGAAAATGATTCTCTTAATGATGTTTTAATTTTGGAACAAGATGTACAATATTTGGATAATTTATCTGAAATTTGTAACTTGAATTTATCTTCAGTAGATAATGTTGAGATTATGAAAGATATTACTGATGTTTCCATAGTAATCTCCCCCTTGAGAGCACCAGTTATCATTAATGGTAAAAATGTTGAATTTGTACTTGACTCTGGTGCTGGAGGTAGTGTAGTGTCTGAAAAAGCACTTACTTCAGTAGATAGTGATTATCAAAGTAAATTATTACTTATCACATCTGAAAAATGGAGAGCTTATGGTTCTGTTCTATGTCCCATTGGCAAGTACATAACTACAGTATTCTTTAAATATAATGGTGGCTTTTTCAGAGCTGTTTGTGAATTTTTTGTGATGAAAAATGATAACTTAAGCAATTGGTTTATTATGGGAAATGACATTTTAACCATTTTTAGGATCAAATTGGATCCTGCAAACAATTGTTTCACATTTTGCATGAATGGAAAAAGAAAATTTAAAATTTCTCCTTATAAAAAACCTTCTGCACACCTGTTAAAAACTTGTAACTCATTGATTCAGTGTAAGGGAATATCAACAGGAGAAATGGATAATTTATTGTCTGAAATAAATACTGCTTCATTTGGTGATCAGTTAACTTGTCGGCCGGTCGTCTAGAAGAAGGAGAAAATAGAAGAAGGAATGAGAGGAGGAGAAGGAGGAAAAAGTATGGGTAATAAAAAAAATAAAATTTAATAATATTATTTAATTTATTGAGAGAAAAACAACGATAAGTGAGCTGGGAGGTGACAACAAGTTGGTTTTATTAATATTAATATTATTTAAGTAAGAGTTCTGCGCGGCAACCAAAATAATTACTATCAGACTTAGAGCAACCTTTAAATTGTTATATAGAATTTTAATTAGAATTTTATTACTAATAAAAAGAATATAAACGTAATATAAAAATTGTATTTAAATTGTTGAGTGTATAATAAGTGATGAGGCTACAGGGGATTATCCAAGGCTCTTTTATAGGCAATGGGTCCTCTGAAGCGCTACTATATCAGTAAATACAATGATTAGAAAGGAATAAAACAAATATATCAAAAAGAGTAAATGAAACATAACAATATAGAGAAAAACATGAAACAATTAATTAAAAGCCCAATTAAGAATCAAATTTCCCCGCCATTAATCCCCAAATCAGTAAGTGACAATAGTAAATAACTAAACAAGAGTGGAAACATAGGAACTATGAGAAATATAATTCCCAACAGATGGTCCATCCTGATTAGAGGACATTTTAAGTGAAACAAAAGAATAATTTGACGCAACAAAACAAGCAATTAATCTCAATTCAGTCAAATTAATTTATTTGTTTTTTTTCTACACAATTAAGGGTCAAAAGAAGCGTCCTTAATTATTGTTTAGTATCATATGAGAGGTATTATTTAATATATAAATTTAAGTAATTAATTTAAATATATTATAAATCAAATTTACACTTGTAATTATAATATATGTTTTTTAATTAATTAAGTATAAATTTATAATTATTAAATACATAAAAATGCGCCATTATTTGTAGAATATATTATATTATGCTTAATTTAATTATATATAAAAATATATATAACCAATAAATTTAATGTAACACTTGTATATAATAAAATTCTTATATAATTTCATTATGCAATAAAATATTAAGTTATATTCATTAAATACAAGTCTTACCCACTCTTTAAGGTTTTATAATTTATATATCATTTACTGGACTCCTGGAATAGCCTGGCTGACACTCCCTCACTCTAAAAAAACAATAAAAAAAATGCTAAGATTTTTTCTTTTTGTATTTTTTCAACAGAGCAGGCAGATTTGAAATTTCTTTGCCAGGTATCCATGCATCATGTTCAGATGATTTGTTCTTATATCTCAATAAATATTCAGTACCTCTTTCAGAAGTGATAATTCTATCATTGAGAATTTTATCAATTTCTGCTGTTTCTGTGACTTCCTGAGGGTTCTTCTTAGGTCTTCCTCTTCTTTTTGGAAATAAGTCACTGTTGGAAGTATAAGGTTTAAGTAAAGAAATGGGAAAGACAGGATGTTTCCTATCATATGGAGAATACAATACAACTTCTACTGCATTATCACCCACCATTCTTTTAACAACAAATGGTCCTACAAAAGGATCTTTTAATTTGTGGTTACCTTGTAAATTGAAATGGACAGTAGAGATCAACACTTCATCACCTTTGTTAAATGTGTATTCTTTATGGGATTTATCCCATCTTTTCTTTTCATATTCAAATGCTTTATCAATACAACTCTGAGCATGTTTTCTGCATAGCTGTTGCATTTGCATAAAAGATTTTACACCAGGATGTAGTTCCAACTTAGGTAATTTATTATTGAGAATCTGAGCAGGAGTGTTTGGGACATAACCTAACCAAAGCTCAAAAGGCTTTTTCTCAGTGACAGAATGAACAGTGCTATTATATGCAAATTCAAGACCAGGCAAAAGAGTGACCCAATCATGAGTAAATCTGTCATTGTCTTTATATTCTAAACCAAAGGCACAATACCTTCTAATCATATCTTCCAGAGTTTGAATCATTCTTTCAGCTAGACCATCAGTCTGAGGATGATGAGCTGTAGACAATTTTAACTCACAGCCACAAATATCCATCAAAGAGGTCCAAAACTCAGAAGTGAATTTTGGATCTCTATCAGAGATAATGGCTGTTGGAAAACCAATAATATTAAACATGTAAGACCACCATAAGAAAGCTAATTCCTTGGTGGATACATCTTTGTGGGTTGGAATAAATTTGCACATTTTTGTGAATCTATCAACTATTACCCAACAAGAGTTAAAGCTGTCTTTTCCTGCAACAGGAAGACCAGTGACAAAATCCATATTAATGATTTGCCAGGGAGCACTAGGTGCTTCAATATGTTGTAATAACCCTGCTCTCTTACCTGTTAATCTTTTAGATTTTTGGCAGGAATCACAAGATTCAACATATAATTTTGTGTCTTCAGACATATTAGCCCACCATGCAGTGTTTTTAATTCTAATCAATGTTTTTTCAAGATCAAAATGACCAGCTAATATGTCATCATGACAAAGCTTGAGGATAGTTTCTTTCATTGAAGGAGGAATAACAATTACATTGGTAAGCTTCCTTCTATAATATATATAACCATCTTCAATAGAAAACTTTCCTTTATTTAAAGCATTTTGGTACTTTGCAGGAAGAGTTTTTATTAATGCTTGAATTGAAGCATTCTTAGGATCATTCAGAATAGTAACTAATTTATTTAAGTTAGAATCTTTATCATATGAATCCAGTATTAACTGTAACAACTCTTCTTCCATATCAACTATAAATATACCATGTATATGAACAGTGTCATCCTCAGGTACATAAGCAGGATTGGAGTCATCATTTGGCAGAGGCAATCTGGAGAGCATATCAACATTAGAGTGAACATTTCCAGCTCTGTGGATAATAGTCATCCTTCCTCTGTATTCTTGAACAGCAAGTTGCCACCTGAACATATGTCTGTTAGGTGTTTTGAGGTTTAAGAGAGATTTTACAGCACTACAGTCAGTTACCAACTCAAATTTTTGGTCATCCAAGTAGTAATGAAGTTTCTCAAGAGCCCAAACAACTGCTAAGCACTCCAATTGAGTGGCACCATATTTCAATTCACTATTTCTTAAGGTTCTTGAAATATAACAAATTACAACCTCTGAGGATTTATCATTAATAATTTGTTTTTGGTGAAGAGCAGCACCCAGACCAATAAAGCTAGCATCTGTATAAAGTACAAATGGCTTGTTAAAATCTGGAAGAGCCAATATAGGGGCTGTCATTAAGCAACTTTTCAATGTATTAAAAGCTTTTTGACAGTCATTATTCCAGAGAAAAGCAACATCTTTTCTGGTTAGTTTTGTAAGAGGTAAGGCTATGACCTGATAATTTTTAATATATTGTCTATAATAGCCACACATACCTAAAAAACTTTGGATTTCTCTTACAGAAGTTGGTGCTTTCACATTTTGAATGGCAGCAACTTTATTATGGTCTACACAAATTTGTAAGCCTGACACAACATGGCCAAGGACTTTCAAAGATTGAAAACCAAATTTACACTTTTTTAAAGATAAGGTCATATTGATTTCATCCATTTTTTGAAAAACTCTATTTAAATGAATCATATGTTCATCAAAAGTTTTAGAAAAAACAATAATATCATCAATATAAACCATGAGCCAACCTTCAATAATTTCTTGATGGAAAGTGTTATCCATGACTTTCTGGAAAACTGAAGGAGCATTTTTAGGGCCAAATGGCATCCTAACATACTTATATATTCCCATATGAGTAGCAATAAGCAAAAAATTTTGAGAATTTTTCTCAACTGAAACTTGATGATACCCTTTATTACCATCCAGACAACTAATAAATTTTGCACCTTGCAAGGTAGCATGTATTGAATTAATTCTGGGTAAAGGATAAATATCATCAACAGTATAAGTATTTAAAGCTCTGTAATCTCCACATAATCTAGCTTTATCTTTTTCATAAGAGATTAAGACTGGGGAGATGACACAATATTTGGGGGTGACATCCACTTTTTCAATGATATTCATTTTCAATAATGTTTCAATATTATCTTCAATATCTTTTCTTTTTGATGGAGAAGCAGGATATGGTTTTTTCTTAAGGGAAGGAGGAATATCACTCAAATTACAGGATAAGGTAATTTTCATCTCTTCCTGAACAATTCCCAAGACATGAGAACCATGAGCAAAAGCCATAGGGAAAGAGGTAATAGAGGCAACAATAGAATCCTTTTGTTCATCAGTCAATTGATCACCAAAAGAAGCGGTATTTATTTCATGTAATAAATCATCCATTTCAGTTGTTGTTCTACCTTTACATTGGGTCAGTGAGTTACAAGATTTCAACAAATGCCCAGAAGGTTTAGGAGAAGAAATTTTGAATTTTCTTTTCCCATTCATTCCTAAGGTAAAGCAATTATTAGCTGGGTCCAGTTTCACACCAAACATGGTTAAAATATCATTTCCCATAATAAACCAATTGCTCAAATTATCATTTTTCATGACAACAAACTCACAAATAGCTCTGACAAAACCACCATTATATTTGAAGAATACAGAGGTCTTGTATTTACCAATAGGAACTAAGGTAGAACCATACCCTCTCCATTTTTCAGAAGTTATAGGCAATAATTTACTCAAATATTCCTTATCCACTGAAGCCAAAGCTTTTTCAGATACTACACTTCCTCCAGCACCAGAATCAAGAACTACATCAACAGATTTACCATTTATGATAACAGGTGCCTTTAAAGGGGATATAGGAATAGAATTGGTAGTAATATCTTTAATAATCTCAGCATTTTCCACTGAAGATAAATTCAAAACACAATCTTCAGATATATTATTTAAATAATGGACATCATGTTCCAACATTAAAATATCTTTAACAGATTCATTGTCATAGGAGATATTACTTTCACAGTCACTGGAAGAATTATTGACATCAGGTTCAACTTCATCAGTGTCTTCATCCTGTTCAACAAGATGAATTTTCTTTTCACAAACATGACCTTTCTGCCACGGTTTGCTACACTTATAACAAGTATTTGTTGCATATTTTTTAGGTGCAACTGGGGCAGAGGGTTTACCAGATTTTTCTGGGAGTTTTATAGAAGGTTTATTCTGATCATTATAAGATTTACTAAGGTAATTCTTTGGTTCATATCTATGGTTGAGTAGTACTTCATTACAGATGTTAATGAAAGAAGAATTTTCCCTTACATGCTCAGTTCTAGCAACAATCAAATCCCTAAGAGAATTTGGTAATTTATACAAGATTTTATCTCTCCAAATATCATAATCCATCTTTGGGTCAATTGCTCTAAGGATTTTAGTTATTTTCATCAGAAAAACAATGGGCTTTTCAACAGAGGAGGATACATATCTAGTATTTTCATACAGTCTCTGCTGAGCTAACCTGAATTTTGAACCACCAAATTGATTCTCAATCAAGGATTTCCAATCATTCCATGTATAATGATTGTTATCTAAGAGGACAGATTCATACCACATCAAGGCTACATTGGAAAATAAAGAAATTAACTTAGAAACAATTTCCTCATCAGGTAGTTTATAAGATCTCTTTAAATTATCAATTCTTTGGATAAAGTGTTGCCAATCAGAGGAAGAATCACCATCAAAGGTAGGATATTGGTCTAACTTAGGCCAATTTTTCTGACTACTGGGATGGTCCACTTTTTGGTTTGAATTATTCATTAGTAATAATTCTTGAAGTTTAGCCAGGTGTTCAGAAATTTCATTATTTACAGAAACAGCTGGTGCATGACCATCACAAGATTTTTTGCTAGTAGCAAAAGATTTTACAGACTCATTGTCAGTTTGATTAATGGTTGAAATATGAGGAAGAAAGGGTGAACTTTGTTCAGGTTTTTTCCCTTTATTTCTATGCAGCTTATTTACAGAAATTTCATTTAAATCATTATTGATGGTTAAGGTTGAGAACTTTTCCTGCAGGTCAGACACATAGTTTCTTATTCTTGGAATTTCAGACATCTGGTCATTTACTTTTGCAAGAGATAGAACATTTCTGTCCTCAGAAACTGAGTGCTTGGTACTTAGTGCATGGAAATCATTTTTTAGCTTCTTAAATTCATTTTGCAGAGTTTTTATTTCATTTTTGAATGAATAATTTTCTTCAATAAGGGGTTTCAATTCACTCAAGGTCTTATGTAGACTGATATTTCTATCTGAGATAGCTCTATGGTCACTTCTTATTTGTTTTTGTTGACTAAGAACAATATTCAAGGTTTCTTTGATTTTTAAATAAGCTGTATCTTGTACAGAAGAACTTACTTTACATTGCAAGTGTAAATTATTTAATCTATCATTTTCATGGATTAACACATCTCTCACATGTTTGTCTTTCACAATATTAAAATCAAGGGTATCTTTCAATATTTCCTCAGAAGTTTTCTCAATTAAGGTATAGATTTCAGGGGGAACAGAATCATTTTTAATTGCAAGAGAAGGATTAATTAAAGATGTAGAAGTTAAATGTAAAGGTTCATCAAATGACAATTTGCTAATTACATCAATAGGGCTACTAGTTACAGGAAGCTGTCTTTTAACAGGTTTAACTGTTCTTTCACCATGTTCAATAATATTACCTGCAGAAGAAGATTTATTAGAAAACATACCCAAGTGACTATCAACCAAATTACTTACCATGGCAGAGGAGGAAACTTCCCCTGGGACTGGGTTTGGGATTGTGCTTGGGCCTTCTTTCTCCTGCCTTGTTGGTAGGGATGAGGAGGTGGATGGAAATTGGGTGTTCTGGATGGGCCAGGCTGATGATGAGGAGGGTGTTGCACATTCTGTTGGTAGTGACTCATTAGATAATCCCATTTCCATTGCTCTACTTCCATAGTATTTGGATTTTGGATGGTTGAGCTGGGTGGCTGTGAAGGCTGAGCTTGAAGCTGAGGCTGATTGGGAGGCAACTGATGAGGGGCCTGGGCCTGAATCTGGTTCCTGAGTTCTTGGACCTGATCCCACAATGTGTCTACCTTTGCTTTGTACGTCATATTGTCTGTCTTCAACTCTTTTATATGACTGGATAGGTTGCTGATTTGTTGTGGCAGAGGAAGCTTTTTTATTTTGAAGCCTTTTGGAAGACCTTCTTGAGGCACTAGAGGCTTTACTTCCTTCTGTGGTACTGGGGGAAGGGGGTTTGGTTTGTTTGCATTTCCTGTCATTTCCACATCCTGCAGTATGTGAAGTCTTAGTGTTAACATAAGATTTTTTATGACCAACTTTAGAAGAACTTACAGTGTCAGCATCATAGTCAATTTCTATCTCATCCACTTGCATGTTATCCATTTTTTCTGCCAAATTGTTGGACATACTAGTGGGAAGATTTATATTTTACTTTTTACTTTATAAGCAAATAATAAAAGTTAGTCAATAATTGCTCCAAATAATAATAAAAAAAATATTTAATTAATTAAATTATAGAAAAACCAATTTTCAATATAAAGTAATAATTAAAAAATTAATTTTTTAAAAAAAAAATGGATTGCAAGGTTAAATTGGGAATAACAAGTAAGTTAATTCAACCAATTAATTACCAATATTAAATATGGCAATATATTTGGGACTAAGCACAATGTACTTTTAAGTCAACCAAAATTAACAATAATTAATAATAAAAAAAAATTAAATTAATAATTCAATTTGTATTAATAATAATGTCAATTCTTCTAGGACTAAGAGGATTTAACACTCTATAATGGTCAACTAGGAAAAAAAATTTTAAAAATTGAACACTTACACTCAGTGAATCAGCAATTAAGCCACAATCACTGTTATTGCAATAAAAATATAGTAATATGAGTGAGAGGCGCAAAGGTGAACTTACTATAGTGATCGAAAAATCACTTCAAAATAATATAAAAATTAATATTATATAAACCTAATATGTCGAACCCAAGTTCGAAACACAGTCGCGGCAAAAGTTTCGTTTTGCTAGGTGGTCCGTGCGTTTTGTCGTTCGTCGCCAGGCTTCGATCGTCGTCGTCGTTTGGAAAGGCCCTCAGTTGTCGGCCGGTCGTCTAGAAGAAGGAGAAAATAGAAGAAGGAATGAGAGGAGGAGAAGGAGGAAAAAGTATGGGTAATAAAAAAAATAAAATTTAATAATATTATTTAATTTATTGAGAGAAAAACAACGATAAGTGAGCTGGGAGGTGACAACAAGTTGGTTTTATTAATATTAATATTATTTAAGTAAGAGTTCTGCGCGGCAACCAAAATAATTACTATCAGACTTAGAGCAACCTTTAAATTGTTATATAGAATTTTAATTAGAATTTTATTACTAATAAAAAGAATATAAACGTAATATAAAAATTGTATTTAAATTGTTGAGTGTATAATAAGTGATGAGGCTACAGGGGATTATCCAAGGCTCTTTTATAGGCAATGGGTCCTCTGAAGCGCTACTATATCAGTAAATACAATGATTAGAAAGGAATAAAACAAATATATCAAAAAGAGTAAATGAAACATAACAATATAGAGAAAAACATGAAACAATTAATTAAAAGCCCAATTAAGAATCAAATTTCCCCGCCATTAATCCCCAAATCAGTAAGTGACAATAGTAAATAACTAAACAAGAGTGGAAACATAGGAACTATGAGAAATATAATTCCCAACAGATGGTCCATCCTGATTAGAGGACATTTTAAGTGAAACAAAAGAATAATTTGACGCAACAAAACAAGCAATTAATCTCAATTCAGTCAAATTAATTTATTTGTTTTTTTTCTACACAATTAAGGGTCAAAAGAAGCGTCCTTAATTATTGTTTAGTATCATATGAGAGGTATTATTTAATATATAAATTTAAGTAATTAATTTAAATATATTATAAATCAAATTTACACTTGTAATTATAATATATGTTTTTTAATTAATTAAGTATAAATTTATAATTATTAAATACATAAAAATGCGCCATTATTTGTAGAATATATTATATTATGCTTAATTTAATTATATATAAAAATATATATAACCAATAAATTTAATGTAACACTTGTATATAATAAAATTCTTATATAATTTCATTATGCAATAAAATATTAAGTTATATTCATTAAATACAAGTCTTACCCACTCTTTAAGGTTTTATAATTTATATATCATTTACTGGACTCCTGGAATAGCCTGGCTGACATAACTGGTGAACAGAAGGATTCTATAATTTCCTAAATAACATCTTTCCCTATAGCTTTTGCTCATAGATCTCATGTGTTGGAAGTTGTTAAAGATGAAATGAAAATCACTTTAGCCTTTAAATTGAGTGATATTTCTTCTAGTATAAAGAAAAAACCTTATCCTGCTTCTCCAACAAAGAGAAAGAATATTGAGGATAATATGTCTACCTTATTGAAAATGAATATTATTAGAAAGTGAATGTTACCCCAAAATATTGTTTCATCTCCTCAGTCTTAATCTCTTATGAAAAAGATAAAGCAAGATTGTGTGGGGATTACAGAGCATTGAATACTTATACAGTAGATGATATTTATTCTTTACCCAGGATCAATTCAATACATGCTACCTTAAAAGGTGCAAATTTTATTCGTTGTCTAGATGGTAATAGAGGTTATAATCAGATCCCTGTTGAAAACAATTCCCAAGATTTCTTACTTATCGCTACTCATATGGGAATATATAAGTATGTTAAAATGCCATTTGGCCCTAAGAATTCCCCCTCACTTTTTCAAAAATTAATGGAAAATACATTTCATCAAAAAATAAATTAGGGATGGTTAATGGCATATATTGATGACATCATAATTTGTTCTAAGACTTTTGATGAGCACATTAATCACTTGAACAGGTTTTTTCAAAAAATTGATGACATTAACATAAATTTATCCTTAAAAAAGTGTAAATTTGGTTTTCAATCCTTAAAATTCTTGAATCATGTTGTGTCAGGTTCACAAATCTGTGTAGATCAAAAAAAAGTTTCTGAAATTCAAAATGTGAAAACACCAACTTCTGTGAAAGAAATTCAAATTTTTTTGGGAAGTTATGGCTATTATAGACAATATATAAAAAATTATCAAGTCATAGCCTTACATCTTAAAAAATCGACAAGAAAAGATGTAGCTTTTATCTAGAATGAGGAAACAAAAAAAGCCTTTAATACATTGAAAAAAATTTTAATGACTGCCTTCATCCTGGCCCTTCCTGATTTCAATAAACCTTTTGTCCTTTACACAGATTCAAGGTTTGTTGGAATAGGAGCTTCCCTTCACCAGAAACAGATTATTAATGATAAATATTCAGAAGTTGTAATTTTTTATATTTGAAGAAACTTGAGAAATAGTGAATTGAAATATGGTGCCACTCAATTAGAATGTTTAGAAGTTGTATGGGCCTTAGAAAAACTTCATTATTACTTGGATGACCATAAATTTGAATTTGTTACTGACTGTAGTGCAGTCAAATAATTCTTAAACCTAAAGACACCAAACAGACATATGTTTAGGTCTAAACTAGCTGTTCAAGAGTATAGTGGTAGAATGACAATAATTCACAGAGCTGGTAATATTCATTCATATGTGGATATACTGTCAAGATTGCCTTTACCAAATAACAATTCCAATCCTACCTATATACCATAAGATGAAACAGTTCATATAGATGGTATATATATTGTTGATATCAAGGAAGAAATATTGCAATTAATTCCGGATACATATGAGAATGATTCTAATCTAAAAAAATTAGTTACAATCCTGAATGATCCTAAGAATGCTTCAATCCAAGCATTGATAAAAACTCTCCCTCCAAAGTATCAAAATGATTTGAATAACAGAAAATTTTCTATTGAGGATTGTTATATTTATTATTACTAATGTCCTTGTAATTCCTCCTTAAATGAAGGAAAAAATCTTGAAACTCTGTCAAGATGAAATTTTAGCTGGTAATTTTGATTTAGAGAAAACAATTTTCAGGATAAAAAACACTGCATGGTGTGCTAATATGTCTGAAGACACAAAATTATATGTTGAATCCTGTGATTCTTACCAGAAATCTAAAATATTAACAGGTAAAAGAGCAGGATTAATGCAACATATTGAAGCACCTGATGCTCCTTGGAAAATCATTCATATGGATTTTTTTACTGGTCTTCCAGTAGCAGAGAAAGATAGTTATAACTCTTGTTGGGTAATAGTCGATAGATTCACCAAAATGTGAAAATTTATTCCTACCCATAAAGATGTATCCACCAAAGATTTAGCTTGCTTATGGTGGCCATTCATGTTTAATATTGTTGGATTTACTAAATCCATAATCTCTGACGGAGACCTTAAATTGACATCTGAATTTTGGATTTCTTTGATGGATATACGTGGCTGTGAGTTAATATTACCTACTGCTCACAATCCCCAAACTTATGTTTTAGCTCAAAGAATGATTGAAACTCTGGAAGATATGTTTAGAATTTATTGTGAATTTAGTTTAGAATTTAAAGAGAATGACAGATTCACTCATGACTGGATTACTCTACTACCAGGTCTTGATTTTACTTATAATAGTAATTTTCACTCTGTAAATGAAAAAAAGCCTTTTGAGCTCTGGTTAGGTTATGTCCCAAATACTCCTGCTCAATTTCTCAATAATAAATTTCCAAAGTTGGAACTACATCCTGGTGTAAAATCTTTTTTTCAAAAGCAGCAACTATGTAGAAAACATCCTCAAAGTTGTATTGATAAGGTATTTGAATATGAAAAGAAATAATGGAATAAATCCTATTAAGATTACAAATTTGAGAAAGGTGATGAAGTACTTATATCTACAGTGGACGTCAATTTACAGGGCAATAACAATTTAAAGGATCCATTTTTAGTTCCTTTTGATGTTAAAAGAATGGTTGGCAATAATGAAGTAGAAGTAGAACTGTATTCTCCATATGATAGAAAACATCCTGTTTTCCCCATTTCCCTACTAAAGCCTTAAACTTCCAACAGTGACTTATTTCCTAAAAGAAAGGGAGACCTAAGAAGAATACTCAAGAAGTCACAGAAACTGCAGAAATTGATAATATTCTCAATGATATAATTATCACTGCTGAAAAGGGTACTGAATATTTGTTGAGATATAAAAATAAAACATCTGAGCATGATGCACAAATACCTGGAAAAGAAATTTGTAACCTTTCTACTCTATTAAAAAAGTATAATATGAAAAAATCTTACAATTTTTTTATTGTTTTTTTAGAGTGAGGGAGTTTCAGCCAGGCTGTACCAGGAGCCCAGTAAATGTTATAATATTTTATTGGACTTCAAAATGGGAAAATATTTATTTATATTATGTATGTACATTAAGATTATATTGAACAATTATATTACATAACTAACTCATAATAATAAATTAAAATTAGACTCATATGAATTTTATTAATATATAAATTGAATATAAAATTAAATAAATAAATAATATATTCAGTTCTATAAAGTATGAGCGCTTCTTAATGAATTTAATAATTATATATTATTAATCAATTAATATAATAGGGGGTATCAAAGTTTTAAATCTTTCATTTCAAAATACCTCTTTTCACCACCAAATCAACCATGATCATTTTTTAAAATATGCCATATTTTGCCCACAAAGTACCTTTTTACTGAGAATTAATTTTGATTTTGTGGCTTTCTTTTTGTGTTGTGAAATACTTTTTAAAGAATTACAAATTTCTAACTTTGATACCCCCTTATATTATATTATAATTATAAGTTTTAAATCTATTAATTAATTAATTATATATAATTAATAAAAAATTTTATACATATCCTATAATCCATAAATATTGGGTGCTTTTTTGACCCTTAATTGTGTCAGAAAAATTATTAATTAAGTTAAAACACTTACATAATAAAAATATTAATATTTTTATTTTAAATTATTAATTACATTAAATTTATTATTTTTGTGACTCAAAATAGTTATTAAATTAATGAAATAGTTTAAAAAAATTATTTATTCATGTTTTATACTAAATTAATTACTTACATAAAATTTTTTTGTAAAAAATAGTATACTTTTTGTTTCACTTAAAAAAGACTATTTTCCTTAATCATTGAAGAAAATTGCTTTGAATTAAAATGGTTAGAATTCTTTTGTTTAAAACTAATTTAATGTCCCACTTAATTTTGTTAAAGTGTCTGGGTTTTAATTGGTGGGAAATGGGCTCTTACTCAAGTTTTTAATTACTTGTTTGAGCTTCAGAAGTATTTTCTTGTTACATTTAAATTATTTTGTTTTATTTTATTTTTCATATTGCATATACTTTTATATGGCTCTTCAGAAGGCCCTTTTTCCTATATAAGGACATTGGGTGATCCCCTGAAGCTCCATCACTTCTTTTATCCACTTTAATAATTTACTTTATTTTAATAAATAAATAATTTTAACTTTTTACTATATATAATAATTTTTATTGTGAGACTTAAATCTTTAATAATTATAAGTACTAATTATTTAATAGGTTGCATTCAGAGAGGTTTTAATATTATTTTATTGTTTTTATAAGCCAAAAAAAGAAAGTACTTACAAAAATTAATATAAAACCAACTCTGTTACAGGTCCTTTAAAAAGTCAATTGCCAGCCTTAGTTCTATTCTCTCTTCATTCCTCTTTGTCTTCTTCCTCTTCTTCTTCTTCTTAGTCTTCTTCTTTCTCCTTTTTCCCATCACTTCTAGATGACCGGCCAATAACTACTGAGGTTACTCTGGGGGTAGTCTGAGGGACAAAAAAATAACTTGCCTACAAGTCATCTTTTTTTTACCCTGTGGCCATTAGCTCCTAATACAACACCTATCCTTTCCTACCCTATGTTTTCAGAGATCCCTAATTATATAGTTTCTTAGTGAGAGCCACCTACTTATTCTAGTTTCTTACCTTTAATATCTAATAATTGAGTGCTGCATATTTTCTCATAATTTGATCCTCTTATTTCCCAGCACCATTTTTGAATATCTTATTAAGGCTAATCAGACACAGATACCCATGGGTCATACCTATGTGCTCTCACACTTATCTTAGGATGAAACATGTACTATCACTTGAATCTACTTCCCAAATCTATAGTATGCTATTAGCACTAGCTTTTATTATTTTAAATACATACAGTACTTTTGTGGTATAGTCTTGTATGTACTTTCCTCCATTTTCTACTTTCCACAATGCATATATCCATAATGCACTAGAAAAAACTGAGCATGGAGAGTCTACCTTTATGGGCATTTGAAGAACGCTTTTTTGCAGTTTTGTTACCATCCTTCATTTAAACCTCTTGGTTTCACTTGCTAAAATATGAGCCTTTTCCTGTTTTACTGAAAGATGTGTACCACAGTCTCCCTCTACTTGCAACTATCTCTAGGCACTATAAAACCACGTGCATATCTTGCACTTCTTCCTCATTCCTTCTTCTTCTCTTCTTCTTCATAACAAGTTTTTTATCCATCTTCCTCACTAGTTTCACTTTTATTTTCTTCTTTATGAGTCCCAACAAAAACATTGTGAATGCTACATGTCAATTTCTAAACACACAACTGGTTTTCACTGCTGTTACTCTGCAAGCTCCACCCCACATCAAAATATTTCTCAAGTGTGAAGAGTGCTGAAAGCACTTCATTGATAATGGAGTTACTTCATGTTGTTTTTCAAAGGCTTTCCATGTAAAAAGTTTTTCACAGTAATTTTCCACATTTTTCTTTCCTTGCCTTTCTTTAATTACTAACCTGTCTACTCTTTTTTCTTAGTCATGCAACTTCTTCAAAGCTCACAAAAAGAAATGTGGTAATGAAGGAATGCCTGCTATTACCACAACTGCTGCCCTTGTAAATCCTAATTCATTGACATCAAATCTAATGAGTCATCTGGCCTTAAATTGTACTGCTCCTTGAACTCCTAGAACACCTAGAGCTCCTACAACCTCTACACCTGCCCCAAAGTGGATATAAAAAAGTCATTTCTAACCAACACCAAGCACTGCTTCTAGTTCAATGCATCATTCACTCTTCTTGGAAGAGTCTATTCTTACTTTAACTTCTTTTCCTTGATTCTACTTTTCATAGTCTTGAATTAATTTAAAAAAATCTTTCTTCTTTCTTAGGATGCACCTAATACTAATATCCTTTTATTTATAAGAAAATCTTCTTTTTATCTTTTTAATATCACTTGTAATATCATCTTGTAAATAGTGTATTATTATTGCAATAAAAATATTCTCTAAAAAAAAATCTTTGGCTGCCAATAAAAAATTTGTCACCCATTTTTTATATGAGAGTGAGATAAAATTTACAATTCAAAATTTCTTCTCAAGAATTTTGTCACATAAAATTTAAATTTATTGATTTTTCCCAAAAACCCTTACTATCTTTAAAAAAAATCTAGAAGTATTCCTTAAGTAACTAAACTTATTAGTGAAAGCTTATCTCCTTGTCTTCATATGTCATATTCTTGGAGAAATTTCAGATTTTCCCAGGATCTGCACTCCTTTGCACTAACCCTCTTTTCCCTTTAGCTTGGGTATTCCATTCTTCCGCTCATTAGTTTCCCACTTGGATAATATTCAGTGCCTATCATACCTTTACTCCTTTAAAGTTGTACTTTCTTTCTTTAAATAGATTCCTCTAATCCACTATCCTTCCCTATCTTAAATCTAT
Organism: Hemileia vastatrix; assembly: GCA_030280995.1. Classification (NCBI taxonomy): domain Eukaryota; kingdom Fungi; phylum Basidiomycota; class Pucciniomycetes; order Pucciniales; family Zaghouaniaceae; genus Hemileia; species Hemileia vastatrix. The sequence continues at coordinate 39,894,074 of JASXTE010000002.1, forward strand.
TTATCACCAATTATATAAAAACCATGACTCAATAACACATTTTACCTAGAAATAAATCTTGTACCTTTTTTTGTTCTCACAATTTTGATTGTAATTTCTCTAAGCCTCATGGTTATGCCACTCTTAGACCTGCCTGAAATAACTGTTTAGATATGATAAAACTAGTACCTTGTATTATACTTATCCATCCTCTCATAATGAATTTGTGCAATTCCCTCCTAATGAAACATCTAGTACTCCTACTATACTAACTAATCCTAATAGCACTACTCATACCTTTCATGAGTCTTTACCTGTTAAAAGTGAATCTCTTCCTACTTAAACTTGACAAGATATCTCTATTCAGTCTAAAGCCAAATTATATACCTCCTTTGAACAAGACATTGCTATGCAATAATCTTTCACTTATGTAAAAAACACAGTAAGAATAACTTCTCCTTCTGTGTGCCCAAAAATTTTCTTGCAATTATTTACTTCTTTTCCAATTTAAACACCAATTCATAATCTTTATTCTCTTTGAAGAATTTAACAAATCTATTTCCTTAGGATGGCTTCCCCAACCCCTTCTGTTTTTTCATTCAATGAAAATTTTCTTGCACCTTTGTCTTATCTAACACACTATGTCATCATCCTGTAATTCTACTCTTGCATTCTCAGGAAATGAATTAAACACCCACCAAAGTCATATTGAAATAATAAGTCAACTAATGAAAAAAATCAGTTCTACTTCAACTTCTGGTTTTCTTGTGTATCATAACACTTTCATCATTCCAAAATAATGGAAAGATTTCCCCACCAGCTTTGATGGAGACTCTTATTAGCTAGTATTCTTCATTTCACCTCTCTTGACTAGAGCTGGTTACTAAAAACTTGTATGTAGCCTTCTTTTTGGATATGTTTGCCTTCCATAAAATTCTCATAAAAATTTTTGTAAGATTTATAAAATTCATGAGAAAAGTGCATAGCTCTTTGAGATGTACTTGCCTCATAACTTCATATAAAAGAATTTAAGTGAGTGCCTGAATTTTTTCTCTCTACTATCTTTAAATAAACTTTAACCTCTTAAATGAAAAAATTATTATCTTTGAGATCCTTTATAAATAAAGATCCCTAAATTGGGTGCTTCATCTGTCAATCTCATTCAGGAAAATTTACTTGTCTTCTGCTAAGTCTACAGTAGCCTTCTGATTTTCCCAGAAAGCCTATCCTCTATCCTGTTAATCAGCTTCTTCATTATTTCTCTAATGATAATAATTTGTCATTCCCTAGGATCTCCTTTGAGTGCTAATTCCAAATTCTTATTCATCCATAGTCTCTTTTCCATCTCTAGAGCCCTATCTGTTACAGCTGTGTCATAAACTTTTATGAGTCCTGCTTAAAAAAACTTCACTCACATAATAACTGATGATAGTGTATCCTAATCCCAGAGGTTTTTTTTAAAAAATATTTTTATTGATAGTTTATAATCTTCCCAGAGTACAAAAAAAATAATAATGATAGTTTAGACTCATTCTGAGTCTCTTTTTCCATTACTGGAACTCCCCAAGGGTAGAATCTTTTAACCTGATACTCTACTACTCACTGCTTCTATTCACTACCATGCAATTCCTCCAGTAAGTAAGAACCTCCAGTTTTTTTTTTGCTATCCTATAAGGACCATTCCATCTATTTGAAAAAAAAAATTCCCCACTGAATTTATAGAATTCTGCTTTATAACAACCCTAAGTCTCCAGAGCTTAATGGTTTTCTTAATTTAGGTTCCAATCAATCTTCCCAATATTTTGTTGATTTGTTCCAGATCTTCATCATTCTTTCATATACTTTCTCCAAAAACTCATCCTTCCATTCAAGCTGTGCTACTCTTTCCAGAATTAAATCTTCCATAGAGCGCACTTGATTCTAATCACATCCCAAAAATGATACTGTTTTAAGTTTGATAGGTAAACCAGCCCTCTGTCCAAAAATTAATTCGTAAGGTGAGAATCCTGTTTTTGTCTTAACTGAAATACTATCTTAAAATAACACTAAGGTTAAATATCACTTCCATTTAGTCCCATTAGTTCTACATAGTTTAACAAGCGCATTTTCAATCACTTGATGTCATTACTCAATCATTCCTTCTGCTTCTGGATAATACAGAGTAGAAACTCAAATTTTATCACCAATTCCTTCAAAAACTTATTATTATTCTTCAGAAAACTCAGTTCCACTGTCCACAGTTACCATTATCATCATACCATATCTATACACCCACTTCTTCTTTAGAAATTCAGCCTCATTACTTGCCTTAAGATTTACTAAGGGCACCGCTTCTACCCATCCTGATAAATCATGCCTGGCTGCCACAAGATACTTAAACTCTCCCTCTTTAATATGGACCACATCTAATCTAATTCTGCCAAAAATTCTATCTTTTCCTGTTTCCCTTCCTTTTTCTTTTGGCTTTCTGTAATTCCTGCACCAACAATCTGGACAAGATTTGACTTAATCATTAGCTTCATCTTTTATGTTTGGCCACCAAAATTTTTCCTTAAAACTTTGTTAAGTTTCATCTTATCCCCTATGTCCTAAATTTCTGTTTAATTCCTTCAGAATATTCTCCTTTGTTTCCCTGTTTACTATAACTAGTTGCAGTGTTGAAGACTGATTTCTCCATACCCATTCATCTTTAATATTATAATTTCTCACACATTTCTCTATTTTTGCCATGCATCTTTATCACACTCTTCTGGAAAACTATTCCCTTTCAGATACATCTTTATTCATTTTGTCTCTTAAATTTCTTTTTCAATTAAATCTCTGCATCCTAATGGTGTATCACTTTATTGACTCAATATGGAGTCATCATCCTATTTGGATCCATCAGAATCACTTATTTGTGCATTCCTTGTTACTGCACTAGATCTTACATTTAGTGCTGGCATTCTTTCTTCTAAATAAATCCCTAAAAAAATTTCTTCATCAAACTTGGTGCCCAATTTAATGCCTTCAAAATCTTTTGATGATTGTTTGAAATCATCATGAACATTTTGCCTTTTAATGTCCTCATAAAATCCATGCTTTAATTTAACATTTTTGTGGATGTCCTGTAATAGTGCAGCATCTTTTCAGACAAGATTCCTAAATCCTTGATAGAAATAATCTATCCCATTTATCCAGTTCTTATCTTCTTTAAAATATTCTGGATCAGAGTCTTCTTCTCATTCTGGTCTTCTAGATAAATATTCAGGCATAGTGAGGGTCTTCCTTAGTTTTTGAACCAATAAAAAAGAAAATAAATTAATCTGCACAACCCATCTTATCATAGGTGCATCAGGTAAGCTTGTACTACTAATTATCTGAACAAATGACTGCATTTCCACCTGTAATTCAAAGTGCGGTCCGCAAAGAATACATTTCAATTTCTCAAGGATCTTTGAAACACCACAGAATTCTAATTTAGACTGTTAGTAATCTGACTCATCCTTCATAAAATCTTTATACTCATATAAAACTGGTCTATCATTACCTTCCTCATCTTCTTGTATCAAGGCTACTACTAAATATGTCACTCTTGATTCCACCACCAAAGTGGTTTTTCCAGTGCTGGGCCCATATTCCAACTTCTTTAGAAAGATATCTTCTCCAAAAAATTTCTTCAATAATTCAAATGACTCCTCACATTCCTATGTCCATTCCCACTCAAAATATTTTTCAGTTAAGCACCTTAAAGTTGAATATAAAAGCACAAAATCACAAATGAAAATCCTTACATACATGTGAATTTCCAAAAATCCCCACACTTCCATTGTGTTCCTTGGTCTTAGAAATGTAAGTAACTTGTTCTTCTGTTTTTCAGCTATAATCCATCCTTTTATGCATACAAAATGTCCAATAATATCTAGTGCTGGAATCCAACATGAAAATTTTGACTTAAAAAATTTTAATCCAGCCTCCTATATCCTAAAAAGCACTCTTTCAAGAGGAATTTCATATTTATAAACAAGCCTTCTGATATTTGAATTCTCCTCCAGAAACTCACTTGTCAGCTTAAAGCGCCACAATTTAGTTTTAAACATAGTCATAGGCCTTGACAAGACATCCCATTTTCACTCATCATAACCACCCATAATATCTCCTGATCCATAATATGCATGTACAGAAAACAAATTTACAAATTCTTCTGGAATCGGTGGTAATCCTGCATCTTTCACAGCAACCTTGTTCATTTCTCTTAAATCATGAACAACTTTTAAATTCCCATTATTATTGATTATGAAAAATACTGGACTTTAGTAGCTTTACATTGATTGTTCATAAAATCCAAGAATAGCCTTTCCCTAGTAATATCAGTATATTCTTCCCTTATTGATGCCAGTATTGGAAAAGTTCTCATCTGCAACAGTGCATGAGGTATTACTGGAACTATATAAGGTTTCCCATAAGAATGCTTTAATAACCCACTTTCTTCTTCTGAAAATGAAATAGAAATCTGCCTAAGTACCATTACATGCAATAAAAATTCCTTTCTTCTTGAAAAAACCAATCCTCTGGTCCAAAAGTAACCATCTTTAAGCGCTCATGTGTAATCCTTTCTGTAGGTATAAAGATTGGGGGAGACTTGGTCAATGGCATGTCATAATCATTCCTTGATAGTACCAGCCTCAGAAAAGGAGCATTCAAATCCAGAATATGAACATTAACTGGTCTAACCTTGACTTCCACTGGTTCATAATTTGAAGCTAGACTGTACCAGATGCTTCATTCATTACTTAATTTTAAACTCTTCCAAATGTAACTATGTGTAAAACTTAAATTATGTTTTTGTATTTTCTTTATAATAAATGAATAAAAAAACTGATATTAAAGAAATTAAAAAGACCTGGTATAATACACTCTACAGTAGTGTTTCCCTGACACCTATTAATTCTCACTTTATGTATTAAAAGCCTTTTAAAATAAAATAATGTTACTAATTATTAAATGTTGTTTGTGCCTCAAGTATTCAAGTGGTCTCTACTGCTAATACCTATAAAGGTAAATTGAAATGATGTTGAGTGAGAACAAAAGGATGTAATTAAATACAATAACTTTCCAAGCCTTTAAAATAAAGTAATGTGACTACTTAGTAAATGTTGCTCATGCCTCAAGTAAACAAGTGGTCTCTTCCGCTAATACCTAAATAATAGAAATGAAAATATCACTATTAATGTATGAAATAGTAAAAGATAAAGAAAAAAATTTGACCTATAAAGGTAAAATAAAATAATTTTGAGTGAGAACAAAAGGACGAAGAAATCTATTCAGACAGGGATACCATTAAATACCTGAGTGTTCTCACTCAATACATAAATAGAAGATGATTGAGCAGCACACAAACAGAGACATATCACATTGTGTTAGAATATGAAATAACTAAACAAATGTATAATAGTATAACATTGAGGCAGTACAACATGTCACAAATGGCTAAAGTTGGATCATAGAATACAGAAAAATAAATTAAATATCATAAATAACTATGTATTTTCACATTTATCCCTTCTTTGAATTACTTGTCACTATCCAGGTTCCTTGCATTTTGAGAGATAGTAACACCTAAAATTCCAGCCTCTAATGAAAAGTTGTTGCCTCCCTGTAGGTTTTCCATTTTCATCATACAGGATGTCCTCATAAAATTCCCTTTCTTTCTCCAAACTAATAGACCAAACATACATAGTTTCCCAGCCACCATATTTTGGAGCCACTAAAATTATTTTTACTGGGATGCCATCATCCCCCAGAATCCTGATTCCTATAGTTTTGTTTAAGAAATAATCAATGGTTGCTGAATAATCCATTATAAATGGCATTCCTAAAATTGGTTTTACCACCTCCATAAGAGCATAAAGGTTTAGATCCCGCTCTTCTCCTGCAACTTGAGTCTTAACATACACTGCTACCCCTATTACATGTAGCTTACCTCCACTAATTTCAGCTATGGTTCCTTCACCATCTTTTACAGGAAGAGCTAGCTCCACCCTATTATCTGCTTAAACTACACTAATTTGAGAGTCAGTATCTACAAGCTCTCTAATCTTTTCAACATTAATAGACAAATTTAAATACCCCAGAAATCCTGAATAATGAGGTGCCTTGGTTAACCCAGAAACTGGTTGATACACTTGGAATTCAAAATCAAATTCTGTGCAGTTGGTAATCCTTTTCTTTTAAAAATTTTCTACTAATCCATTTTCCACATCTGGAGCTACCATTATAAGTATGTCTAGAAGAACAGAAAGTTTCATTTTAAGACATTTTGTAACTAAATCTTCTGCTGCCTTAGGAAAATTCACATAAACTGAGAACTTCATTCTCCACTTAGGTTGAATTGTTTTTTCACCTGCTTTAGGCTTTCCATGAGGGTTTTTAGGATTATTATGGGATTATTATGGTTTTTTCCATGAATTCCTTTTTCTGGTACATCCATTTGTTGAATCACTTCAGGTTTTTTTATCATTGGTTGTTCTTAAACCCTTTGATACATATCATAGTTCATTTTATCTCCTGATCAATCATCCATTTCCACATCTTCCAGTAGTGCAGATGTCTTCTCCCTTGTGGTATACCCCACATCTTCAATTTCATCAGGAATTTCATACTTGTAACCAGCCCTTCTTGGTCTAGAAGTTGTTAGAGGCTCCATCTTCTTATATTTGGATGAAAAAATCTCTAACTAAGCTGTATTAAATGGAAGTGCAACCACACTCTCTTTGACCTTAAAATCCAACAAAGCACAAGTTACTGCAAAATTAACTTAATTTGCATCCTTGCATTTCTCTTTAGACTCAGGCTCTTTAACTTTACAAGACCTGACTTCCATAGAATTATTATTTATATGATTGATAACATTTTCCTGCATCCCTTGATCCTTATCTGCAGTAAGTTTTGTACCATCCTCCAGCATTAACATAGTCTGATATTCACTACGCAATATAGGGGGTGGACTCGCTAGCAAGTCCCCAACCTGAACTCAGGCACAACTCAGATGGAACTCAGACTGAACTCATACTGAACTCATATTGAACTCTACTTGAAGACCCACCTAAAACTGTTCTTCTGAGTGGTGTTTATCCCTGATTGTATGGTTCCTTTGTCAATAGCTCAATGTGTGTTCAATCTGTGGTGAACTTGAGTCCAAGGTTGCGGACTTGCTAACAAGTCCGCCCCCCATATTGCGTGGTGATTCATAATCTACTTTATCCTCTTTATCTTTTTGAAGCTTGTTACAATGCATTCTAGTGTGCCCTTCTTTGCTACAATAGTAACACACCATGCTAGAAAAATGCAAAGCTTGAGGATAGTATTTTGTCTTATAAGACTCCTTTGCTTTACCTGTCTCAGTTATCTTTTTATCCAGCTCAATAATTTGCTCCATCTCTGATTCTTTACCTTTTTATGTAATCTTTACTTTTGGTTTCAAAGCTGAAGAAAGAGAGCCCTCTTTTGATGGAAGCTCAATTACCTCTGTTTCCTCAAGAAATACTCTTGCTGCCCTACACTCAAATCAGCAAAAAAGTATCTTGGATTTTACTACCTTCTCCACCTCTTCTAATCCAGAATATTTATAATTCATGTCTCTCTTCTTGGCCAATTTCCCTTTGTTATCTAGCCACCTCTTTTTGCAGTCCTCTAATTCTGGTGCTAATGCCTCACATAACCAAGGTAATGATGCATTAATGTCACTAAAATCTTTTTTACTGACCAAATACTTGAATATATGATCAAATTCTTTTAAAATATTTGTGATCTCAAATACCCCCTTTATCTTTAGCCTTATTAAATAGAGCATCCATATTCTGAATTGTAGACCTGGCTTTCTCTGTAATTTTACGCCACCTTTTTAACATCTGCACCTTTAGTGCTGACCAGTCCTGAGTCTCATGACTCTCTAAATCCTCTAGATTTTCTTTAAATTTGGCTGCTAAAATAATTATACTTGGAATACCATATCATATTCTTCAGCCCCATGAACTTCTTCCACTTGTCAAAGCTTTTTTAAGAAGTTTTTAGTTTTAATGCCCATAAAACATAAACTTTCATATTTGCATTTAATTATTTTTGGCACCCTAGGAGGTAACAAAGCTGTTGAATTAGGCAATTTCTCCATTTCCTGAGTAACTCTAGAGGTAGTCACTGCTAGAAACTCACTACCCTACTAAGTTTTCAAAAACTTTAAATGCAAACAAAGTGCTAAAAAAAGCTGTACCCACTATTTTCTTTAATGCAGTTCTATTCTATCCTCTGATAAAAGCTTCTTTATTAACCTATTTTAAACCCTAGGACTCTTCCCTTGAAGCACCAGCCATACTATGTCCTCTTGACGAAACTTTAGAAAAATAAAAAACAACAACACTTACAATTATTCCACTATTGTGACACTGATTCTAGAAAGAGAGTTCTATAATACTAAGCTATAGACCCAATCTAAGATAGGTTAGTTCTACTTTCTAAATAATTTAAAAGGAAGCTTCAGATAGTCTAATAGTTTAAAGACAGATTATTAATCTGTAAGTATTGTGAGAGAATAAAGAGTTAAATGATATAGAAAATAAAAGAATAGTTAATATATTTTAAAAAGTAAAAATTTTCTGATTGGCTAGATCTATTCTCAGTAAGAGCTAGTATCCCCAGTCACTCCCTCTTGAAAGGCTCTCTCTACTACTATCCTTACTTTAGAAATAAAATAACTCTACAGCACTACTTCTGACTATGTACACCCTTTATGCACGCAAAATAAAATATATAAAATATTTCTTATGAATTTCTATCCTACTACTATAATACTATTTGTTTATGTTTCTCAAATCTAATCTACTTCTTCTCTTTTCCCTCTAATTAAGGAGTGTGTTTTCTTTTATATACCCTATATTATCAGTGCTCTTCCCCAATTCTTCCTTCCTCTACTTGCTTCCTTGCACATGTTTAGTGCTATTCTAAGTATTTCAAACAGTAAACCATTCATCTCAGTATACTAGGTACAATTCTTGTATCAGCCTGTTTCTAGTCAATAGTGTCTAAAGTTTCATGCAAAGCTCTACTATTAGCTCCTAAAAAAACACCTATCCTTTCCTACCCTACATTTCCTGAGATCCACAATTATATAGAAAATACTGTACCTTCTTCTGTACTTACTATGAAATGTGCACTTGTTGCAAGAATGTCCAGTTATTGTGAAACCCTCATTGCTTAGTAAGAGCCATCTATTTATTATAGTGTCTTCCCTTAACTTTCTTATCTTTTAGTGCTTCATACTTGCTTGTTTGTTGATCCTCTTACTTCCAGGGCAGTTTTAGATTATCTTAGTAATGCTAATCAGAGAAAGATAACCATGGATTGTGCTTATGTACTGTCACACTCTCTTAGGATGAGACCTGTATCATCACTTGACTCTCCTTCTCAAATATATACTATTCTATTAGTTCTAGCTGTAATTATTTTAAATGCATACAGTACTCTTTTCATATAGTCTTGTATGTACTTTTCTCCATTTTCTACTTGCCATGACACATATATCCATTTTGCACTAAAAAAACTGAGTGCAAAGAGTCTACATATTCTTTACTTTATAAGACCCCTTTGTTGTGCTTTTGTTACCATCCTTCATGGAAACCCCTTTGTTGCACTTTCTGAAAAATGAGCCTTTTCCTGTGTTACTTCAAGATGTGTACCACAACACCCTGAATTGCTCCCAGAATCAAACCAGCTACACACTACTAGCACAAAACTATTAAAGGGTGATCTTAAAGAGAGGTTAATCCTAGATGAGGTGGAGCTTTCAGATGAGGATTTGATGGAATGGGTGAGGAGGGAACAAGACAAGGATGAGGTTATGCAGGATTCGGTGAAGGCACTGTTTTCTAGGCAGGTATTGGTAAGGAAGGGACTGGAGGAGTATCACTTGGAAGAGGAAGCACTGTATTGGAATATTAAAATAGTGGTGCCAAATAATGAAGAGCTCAAGAGGTAGGTGGTCAAATCAAGGCACAATTTTCCAATGTCAGGACACCCAGAACCCCTGAACACAGTGGAGCTGGTAAATAATAACTTTTATTTGAAGTCCAATAAGGCATATGTCCATCACTATCTAGTAGAGTGTGACTCTTTCCAGAGGAAAAATCTCATCCAAACAGTCACACCACTAGCACCTTTAAATATACCCAAGCAGCCATGGAAGAACCTTTCTTATGAACCTATAGTGGAGTTACCTAAGTCATAATGAAAGAATTCTATCTTTAAAGTAGTTGACTGCTGCACCAAGATGGCACACTTTGTCCCCACTACTACCAAGGCCATATCAGAGGGTATTGTAGACTTAATAGTGGCTTGTGTCTGGGAGGTACATGGACTACCTGACAGTATAGTTTCAGATAGGGAGAGTACTTTTAACTCTAAGTTGTTAAATGCACTTTATGAGCAACTAAATATCAAGCCAATAATTTTCAACAGCATGGCATCCCCAGACTCAGGGACAATCTGGAATAGTGAATAAAGCAATTGAACAATATTTGACCCACCTCATTAACTACCTCCAGGATGATTATGTGCATCTGTTACCATTGGCTGAATTCACATACAATGTGGTACATGCTTCAACAAGCATGTCACCTTTTTACACAAACTATAGATATCACCAAACATTCTCAATTTGAACCCTGTCAGCACTTCAGGTCAATGCTGAAGAACAGATTCAGAAACCCCTAAGCATATTTCAAGAACTAGAAGCTTCCCTCAAACTAGAACAAAAGTAAATGAAGCACAATAACAATTAAGGAAGGAACCAACATCAGGTGCTACAGGAAGGCAATAAAGTTTGGTTAATCTTGCAATTTTTTCCTATGCTGCATCCAAGCCCCAAGCTAGATTGCAAGAAAGTAGGGCCATTAAAGGTCAAGTGCAAGATATCAGATTCAGAATATGAATTATAACTACTGATTTCAATGAGGCAAGAAAATCCAGTGCTCAATATTTCATTTCTCACAAAGTTCCAGGGAGATACAATGCTAGGGCATCCAGAAGAACCACTGGCACCAGTATATGTGGGAAATGAAGAGGAGTTTGAGGTAGAGAAGATCATTTCTAGAAGGATGTACAGGGGGAAGGTTTAGTATTTAGTGCATTGGAAAGGCTATGTAGTAGGAGATAGGTATTGGGAACCATTAAAGAATTTAGGTAATGCAAAGGAAAAGATGAAGGAGTTTGAGAAGGAGCACAGGGGGTAGGAAGGGTAAAAGGGGGGGTAATGTTAGGATTTGGGTTGAGAGAGGAGGAGGGGGGCACTATGGGCACTATGCATTGTGAGAGGTAGAAAGGGAGGATATTGCATAGGGGGGTTTTGTGGGGCAAGTGTGATGTGGTGCTCCTTATCAGAAAACTTATTTTGCAATCCAGTTACTTCTTAGCTTCCATAGTTGTAACCCTCACTGTTGGCAACCCCAGCATAGTGAGTCATAGTTAGTCTCACTTCTGTTTTCTGCATAGTCAGTATTGCCTTGGCTAGCACTAGTGCTAGTAGTGGTCTGCCCTCTTAGGTCTTAACACCCCTGTTCAACACAACATATGATCCTTTGATCTTCAGGTAAGGTAGAAGCAAAATCCAAAAATGTTTTAACTATATCTTCATTTTCTAAACATGTGTTTTTCCTATCTTCAAAAATTCCACCTTTTGGGATGATAACTGACCAAGACAAAGTTCTCAAAGAAACTGGTTGATGCATGTGCTCTGCCCACAAGTGGTCCTCCCCAGTATTAATTGTTATGATCAATTTTTCTTTTAAGAGAGTTCAATTTGTGTTTCCAACATCTCAAGTGAAGAAGAGATTTTCTGGTTCCAACATAACCTTTTCATATAATTGCACTCTGTCACCTGTGGATCTTTGATGATGAGGAGATGAATTATGCTCATCCCTTGGGATGAAAAAAATGTATTCGGTCACCACAAAACATCAAGTGGCACCTGCTAGCAGGTGCTTATCCCTATATTCAGTTTTGATTTAAGAGTAAATTTAATTTGATGTTGCGCGAGCTAGTGTGCACTTTGTTCAGTGTGCATTCTTTCCAGAAAAATTACGGCTGAGCTGAAATTGAGTTAAGTCAAAGATAGGGATTGGTACCTGCTATCAGGTGCCCATGTTTTTTTTTGGTGAGTGTTGACTCTAATATTAATTAGTCTTGGGGAAGCATCTGAGACAGTTTGTTAAGAAGGCTAGCTTGACTCATCATTAGATTCACTAAAAGAATCATCTTCAGGACTTTTTGGAAGGAGAGGAGATGACACTGTGATGAATATTCAATTGTTAAACATTGTAGCTGTAAAAAAAGTGTTAGAACCAATCCCCAAAAATTCATAGGAAAAATACTACTTTACGAAGATAAAAATCAGTTACACGTCTGAGGGGAGAGATAAAGGAGAAAGAGAAAAAGATGGAAAGAGAGTTAAAATATATAAATTTGAAAGAATAAGTGTCAGGTAAAAACAGAGAATTAAACAAAAGGAAGAAAAATTTGGTATGCTCCAATCCGGCGGTAGTGCTTTGGTGGGAAGAGACCATATTTTTTACATGGCTGAAAGTTGACTGCACAAAGTCTAGATTGCATCCAATTTGGATTCTAGGATGCTGAATAAGGATTGATTGATGGCTTGCGAGGTTGAGATTCTGGTGATGGTGGCTAGAAGCGCAAATCTGCATGCTCGCGTGCCGCTGGCGTGTCCCAAAAGAAGCAACCGGAAACACAAAAAGTTGTGAAATTTTTTGCATTTCCCACAAAGCTTTTTGGGTCTAGCTGTATAGAGGCTATAGATACTGTTTAGTAGTAGTTTGAGAGAAACGAGAGACGAAAAAAAAAAATTCATGGGGTGGAGAAAATACGTTGCCGCCCACTGCACTAATTTTTTTGTCATTTCCATCAAGCTTGATCGGATTGGCTGCATAAACCACCAATTTTTCTTACCCTACATCAAAACACCTTTCAGATCGAGTGTAATCAGGTGGTGATACATGACTCAGTCTGGGATAATAGAATAGTACACTCCTCGCCTCCACAAAGTCATTCCACGAGTCACCAAGAAATTCTTGGCTGGGACTTACTAGCAGAAGTCTTTCTCTAAATGTGCTGGCGTTTTTCTTTAGGGATCTGAATTACGCGCCCAAGATCCATCGGAGCATCAGTACCGCTGACCTTATCCACAATATAAAATCTAGCACATATCTTGATCCTCATCCCCATCTAGTTCACACCTCATTGAAGCATCAAGTAATTCTTCAGCTTTTTCTTTCAAAAAATTGAATTATTCTGATTTTTTTAGCTCAAAGAGGAGGAAGCTAGACCAAAATTGTCGAAAACATGCTACAAAATAGTGTTCAATTCCTGGTCTCTGCCCTTCTCACTCAACTGGTTTTTATACCAGCCATGATTCAGGCTCAGCCTCAAGGAGTTTTAGGTCAGGACAGCGCCCGACCGGGCGGATATACTTGCTCGAGGATTTTGGATTTTAGAGGTATCTGAACTGTAGTTATAAACTCGCTTCTATACGGAGTTAACATTTTTATTTTGCAGACGGGCTCGCATCCTGTGTCACAAAAGATGATGGTAGTATAAAATTTTACTCTTGTGATCCAAAAAGTTGCCATGGAGCTCCTTGTCAGTTACATTTCCATCCTGAAAATTAGCTACCGCACTCCAAAGTTTCTGATAATCTTTTTGACAACCTCTTCCTCTTGTGTTGATTTCTTCCGTTGTTTTATACAAAGTTATGAGTCAGTGTAGTACAACGGACTTGCCCTCAAGCGGCATAATTGTCAAGGGTAGGGACCCGGCTCCCTCCTCGACTTGCCCTAACGGCTACAGTATTGGTAAAGGATCCGTGAGGGAGGGAGGGAATCGTGAGTTGAACGATTTCTTGGAGTTTGTCAAGGAAATTAATCAAGATTATTTGTTTGTGAAACTTATCTATAAAATCATTAAAAGTTTGCGTTACCGTGAATGGTGTGTCCTTGTCTTGCGATCATACGGATACACACTTCACCCGTGAGTATGAACGATAATCAATAAACCAAACTTTGAAAGAAAACCTTGGAAGCTGATGTGTGTGCTTTTATTACCAAATTCTCAATTAACAGATTGTAATAAATGTGTATGAGACACAGATAGCTCTGTTCGCAAGTAGTTTATTCATCGGTATAAGAGCATCTTCAGCCGTTCCAGCAAATATTCATTAGCTACCACTACAAAACATTTTCGTTTCGCCATGAGGCGCAACAACTACGCAACAGGTGTGCAACAGTTACGAAACAATTATTTTTTACACTTAAGATCCACTTAAGACCTTTAAGTTCGAAAACAATTGTTACATAACTGTTGCGTAATTGTTGCGCCCCAAGACGAAACAAGCATTTATTATAGTGTGTACATGCATTTTACAGGCACCATTTATTACTTGGATGCAATATTCATCACCCGTATGCAAAAAATTTAATTAAATACAAGTCAGAAAATATTCATCACTTGCATTTCTACATTCATTAAGTGTAAGTGTTAGTGTTAGTGTTAGTGTTAGTGTTAGTGTTAGTGTAAGTGTTAGTGTTTGGTTGGGGTACAAAGGCATGCTGTGCGGCATTTTGAGCATTTCATTTCATGTGCAGCTAATTTGGAAAAGTTTGCAGGTTTGTGTCTCCCATCCACTGCTAAAAACATGACTGAAGGTCACTTTTGGTGGGGGATAAAAGGTAAGAGAGGTGCAAGCTTTTTTGAATTAGCTGTATGTACAGTCACTACGCACCAAGTAAGTGTTATCCCTGATGGGGATATCCAGCGCAAGTTAGGGATATTTTAGGGAGGGACATAAGGCCAGAAAAATAAATGTAAGAAAAATAAGTACAAGAAATTTACATGTTAGAAAAATCATTTGCTATCATGAGAATATTTTTTTTCCAAAATCTTTTCTTAAAAAAATAGGAAAAAATGAAAAATGAAATAAAAAATCATTTTTTTAAAGAAAAAAAATGAAAAAACAAAATTTCCCATGGTTACAGATATTTTTCTTACACTTATTTTTCTCACATATTTTTTTTTTTTGCGCAAACAGCTATTTGGGAAAAGCTTGCTGTGTTTTTGCCTTATGCTCCCTGCCAAAAACATGAGTTTAACTAGCTTTTGGCAGGGGATGAGGGGCAAAAAAAGAGTAAGGTTTTCCCAAATAGCTGTATTTCCTAACACATCATTTTCTTGCACATATTTTTCTCACACATCTTTTTCTATCCCTATGTCCCTCCCTGCAATATCCCTAACTTGCACTGGATATCCCCATCCAGGATATCTTACTTGGTGTGTAGTGAGTGGCCAGACAATAATTTCCACCTGTTTTTTCTTCTCATAAATCCCAAAATATTCATTCTACAGACATGAGCTTGTACATTTCTAACTCATAAGGCCATGTAGAATATGACTGTAACAAAATAAACTCAGCTAGACACCAATTCATAGAAAGATTAAATTTTTTGAAAAAACATCATTCTTGAAATTGATAACGAGCAAGCTGACAAGTCTGTGTTTTTCCTTAATGAAAGGGATGGGGATGGTATGAGTATTGAGCCAAAAAGATTAGTGAAAAGTGGATAAAATTGACCAAAAAAAGTGTCACCAAGATGTAGCTTCACTGTTTGCTTCCCTGGCAGCTTACACCTTTAAAAGAAAAGATGCAATAAAGTCTCCAAAGAATGGTCAGAAAATCCATCCCAAGCCTACTTAAAGGCATTTAACATAGCAGGAACTGTCAATGGATGATAAAATTACAAAACCATATTTTTGAGGTGTTTTCATGTGCTTGCAACAAGGCTTGAATCATGTGATTGGATTGTGCCAGGAGCACAGATTGTGTATTGAATAGAATAGTATGTAGATGGTTTAACAATTGTGATCTTCTTTTCACAGATGAGATGTTGTTTGCAAGCTGAGGACCCTGTCATAGTTTGATTGAAAAGTGGTAAAAAAGGTAAATATTGGATAAGAGATTAATGAGTCAGTTTGTCAGGAAATGAGAAAGAAAGGACAAATTACCAAAATGTGAAAGGTAAATCATAAAATTAGTATGATCTTAAGGGGTGAGCAGCAATAGTGGTGGTGTTAGGAAGAAAAAAAAAGGCTGATAACTTGGTTTATGCATGCACTGGGTGAAAATGTCTGTCCAGCCACTGTACTTGACATTTGAATTGAAAAACCCCCAAAAATGGCATCGATGGCATACGCCTAACACTTTCTGTTTAGTTTGCTGGTGTGTCCTTATAATGTCCCTAATAAATTCCAAAACAAGTTTATATACAAAGATCAAACTAAAGCATAGTGAATATTCAATACCCTAATAACACTAAATAGGGGGTGTCAGTTCTGGCAAATCCGCACTTACAAATCCGCACTTAAATAAGTGCAGATTTCCAAAACACACTAGCCCCAATACTGGTGGATTTCAAAATGAAATAAGTCACTTATTTCACTCAAATCCGCACTTTCTCAACCAAAAGTGCTGATTTCACCATCAAGTCCCATTTCACTGATTTGTCAGCATCATCCCATTCATACGCAGCACTCCGCAGCATAACACTTCATAACTCAAAACATCGTACATCACTTACATCTTCATATCATATCATATAAGAGTCATGCCTTCCTCACTTTCAAATCGTGATAAATTACATAAAGCAATGACTTTCATGGCGCTTGAACTGCTCTTGGACTCTGATTCCGATTCTGATCTAGAAGAAGATTTTGTCGTTTTATCAAAAATGGCCAGGAAACGTTACCTTCTTCCCAGAAAGCCTCAAGTACTTCATACCCCCAAGTACACCATCCAAACACTTCTTAACACCACGCAATATGGGGGGCGGACTTGCTAGCGAGTCCGCAACCTTGGACCCAAACTCACCACAGATTGAACACACATTGAGCTATTGATAAAGGAACCATACAATCAGGGATGAACACCACTCAGCAGAACAGTTTTAGGCGGGTCTTCAAGTAGAGTTCAGCATGAGTTCAGTATGAGTTCAGTCTGAGTTCCATCTGAGTTCAGGTTGAGGACTTGCTAGCAAGTCCACCCCTTATATTGCGTAGTGTAACCTATCTAAACCCAGTTTTAGACAGCTGTTCAGGACTTCTCAGGAATGTTTCCTTAAATTGCTTGAGCTTATTCAGGATCATCCCATATTTCACAATAATTCTCAAAAAGAACAACAACATCCTTCAATTCAATTGGCCATCACACTATGTCGTTTGGGTTCAAATGGTAATGGAGCCGCTTTGAAACGTTTAGAAAATGTCTTTGATTTAGGGTATGGTTCAGTTAACACTTATACCAAACGATGTATCACTGCCATCAACTCCTTGGAATCTCAACTTCTCACCTGGCCAACAAAAATGAAATCGCATATTTTCAGCAAACGCATATTTTTTCAGTCACTCTCTTTTTTTTCTTCACTCATATCCGTTTTCTCCTCTCTTCCTACATCACTCAATCAATTTCACTTATATTTCTTTTTTCTCAACTCATCTCTCCAGGTAAGTCATTTTATTCTTTTTAAACAGAGTGTGAAAATAGGAGGATGAACTCTGTTCTTCGGGCGAAGAACAGAGTTCACTTCCATTCACTTATATTTCTTTTTTCTCAACTCATCTCTCCAGGTAAGTCATTTTATTCTTTTTAAACAGAGTGTGAAAATAGGAGGATGAACTCTGTTCTTCGGGCGAAGAACAGAGTTCACTTCCATTCACTTATATTTCTTTTTTCTCAACTCATCTCTCCAGGTAAGTCATTTTATTCTTTTTAAACAGAGTGTGAAAATAGGAGGATGAACTCTGTTCTTCGGGCGAAGAACAGAGTTCACTTCCATTCACTTATATTTCTTTTTTCTCAACTCATCTCTCCAGGTAAGTCATTTTATTCTTTTTAAACAGAGTGTGAAAATAGGAGGATGAACTCTGTTCTTCGGGCGAAGAACAGAGTTCACTTCCATAAAATATTAGCTGAAACATAGTTTTCAATTCTGTAAAAACAGTTGTAAGTAATAGAAAAAGTCACTGATTTTTTTTATATGTAATCTGAAATTTTTTAATAAAATTATTGTATTTAAGAATTGCAATATTGTCAATCAATCTTTATTGATCAACTTAATTTAATAAAGTATTATTTAAATAAGTTGCTTCAAAAAATACTTTGCATTGAACCTAGTTTCTAGACTTGATCTGCATTTTGGCTTAAGGAATTGTCATTACTTTAAAAGTAGTATACTTGACATATCTTATTTATATATTAATTAATTTATGTAATTATATTAAATTTTGATGACTTTCACCCTTTACTTCAATAAAATGCAGGGGGGGGTATTGCCAATTTTTTAAATCTGACATGTGAAATTGATGACTTAGAAAAATTTGGTGGTACCCACCCCTTGTTTCAATAAAATGCAGGGGAGGGCATTGCCAATTTTTTAAATCTGACATGTGAAATTGATGACTTAGAAAAATTTAGATAAGCAAACTTATTGACTAGAAAGTAAAGATAGAAAATTTTTATTATACATTCAAATTTTTGTCAAAAATAACGTACTATATTCTTTTCCTTTTATAAGTCAGCATCTAAGAAAATATTACCAAAATTAAATTAACTAGAAAAACAATTTATCAATTGAAAAGGTCAAGTAATTTTTTAATGTCCTCATAAGATTGGCCATTTTTAACACATTCCATAATGAAATCTTTTTTTTTAAAACTCTCTTGTTTTTCCAATTCACAAGTAGCCATTTCTCTTTGAAATTGAGGGTCATTTACTCTTTCCATCTGCTCTACCTCAAATTTTTTTTCTTCCAAATCTAAGGCTTGCTGATCTTTCCTTAGCATATGATCAAACTTCATCTTCTCAAAGTCAAGGGCATTATTTGCAATAGTTGATTTCGCTGAGAAAATTAAATTGAAATAAATAAATAAATGAGTTAATGATTAAGATATATAGTAAACAAAACTTACTTATATCTTTTTTTTCAAAATAATCCTCAAGGGAGCCAAATGAGCTTGTTGAAGTATTACCACGTTTTAATAGATGGTTCAAGTTCATTGAAGTTGAGGCTCGACGCTTTAGTTTGGAGTTTGAACAAGAGGCTTCAGGAAGTTCTTCTAAAGCAGCTTCTAAAGAGGTATTCACATTTCCAGAATTGAGATTATTTAATGGAGATTGAGTTTGAGTAGGAGGAGACTAGAAAGAAAGAGAAATTCAGAGAAGAATTGAAGAAAAAACAAAAAGTAAACATACATTTAAATTTTGGGCCTCTGAGGATTCAGATCTTCTGCGATATAATTGTTCTGCTTGATAGTTGGGATCATCTTCAGCTGAACTATGGTTAGAAGGTGGAGGGGATTGATCTTCTTCAAGTAAAGGTGTGTTGGGAGGATTATAGGAAGGTTTGGATCCTGAGGGTATATGCTTAGTAGTATCGTGTAGAAACCAAGGGTTTACATCAACTCGGGTGCCAAAAAGATTATCCATTTCCTCATAGAAAGGACACATGACATTGAGCTTTTCGGAAACAGTAGTAATTCCAATCTCCAAATCATCATCGTCAATACCAAAGCCAGTTTCATTTACAGCATGATCAGTCTTTTTATATTTTGAATGGTAACTCTTAAATCTCTCCTTCATTTGTTTAGGATTGATATCGATTCTCCCCCTTGTTTTCTTCCTTACTTCATTGGCCATCAACAAGTAGCCATTAACCTTTGAAGAAGGTGGACGTCCAATACGAGTGGACTTTTCACATCCAAAACATGCTTCAAAATTTGATTTTATTTTAAGGAAGTTGATTATGATGAGATAATCATCCTTTTTAAGCTGACCTGAACTTGCCTTTGATTTTTCAGGTGTAGGGCTTGCTTTACGAGGAGACTTTTGTGACGAAGCAGATTTTTGAGTTACCTTTTGAGATTTGGAATGTCTGGGAGGCATTATGAAACTGGCACATAACAAGAAAAAAGATTAAAAAGTAGAAGAAATAAGTAAAAAAGAATGTAAACATGCCTGGTCAAAATATTGAAAATGTCAGGAAGGGGTGTGTGCCGAGGATTGATGGGTAGGTAGCGAGGAAGGTCAGTGTGTCACATGTGACAGGGATGGGGTAAGAAAGGAAGGGATGTTTTGTGGCCAAAATGTGGTTGTGAAAAAAAACGGGAAAAAAGTGCTGATTTGAGGTCATAACTGACACCCTTTTTTGAAATAAGTGACTTTTTTGCAAAATTTAAGTGCTGATTTGTAAGTGCTGATTTGGTTTGAAATCCGCACTTAATTTAAGTGCGGATTTGCCAGAACTGACACCCCCTAATTTAAGTGCGTATTTGCCAGAACTGACACCCCCTAATATGTACTTAATATGACTGTAGATTTCTACTATTATGTATTTAATTTTAATGCGTAACAAAAATGAGCTTGGATTAGCTGATGTGACACTCACCCAAATTTTAGCAGTCAGCCCAACTTTAGCGCAATGTGGGGGCATGTTTGCAATTAATGTGAGATAAAGCCTAGCCCTTGACAAAAGTACTTCACTAGATCTCAATCACATGAAATTTCATGAGTGTTTTATTGTCTTTTTTCACAATATAGTTAAATTTAGCTATAAACTCAGAATTATGATCATGATCTTCTAGTTATGTGATTAATAGTGTGCTATAGCCATTAGATAGTGGGGTGGGCCAAGTTTTTCTTCTTGAACATTCTTTGAGGCACCTACAAATAGAAAATCTGTTGAAATCATATTTAGATATATATATACTCATCCCCTGTTCCTGTATTCCTTCTCTCATCTTTCAATTTGGTCATCAAAATGTATTGTACTCCACATCCATCCATCAATCAAGTTAGCCTCATTGAGAGTACTAATCTCAGTCTTGATATCAACCAGGCTGTATCCCAAGCCTTGACTGCAAAAGCATCTAAGTATGATGCAATTCCAAGCAATTTACGAGATGAGCTTAGATCAGTAAAGTTACATGTTTAGGACCTCCAAAATGACCTCTACAATCACAGCAGATCTTAAAAAGAACTACATATCCATTTGGGGGTTGTTGAATCTCCAGATGCTTCTACTTCTAGTACAGTCAGTAGGGCTATTATGAATCTACCAGAGACTGTTAAAATTTCTGTCAATGATATCAAAAGATGTTCAAGACTTTAGACTTTCAGACTGAGACTGATGCACTCTCATCATCCAACAGCTAACCTCAATAATGCCAAGCTGGCAGTTTCTCAGCTGACCTAAAACATTCAGGGTATATCTTGTTACCTATTCTATTTTTTACTTATCTGTATGTAAAAAATTAACTAATTTTACTATATTAGATAGTGCTTCACATTCATATCAAGACCCTTTGGGGTTTATTAAAGCCAAACTCTTCTCCTAAACCAACTGAACATTAGAGCCTTAATAAATTTTACAATCACTTTTCAAGTGTGGAACAAGTAAAGTCTGCAGCTACCAATGAGTCGTCTCACATAATTTCAGTGAATGATTTTCAGTGTTTAAAGAATACTGAAACAATCCTGTTTAAATTTAATAATCACACTCTACATTTTG
The DNA here is from genome assembly GCA_030280995.1 of Hemileia vastatrix. Classification (NCBI taxonomy): domain Eukaryota; kingdom Fungi; phylum Basidiomycota; class Pucciniomycetes; order Pucciniales; family Zaghouaniaceae; genus Hemileia; species Hemileia vastatrix. The sequence continues at coordinate 39,915,703 of JASXTE010000002.1, forward strand.
ACAATTATTCTATTAGTAACACTCAAGATCTGATGGCTTGTCTTGGATTAATATTCTGGTGCCCAAATATTGATGAAGATGGCACATCATTATACAACTCAACATAACATATGATAGCATGCTTGACCTTTCAGAGAATTGCTGTAACAGAAGCTTATTCTCATCTTAATGTCTATCCTGACTAATTTGCAAACATGACTCTCCTCACACAGGTATATAATGAGTTTGTGCATTCTCACATGCTCTTAAAGTATAAAAAAGCCAAGGAGGCTGGGGAGCATGTGACAGATTCTCAGAAAAAAGAGATTTGGAAAGAAAAAAAGTAAGAAAGTGTTTTATGATTACTTTCCTTCTGTCTCATTTTTTGTTGATCTAATTTTTTTCCCTTAGTTGAGAGATATTTGGGTAGAATTTGGAATCCTTAACAATTTTACAGAGAAATATATAAATATATTGCATGATATAAAAGCCTGTAGCAACAATGAGTTTAGCAAAGAAAAGAGTTATCATGTAATAAAAACACTACATTACCACTCAAAGAAGGTTGGAAATTTACATGTCATTTAGACATTCAATTGTTGCAGGCTGCTCAAATGTATTCATTGCTTCAGAGGAGAGTATGTCAATTACTCAAGAAACCTATTACATTGATTTTCAATTCTGTTCAAGCTTGCCTTCCTCTGGACTTTTACAATCCTCTATGGTTTAAGGAATTAGTCCCAGCTCAACAACAGGAAATTCCAGGTATTTATAATGTTGCTTTTCTTCTGGATGCTGATAAATCTCTTCTTCTTAAAGAGTTTTTTCATCCTGATGAATGCTTATCAGTGTCTAAACTTACTAGAAAATATTGGGATATTTTTGCAGAATATTATGGCTTACTTGACTTGAGTGAAAATGAAATTTTGAAGGGAAGAGGGAACAAAAAAATTTCAATGGCGCACACCATAGATCATCTAAGAAAGGGTTTTATGTTGAAGGTGATGCAGGAGATTTGTATGACACATATGAGTGAAGATGGTGGATTTTTAATGGTGATAAAGATTAAAAGACAGGGATGATTATTGTGTTAGTAAGAGTGGAGAGTCAGTGAATTGAGGTATGTTCAACCTGTAGGGGGTTCAAAAACTTAAAGAAAGATGTAAAATGTTATGAATAAATTTGTAAAACTATTAGTGTGAGAAGACAAATAAGAAAAAAAAGAAAAAAAACGAAAAAAGAGGAAAAAGAGAATGAAATTTAAATGGGTTACTAAATTTAGTTCAGGCTATTTTGATGCTTGAAATGTGATAAATACAAGTTCCAAGAATTAAAAGTAACTGTAAACTTTTTTGGTTTGAGTTGAGCTGAGCTAGTGAGAAATTTTTGGTAGAGCATGTAAAGCCCCCAGAAAGAAGTCTATAACTTTTCAAACATTGGGATGACCTCAAAATCATGACTCAAAAGAAATTAAAATTTTCAAGGTCATCAATTCATTGCCCTAGATTCATGATATCATATTAAAAATATACAATATTGAGTATTTTTTTCATGGCATTAAGTTTCATTAAAATTTGTGAAATTGAACTTTAAAACTAGTGATTGTAGCAAAATGTTAATAGCAAAATTGGATAAAGAGGGGGCATATAGTTATAGTTAAAAAAGAGAAAAATCAAAATATATATTTTTTTTTTGGTCAAAAAAATTGACATGTTGTTGAGATTTTTTGTAATATTAATGGGTTACTGCACTAAAAATCCACCAAAAGGAGTAAAAAAGCTTAACAGCATGTCATTTTTTTTCACCAAAAATAAATATTTATATATAATTTGTCTTTTGAATACGACTATATTTCACCCTGTCCTTCCATTGGTGCTAGTCTTATTTTTCCAAAATCACTAGTTTTGACCTTCAAATTCCTAATTTTTTATAAAATTTGATACCACTAAAAAATATTACTTTTTAATAGTGGTTATCAATGTTAGGACTTTTTGTGAAATCCCATGTTGAATTTCCACATAATTTTTGACTGAAAATCTGACATGGAATTTTGAAAGCTTTTGTATTTTGTGACATGGGTATTAAATTTGACCTGAATTTTCTAACATTTAAATTGTGGTATTTAAAATCATTGCTCACCATTGCATCTTTCTTGGGGCAAGATGGTTTATATGGTTAGATCATTTCTCAGATAGCTGATATTCATCATGAATTCTGGGTTATGGGTTTTAATCCCTACTTCCCCCCATTTTAAGTAAACCCCCTTCATCCATGGTTGGTACAATAATTTTCATGCTGGTGTTGATCTCTAGTCCTTCCAAAAATGTACCTAATCTCTCTCAGAAACCCTCAGTGAATGGAAATGCATGTAAAAGCTGTAAAACCCACCAAATTTCTCCCCCCCACCTTTCATTCTCCAGAAAAATGTGCTTGGTCATTTTTCTTGGTTCAGCTGCAGTGTTCCACTCTCCATAGTAGTATCTTGAAAAATCCTACCCATAAAACTACTACAGCCCCTTGAGGATTACCCTCCACCCTGTCAGAAAGCTATCTAGAAGAAGAAGTAAAATACAACCAAAAAAAAAGAAGAAAAGGAAGAACCAAGGAACAACAAGAAAAAATAAATATCTAACTACAAATTCAAGAGGAAAATGAAAGATTTTGTCAAACAACTATTTGGACATATAGCTTTTATTTAAACAAGTAAATAATTTTTTATTCCTCTAACTATAATAAAAACAAAAGATAACAGTGAAAGACTCTTAAAGAAACCTTGTATATAGTTTAGTTTCTTAATTTATGTATTTTTATAGCAATAATAAATTTGATTGAAAAAATGCAAGAAATTGTAACAAAATTTTTATTTTATCAATTGTAAATTAATGTAAGTAATGGAGACTAAGATTTGAGAAAACAAAGCCTTTAAATAGGCAAATGAGGCCCTCTGAGACATTATTCAGGGTAAAAAAGAAAGGAAACTAATAAAATGAAGTGTTGCAGAAAATTAAGGTATCTATGTAACTATTTACAAAAACAGAACAAAAGACCCCAATGTATCCATCCCTTTAAACCCTGTAACAATGTAATAGATGAGATAGGATACAATTTTGATCAAAAACAGAAAAATATAACTATAGTAATTACAAACACATTACATTTTGTTGTATTGTAAAAAATCCAAATTTTTTAATGAAAGAAAAATAATTTATACTCTTTGTGACTTAAAATTTTTTATATCTAACTAATATAGCTTAAAATAATACTGAGTAAGCAATTTAAACAATTGTACTGGTATAATAATTGTTGTAAATAAACAAGTATCTTAATAAAATTAGTTTTATTTAAATAAAATACTTATAGTTAAAATACAGTTTTTACTTGTTTAATATATTTATTTTATTATTTTTTTTATTGATAAAATTATAAGAAAAATGGGGTGCTCAATAATTTTGTAAAGTATTTTTATTTTTATGATTTAATCTGTATAATTAAATAATTAATTAATTACATTATAAGTTGATTTTTTTACTTATAATATTTTGTAATTAATTAATTATAAATTTATAATCATTAATTAGATAAAAACATACTGATATTTTTATAGAATATAATTTTATATTTTATTTAAATGTATATACATTATATATAATAATAAAATTAATATAAAAATTTATTTAAAACATATTGTTATATATTTTTATTTTTATATAATATTTAATTTGTATATATTTTAAATACAATTTTTTCTTATTGTAATTTAACATAAGATTTTACTTGCCTCCCAATATAGCCTGGATGACACACCCTATGTCAACCCCACCTGGCACTCCTTCTGTAATCTTATTAATTGGCCTGTTACCTACTTCCTTCTGTTCATTAATATCCACTTGTATCTAGCCAATATATTTAACTATACCTTCATGTCCCTAGTTAGGTGATATGATAAGATATTTTGAAAAAATTCATCCCCCTTTTAATCATACAAGGCAATGGCTTTTCTCCAATTCACCACAAATCTTCTATGGACTTAATACTTTTGGAGCTGAAATGAAAATTATTTTTTCTTATTTCATTCATGTTTCAGGATAAAAAAATTGAAATCAGCACAGGGGAAAGAAATGGAAATTTAATATCTGGGTCAGTTCACATACTGAATCAAATCAATTTAGTATGGAAACTGAACCCAATAGGGGGTTTTAGTTGCACTTATCTAAATACAGATTTACAAAACACACCAGCCCCAACACTGATGTATTTCAAAACTGAAATAAGTAGCTTGTTTACTGAAATAAACACTTTCTCAAAAAAAAGTGCTGGTTTGAAAATAAAGGCCCATTTCACTGATTTTAAAAAAAATCTCATTCATATGCAGCACTTTGAAGTATAAAACTTTATAACTCAAAAAATTGTACAACCTTTATATTAGGGGGTATCAAAGTTAGAAACTTGTAATTATTTAAAAGGTATTTCACAACACAAAAAGAAAGCCACAAAATTTAATTAATTCTCAGTAAAAAGGTGTTTTTAGGGCACAATATGCCATATTTTAAATAATAATCATGCTTTATTAGGTAGAAAAAAGAAGTATTTTGAAATGAAAGATTCCTAAATTTGATACCCCCTATTTTTTATCATATAATAATCATGCCTTATTCACTTTCAAATCATGATAAACTACATAAAAAATAGAATTGATAGCTTTTAATCTCCTCCTTGATTCTGTGTTTATTTTCAGATTCTTGGGGACTACCTTCAGAAGACAGCTAAAATGCCAAGTTCAAAAATCATTTGGAAAATTAAAGAGTCTGTATTTAAAGTTTGATTAGAATATTGATAAGGCATTTTGCTATCCTATGGGAATTAAGAATCCCTCTTAAAAAATCTGAAATAAGGGCAGTTGTCTACTAGATTATGTGCTGTGCAATACTTCATAACCTTCTAGCTGACCTGAAAGATCAATTGTTGGATTTTTATGAAGATGAGGAAGTTGAAATACCTTGCACTATATCCAACACTTCCATTTCTCAAAATTCCAAAATAAGGGCAAAAATTCTTCCAATTACATTAGCCCATTTTAAAAATTAGTTTGAATTTAATCTTTAAGCATGTGGCATTTGAAGATTTTACTTAATCATATTTTTTGTTAACAAAAATTTAATTGAGCACCATAAAAATCTGTTACATTGTTGAATTCATGTTTTTAATCTAAAATACATGCATGTAACTGAATAAATTCTTATATGTCTAGTGTAAAATTTATATTCCTATCAATTATATAAGTTAAAAATAAATTTTTTTTTAAAAGTTTTTTTCTTTAATTTGAAAGTCAAAAAAAATTGCAATACCTGGTCCTGCATTTTATCCTAGTAAGGGGTATAGATTGAAAAATTAAATTTATAAATAAAAAATTAATTAGTAATTAAGAGAAATACACCAACTTTAAGTAATTAGACTTCAAGAAAATAAATGTGAGTCACACAAATAAGTTCATGAAAACATGCAAAATATTAATGTAGAAATGATACCACAGCAGCACTGCCCAATAGTCTAAGAAATAAGTAATTGAAGTATTCAATTGAATTATATATGTTTAATATAAGAAAATAAAAGACAAATAAGGAAGTCTCTCATAAACCACATTGATTCTCTACCTAAAGCTTTATAAGTAATAGAGACTTTTTTTCTTACCTTTCTTACACAATTAATCAAGGAGTTGGTGATGAAATTGAGAATTAAGTAAAAGGGTTATTATAAGACAATTAATAAAAAGTAAAGGAATTTGAATTGTAGTATCACCACAAAAAACCAGCCAGCACCTGCTAGCAGGTTGCAACCCCTCAATCCATTTTTGATTCAGGAATAACTCAGATTTGATACTGCAGGAGCTGGAATGCCCAGTTTTCAGTGAAAAGTCTTCTCAGAATAATTACGGCTGAGTTAAAACTGAATCAAGTCAAATATAGGGATTGGCACCTGCTATCAGGTGCCCACATTTTTTTTTGGTGTATGTATCAATTTTTATCGATTTTAGTAGATATGATTCTATGATAAATAAAAACTAAAAAAATACTTGTTTATTTTCAAATAATTCCAAATCCAAGCCCAAAATTCCCCAAAAGGGAACCAAAAAAATTAAATTTTTTTGGCCAAACCCCTGCCAAAATCCCATGAAAAAAAGGTAAAAATAGAAAAAATAAAAAAAATGTAAATGAATGCAAAAAAACACAAAAATAAACATAAATTATGGCAAAAATGAGTACAAAACAAAACAAAAGGAAAAAATAAATCATCTGAGAGCCAAAAAAAGAGGTGTGAGAGTCACTTATTTGATGAGAAATTGAGGAAGATGCAACAGTTCCTGAAAAAGTTAATGAATTTAGGATTGTGTTATAGAGGAAAAAAAATGGAGGAAATATATATTTTTGGAGAAAGACATAGGAAGAATGAAAAAGTGAAAAATTATGCAATAAAAAATATGAAAATTGAATTTATGGAGAGAGGGAAGAGGGAGGTCTGTGTGTTAAATTTCAAAGGGATGAGGTGAGGAAGGAAGGGATTTAATGGTCAACATGTTGTTGTGAAACAAAATATCATGCAAAAAGTGCTGATCTGAGGTCAATTATGACACCCATTTTTGAAGTAAGTGAATTTTTTGTAAAATTTAAGCACTTATTTGGTTTAATATCTAAGGTTAAATTAGGTGAGGATTTTCCAGAACTGACACCCCCTAATTTCTAGCTATATTTTTTTCACTCTTGTGCAGTGATAAAATCTACAACCTTATTAAACCGAAATTCAGTGTTTCATATCAACTCTGTGGATTCAAAATATGAGGGAAATAATAGTTTTTTTAGCAGCATTTTGGTGATTTATAAGTTGAACCCAAAGAATTTTCTGTTTACGGCCTCAAATGGTAAGAAATATTCTAAAAATTGGCTATATTTATAACAATATAACAAAATGAATGTATCACATGATGATGATTAAATATTTTTAGGGTATAAGTCCCTCAAAAGCTCTAAAACTCTATGTAGAGTATAATTCTGGAGTAGTATCTTACTCTGAAATCCAATATGAGATTTCAAACATCCCAATACCAGTGTCAGATTTTCAAAATATCATTTTGAAACTTTGATACCCACCAATATTATATTATGAATCTAGAGCTATGAATTGATCATTTTGGAAAGTTTCAGGTCATTTGGGAAATGATTTTGAGGTCAATCAACAAACAAATGTCTTAAAAATAATGATGATTTTCTTCATGGGCTGTACATACAGTGGCTGGACAAGTGTTCTGACCACTTTTTATTTTGGTCTTAATCTCAAAAATAGCACACTTAAACCTTGAAGAAACAGTTAATTCTGAGTCTCTCAAATATATTCCAGGTCACCATTGAGAAAACAGGGCAATTAGAAAGTATAATTCTTTTGGGATGGCACTTTAGAATCTGTTTTTTTGATCTAGAAACCATTAATATGTGCAAGGTAAATTTCTACATCTGGAGAAGTTACATATCAATCAAGTAAGAAACAAAGTATCCTATGTGTTGCGCACCTCTAATTTAAAAATTTCTTCAGAGAATGAAAGAAGAAACATACTTTTTGAAAGAGAGAAATATAATGAGATATTTAGACTCTCAATATAGAAGCTCTGAGGAAATGGTGGTTGTAGGAGTGAAAGATATAAATATACAAGAAAAATGGGTTTAATACTTTCCCAGCCACTTTATAGTATCAAGGATGAAGGATACTGCAAATATTTACATGCTATAACTCTCTATAAGAGTTTTTAAATCAATCATATATTTGTATTCTGGTCAATCAGACTACTCTAGTTCTATATCTGAAGGCAAAAATATATTAAATTACTATTTTATTATTATTATTTTTTAGAAAACCCAATCTCCACAAGTTAATAAGGAGTGAGAAAATGACAAAAAAAATTAACCATCTGATATCCCTGTTTTTATAATTTAAGATTGAAATATTAAATATGTAAAAAGTAGCAGACTTTTTTGATGTTACCATAGTACAGAATTACCAGTAACATCAACTTATATCTGAATTCTTTCAGGGATTGAAGAAATAATATCTAAGAGAAAATTTTGAGTGATATCATCCCAAGTTTGAGAGAATTCTTCTTTCATTTAATCTAAATTTTAAGGGTGATAGAAATTGTCGACATTCTTATTGGACTCTTTCCAGAAATATTAATTGGGTCCAGTCTGGCAATTGAGGTGGTAAATTTTAAATTTACTATAAGTTAATAGTATTTCAGAGCTCACAAAACACTTAAGAATTCTGGATAGGTGTGTTTTTTTCCATTAAGGAATCTTTTTTTTCTTTTGATTTTCTCAAGCCAAGGAAAAAGAGAAGACACATAAACATTTTAAATTAATTATTTTGATATTTTTTGCTTTGGATGTAATAACATAAAAGTGCATTTAACTGAACTACATGAATCTTCAAAAGCAATGAGTAACAAGCACCCACTCTTCAAGGTGTGTTGGAGACAAGAAGATTCAGACCACCTATTTTTCTGCATCCAAACCAAATTTTTCACTGCAGGTTTTCCAAACTCAAAGGATAACTTGTTTGACCAAATTACAGACATATAATCATTGAAACTCTATTTCAAGTATTCCTGAAAAATTTTAAGGCACTTAACCTAGAAAGTACTGTTGTTAAAAGTAGTGTTTCTCTGTTTCAAATTTCCCCCCCAAAACAAATTTTGTTTGAAACCCCTTGAAAAATGATGTGAGGAATGCTATAATAGCACCTGATTGGAGTTACACTAGAATCTCCATCTTCTGCACAAGTTATCCTGAGTTTCTTTTTGGTATTGGGATAACTACTGAAGAATTGAGATGATTCCATACAAAGAGAAAACAGGAAAAAATGATTTTTTGTTAACTAATATTTTTTTGACCTTTAAAAAAATAAACTCACGGAAACATAAAAAAATCATCAAACTAAGCATGTTAAATCAGAAACAAACAAAGGGGGGATTCATGTAATTTTATACCTAAATAAATTCAGTAGTGGTATGGACTTGCATGCAACTCCCTTATTTTTTTACTTGTTGTAACCAGGTTGATAGAGGTGTTGGTGGTTAAAGGAAATATAGCCTAATATTTTGTGATAACTTTTGATATGTATAAAAGTTCCAGATTCTTTTTTCTGTATTCTGTAATATTATATAAATATCTTTTTAGCACTTGAGTAGAAATATAATTATTTTTTTTATTGTAATTCACTCTTTTTCACTTTTTCACAGTTTTATCCCAAAATGGAGTCCCTAAATTAATGAAAAGTAGCTACCCCAGTAGTGCTTTATTTATTTTCTAGCCTCTACCATAAATTTTTTAATATCTTCCGTTGATCATCTGACCATCTATGATTTTGAATTAAAATATTCTATAACCAATCTTTAGTTTGTGTCAGAAATTAACATATTCTTACCATGTGCCCCCATAGTCATGAATAGTTTGTAATGACAACCCTAAAAAATATTATGTAAATGTGCTGGTAAATATTTAATAGAAATTCTTTTATATTTTTGCAAATATATATAAAGATACTGCAAAATGATTTTATTTTAACCACCACTCTCCCCAATTTTTTCTGTCTTTATTAAAATTTGTACTAGGTAGAAATACTTGGAATGCTTTTTTATAACCTGAAACATCAAAATTCTCCAAAATTAAAAAAACATCACTTATCCTAATCTTTATACTCCAAAAAATACAAGTCTTATGAGCTATACTCATCACAAAAACATTTTAGAGGGAATTATTGCCTCACACTAGATTAATTTACACCAGCTTCAAGAAACCTGAATCATTCTGCCAATTATTCTTCTGAATAAGCAAAAAAAAAATTTCAGAATAGTAATTTCCCCACCTTTTTTAAGTCCAGAATCAATTTTTCTGGAAAATATGGGGTTCTTCTACAATACAAAAGGTCACTGAAGCTTTAAGACAAATAAAATATGGAACCTCAGCTGATATTGAAATCAAATATGTAAAAATTAGTGCTAAAGCTTCTCTTGGTTGTATCAAGAACATTTTCAACTACATCAAACAGATATATGGAAAAGAATTTCTTATGTTGCTTAATTCCTAAGAGCCATATATGAGACTCAAGTAGAAGGAATCTGATCTATTTCCAGGCTCAAAAAGTTTATTGGAAGCTGTGCATTGGAAGTAGAGAATACAGTTAATTTTCTGAAAAAAGGTCAATATCAGGGTAAGGAAGAGACTCCAATAATTGTCCTGGAGGCTGTGTCCTGAAAAAATTACAAACATAGCATGCTTTTTTTAAAATCCCTGGTGCCCTCAATGGAATTAATGATTAAAATAAAATTATTAGTCAATTATTTTTTTTATTTTTGATTTATTATGAATTAATTAAGGCCTTACTTATTATTCAGTAAATTAAGAAAAAAACATTTTTTTAATTAATGTACATTCATAAAAACATGAGCCTTGTATTTTAGATAGAATATACACCACAGAAAAAATGGGGGGGTATTGCTAGCAATATCCCTTGCTTGAACTCCGTTGAGCCACAAATCTATGCTTGAATTATGCACACATCATCACCATGTAGGAAATTGTTTGGCCTTACATTTAGTCAGAGATTTGTCACAAATTGAGCTCAAGATGAACCTACATTGATCACCGTTTGATCTTGTAAAATCCTAATTTGATCATCAGTTAAACTCCCTTTGATCTCACTTTGATCTAACATAAGCTTTTGCATATCCAATATGTCAACTATTCACTTTCAAAAAGATTCGTAATGAATTTCACATGGAATATTAGAAACGAAACCAGTAATTTTGAGTAAATGTCTCATCAAAATGATTAATCTACAACAAAATACCATCAAAATTCAATCTGATTACTGAAAACTTTTGGTAAAATGACTAATAGATATTTAAATTGGAAAATAATATTCCATTTCTCAATTTCAAATTCAAAATATAAATCCTCGTTTGAAATGTGAATTTTGTAGATTCCTTGCCTTCCTATATTATGAGTAATATTTGAGGTATTTTACACCTTTGTAAATATGGTGTTGTGCTGCTAGAAATTATCTCTGTTTCAATTCAACTTTATTGAAGCTTGATTCCAGAATGATACATATTTTATAACTATTTTGAGAAAAAAGTCACTAGTAATGAATTTAGCCTTTTATCTGTCCTTTATTAAACCTCACTTAATCCTACTTAAATCCAAATTGACCCACAAAAACCTTATTTGGGATATTTTTTAGCCCAGGATGATTCAAGATTGGAGCAAAATATTATTTTAAATATCCAATATGCCTATTGATTAAATTTCTTCAAGCTTACTTTAAATTCACATTAACATTAACTTTCACAGGAAATATTAAACACAAATCTTGAAAATATAGTATTTAAAATCATAATAAATATAATATAATATGCTTACAACAAAATTTTCTTTCTGGATTAATTGAAACAAAAAATTGTTCATTTGTGAAAATAGAAAAAATACTATCCATCCTGAATTTAGAATTCATTTTTAAAAATTTAATGCCCCCTCACTTTCAAGTTTATCATGTATTTCGAAAATTATATTTTTAATAATTTTGTGAATAGTACACCTGAGATATAAACTTGGGGATATCAAAAACTAAAACATCAGCAAATTGAAATGTTTTTTATTGTTATGAATGGAAATAATGATTGAAAAACACCATTAGAGCAAGTTTGATTTTGAATAATAGGCATACTTTCTCATGTAAATTTCAATAAAAATAATTTTTATTCTTACATAAGTTGCGGTGGATACATTTGAGCTCAAAAAGAATTAAAATTGACAAAATAAGACTTCTATAATTCATATTCAAAAATGAAATCACCCTTCATTATCTACCTGTAAACTATTTTAAATTGAATAATTTCAAAGTCAGTATATACTGATGTTATTTTTTCTTCTAAAAAATTTATTATATAGATTAATAGTCATAAACAGTTGACATAGATGTTAAATTTATATAAGCAATCTTTAATTCATAAAATGATAAAACTATCTTTTATGTAAAAAGTGATGAAGGAAAAAAATATTATTAAATTTTTGATGCACTATCAATAAAATTGAAGATAGAGCATATCAAAAGTTTAAACTTAATTTCAATTTTGATATCATCATTTTATTTTATTTTACTTGAGTAGAAAACAGATTTTAAATCTCAATATAATTTTAAATCCCATTAGTTTGTAGATTTCAACATTTGAAACTATGAAATAAATATTTATGAAAGAATTTTACAATATTTGCCCTTCTAAAAACTCATAAATCCAACTTCAAATCTTCTAACCTTCACAAGTAACCACAATGCATTCTGAAAATACTCTATATTTAAATAATTAAAGGTAAATAAAATTATGTTTTTATTCTTTATTTCAATTTTTGATAAATAATATATATATATACATATATATATATATATAATTTCTTAAAAAGTCTAAGAGGGAACTTAATAATGGTTTTGGCATTAGATATATAGATTCAACTTTCAAAAAATTTGTTTGGAATAAATTACAAAGACAAAAAGGATATATTTTGATGAAAGAATACTGATTTAGGTTCTCTTAAAATATTATTAACCATTTTTATGGAATATTAATCCATGGTTATCATTCTTTATGATATTATCATAGAATTTTTTCCTTTTTTAATATAATGATTTTCTATTGTGTGGTATGTAGGCTAAGATAAGTTTAAAAGATTTATTGAAGATATATATACCAGAAACAGTATAATCTGTAGATTTATAACTATAACTTACTTTTCTGATGTTTTACATCATTGATAAGTAGCTCATGCATTACACAAGTAAATAATTATAGTCTCTGGAAATAATTCCTTGTGAATTTCAAATTTTTTGTTATTCTTAAAATCATTACTCAAATAAACTAAAAATTTCTTCAAATATTGATTGAAAGAAGGAGTTACAAAATCTTATTTTGTAGTTATAAAAGTTTGAGTTATTTTTCATATTATCAAGTATAATGAACATTTGTAAATTTTAACTTGAAAACTAGTGATCATAGTAAAGTAATACTGGAAGAATCAGATAAAAAGGGTGGAATAAAGTCATAGCACAACAGGAAATGATACAAAATTGTTGATTTTTATCTCATAAAATTCAACTTATTTTTAACATATTTTACCACCTTTAGATAATGTTTAGTGGATTTTAACATTATTATAACAAGCAAACTTAACAATGTTTTGATTTTTTTAACAAAAATAAATATTGTTAGATCATTTTTTTTAAAAAATATGACTTATTTTTATGCTTTATCTACAATAGTTAGTAGTTTTTTTTGCAGAAATTACTTGTTTTGATATTCTATTTTTGAATTTTTTAAGAGACTTCATTGCATTAAAGTTTTGTAATAATTTTTCATTAAAGCATCATATTTTAAATCTAGAGAATTGGTTTTGAAATAATATATATTTTCATGTTAATTGACTCATTATTTTTGGATTGATAAATTATGTTAAAATTGGGATTGCTTATTTCTAGTGAGTGTACATCATAGTTTGTTTTCAAATCAAAGATTAATAAATGGTGAAATTTGGTAAAATTCTAAATATCTTTTAAACCTTTTTGATTTAAATAATGTTTAATGTTATGTAATCATTCTATAAGTAGAACACAGTTAAAATCTGATAATGGTACATTGCTTTCAATTTCTAATACTAAAATTCTATTCTACTTTAAACAATGTAAACTAAAGCTTGGTATCTCATAAGAAACTCACAATTTTCAAAAATCATATTTCCAACTTTTTAAACATGATACACATTAAAATATATTTTTAGAATAATTTCCTAATTAGTTTCAAATACTAGAAAATAATGACCTCAATTTATTTTAATACTTAAACCATTCTGATGAGTGAATTTCACAATACTCTAAGTAACATATGGTTACCATTTATACACATATGCATGATTTCTCCTTTTGTTTAATTTTAGCTGAATCTAAAAAGTAAAATCACATGTTGAATATCATCTATAGATAAACTTCTTATATTAGAAGCTAATATTTCATATGAGAAATTTGTTATTGAGTTTGGGAAACATTAATAAGTGTTGGGTATTATAATTGAGCCATTTATTCAAGTAAATAAAAAAGGATGACCTTCTAAATATTTCATATATATATATATATATATATATATATATATAATAAAAATTAATTATATAGTAGCATTTAACCATGTTTTTATACTAATGTCATATAAAAAAAGGGATTGAACTAAAACTTTCAGTAAAGAAAATAAAAATAAGATAAGTTAATATTCTTGTTTATATTCTCATATTTTTGAAATGGCTTACTTAAGTGAGAAAATTATTTGGTTTTAGAGTACAAGAATTTCTAGATAAAAATCTTCACAATATAGTTTGACCCTCTCAAAAAGAAAATTCCTCAAATTTTACTATCACATTTTATATATTTGTTAAGTAATAGAAAATGGAGTTGTGTCTTTGACAATGAAGCTTTAGAAAATGAAATAAATGATTTAAATTTATAATATAATTTTTGAAACAATAAATCATGTATTCAAAAAAAATGATATATCTTACAATCAAGATAACAGTATTAATTAAGCAACTCTAACAACTTTGGAAAGAAAACAAGAAAAAAATAATTAGTAAAATGCATAAGTTATTTTTAGAATTTAAGGAAACTTAATAGCTCTACCTGTAAACTAGCCTTAAAGCAGGTTTGGATTTAACATGTGGAAATTCATACATAGTACCCTTCCATCATTAGAGCAGAATAAAATTTATGTAGTTTTATTTTTTTAATTTATAATAGTATTTTTATTTTTGGACTTTTCATTAGTATAACTATATATTTTTTAACTTTTTTGTTTTTCATAACATAAGTTCAAAGCTGCACATCACTACTTCAAGATGAAACTCCATATAATGTAATCAATGAATGATATATTATAATGAATTTTACTAGAGACTTTTCAAAAATGGTGATTAAGAATACTTATTATAATTTTTTAAATTTTTATTATTATTCTATCTCTTGAAAGGAGATGGCCATATCTCAATTTAATTAGTTTTTCCTCAGAAAAATTTATTCTTGATCTAAATAAAATTGCATCACTATTAACTAGATGTTATTATACAATTTTAACAATTTTTTTATCTGAACATAGTTGAAAGTATGTATAAATTAAAGTGTTTCCACATAGTCTTACTATTATCCCACCATTATTTTCACATTTAGATTTCATTATAACTGTATAATAAGTTTTTCAATAATTTTAATAATACCTTAATATTTAATAATTTAGTTACATAGTAGATTTTTTATCCTTTTTTTATATGAGGCTTATTATATAAACACTACTTTTAGATTTTATCCATTTTGATGTCTGATAATTTAAATTTTCATTTAACTACCCAAATTATATCAAAAAAAATTCAAAAGTATATTTTTTTAATGTACTCTTTTTGATAAACTTATCATTTCTTATAGGTTATTCTTCAACTATTTATTGTAATTAATTACCCACTCATTTATGGTCTGTTATTGTTGTTCATTACATACAGACAAAATAAGGATACTCTCATATTATATTGGAGTTTTAAATTAAAAAGTAAATACTAGTGGCTGGTATTAAATATGAAGTTGTTATAACTAAGTTGAACATTAATTAATTATTAAATGGCATTTTATATTACAAATTTTATTGAATGTATATAAAAATAACACTCAAGAAATATATATAAGATATATATATAACCATTGTATATCAAAAATGAAGTACTTATCAACATGGTCTTTTTAAATGATTTTCAAATTTACTTAAAGAGACATTAATATTACCAATTCAAATTTTATATCAAATACAACAATATTATTATTTCATTTTTAATTATTTTACAAAAAATTTGAGTTTCAAAGTAATTTAATTCAGTATTTAATGAATGTTTTTGAAAAATATTTTTAAAAATAGAAATAACCCCTCACAAAAAAAAAATATAATTTTTTTTACTTACAATTTGCACCATATTTCTACCCTTAAAATATTTGTATTCTTCTAACAAAAATATTTTTTAAATAAATTTAAAATTTTTTTCATTATTCAATTACAAAATGTCAAATTTATAATTTATTTTACCTTACTAAAAAATTTAGTTGAAAATTTAATTTTGTATTTCCAAAAAATAAACTTAAATGTCAAAAATTAAAAAAACAAAATTATAAATATAATTATGAGAAAGAGGTAGATTAAATTTATAATATTCATATAAAAAAAATTCATATATTTTATGGTGTTTGAATTTTAAATTTAATGTATTAAAAAATAATTATTAAATAACCAAGCCAAATGAAATTGGCTTGGATTTTTGGTATCACCAGAACTTATTTTTTTTCTTATACTCACATTTTAATTTTTAATTTTTTTTTTCTACATTTCTCATTTTTTTTTATGATTTTTAATGTTTTTAAGACCGAAGTTGCTTTCAAACAACTTCGGTCTAACGTTTCTCTCACTTTCCCACCAGATTGCACCTGGTAGGGAAAGTCGCTTCCATTTTAGAGACCAAAGTCCCTTGCAGGGACTTTTGTTTCTCTGTGTGCATTGCACAGCCAGAAAAAAACTGGCTGTGCAATGCACTGCATGCAGCACATGCAACACGCATCGCTGCTGCAAGTAATGCGCATTGCATGCAGCAGAAATGCGCGTTCTAGCACTTATTTTTTTTCTTATACTCACATTTTAATTTTTTTTTTTTTTTTTCTAGATTTCTCATTTTTTTTATGATTTTTAATGTTTTTAAGACCGAAGTTGCTTTCAAACAACTTCGGTCTAACGTTTCTCTCACTTTCCCACCAGATTGCACCTGGTAGGGAAAGTCGCTTCCATTTTAGAGACCAAAGTCCCTTGCAGGGACTTTGGTTTCTCTGTGTGCATTGCACAGCCAGAAAAAAACTGGCTGTGCAATGCACTGCATGCAGCACATGCAACACGCATCGCTGCTGCAAGTAATGCGCATTGCATGCAGCAGAAATGCGCGTTCTAGCACTTATTTTTTTTCTTATACTCACATTTTAATTTTTTTTTTTTTTTTCTAGATTTCTCATTTTTTTTATGATTTTTAATGTTTTTAAGACCGAAGTTGCTTTCAAACAACTTCGGTCTAACGTTTCTCTCACTTTCCCACCAGATTGCACCTGGTAGGGAAAGTCGCTTCCATTTTAGAGACCAAAGTCCCTTGCAGGGACTTTGGTTTCTCTGTGTGCATTGCACAGCCAGAAAAAAACTGGCTGTGCAATGCACTGCATGCAGCACATGCAGCCTGCATTGCTGCTGCATGCAACGCGCGTTTCTGCTGCATGCAGCGCGCATTGCACATGCTGCGCATATCTCATGCAGCTGACTTGATATCAGCTGCATGAAATATGGTAGCGATTGTGCAACGCGCGTTGCACACTGCTTTGGCCACCTCCCAGCCTAGTAAATTAGCTGGGAGGGTGGAAAACATTACAGCAAGCAATCAAAGTCGCTTTTAGCGACTTCGATTGCTTGAAAGAGACACTTCCAGCCAGGGGAAACCTGGCTGGAAGTACTAAATTGCAATGTAAGTGACCCAAGCCAATTTCAAAGGCTTGGGTCATAAATTAAGGTTTCTAAAAAGCAGCCAGTATAAATCTGGCTGCAATAAAAAGTAAATTTTTTAAATAAAATACATAAAAAAATAAAAATGTGTTCAAATAAAATATACAACACTCTTCAGCCAGTAAGAAACAGCCTTCCATTGTTACACATAGAAACAAAATCAAATGTTTCTTTCATCAACATTGGCCATGTTTCAATATTTTGAACCAAGTAAGATCAGGAAAAAGGTCACGGCTAAAAAATTGCATAATTAAAAGTCTCCCAATTTAATATGGTGCGGAGGTTCATATTTTAGAAATAGGTGGTGCACATTATAGTTTCCTTTAAAAAAATTCAAAAATGAATTAATTTTGGCGCAATGTAAATTTTAATGTGATGAGTGTATGTTTTTTAGCTACGTGAAACATGGTAGCTAGAATTATGTGGCGTCAATTTTTTTTAGATGTGAATCTCAGTGTTCCACAAATGTGCATCTGTACAACATGCAGCCAAGTAAATTCTAGCTGGAATTAGTATATGCATAGGAAAAAATGATCATGCTGTGTACAGTGCCTTGGCAACATCATTCTTGGAATTTAGATGAAGTTTATCATATGACTTGGAGAGCTGCATTTTTTTGAAAATGTGATCAGTGAAAATTCATGATATATACATCTGTTTGCCACCCAATTTATTTTTCCTTTCTCTTTCTCACTTACCTTTTTCAAAAATTATCAATCATATTTTTGCTTTATCATTTTGAATTATTGGTACTATTTTCTTGACCTTATCTGATTACCGGTAAGCAAATTTTTCTTGCTATTGCATTTCATATCATTTTGGTTTGTTACACTTTTTTACACTTTTGACAAGTTAATCTAATGATTCTAATTCTGAATTTATTTTTATGGTATCTTTTACTGTACCCTTTCGATTCATTATAAAATAATTCTTTTTCAGTTAACTTAAAGTTTTTTTATTTGTTTGTCAATTTACTTTTCTTTATTCCTTATCAAAAATGTTCAATTTATTTATCTAACCATTTATTTTTTAAAACAGTGATTATAAAATAAACTTTATAATTAATTTTGATCAATCAGCTACAAATGGAAGAAGATTTTATAGACATGTAAGTTCATGTTTTGCTTATCATTTTTCTATATTTCTTTAATACTTTCTCAACCATTATATTATTAATATGAAAAGTAAAACATCATCTCGTACTTGCTGAAAGCATACAGGATAATGTTTTGCTTTTCATAATAATAATTAGATTGTTTGTACTTTACCTTTAATTTATGATTTTTAAGTTGTTTCAAAGTCTCGTACTTGCTGAAAGCATACAGGACAATGCTACAATTTAAAAATTAATAATTTATTGAAGTATAACTTTCTAAGTCAATATATTGATCAGAGCAAGATTTTTCATTTTATATATGTGGATATCATAATTCCATAAATTTTTTAATATTACTAGTGTATTGGAGTTATACTTTCATTATATTATTAATATTAAGTGTAGAGCCAAATCTCGTACTTTCTGAATGCATAAAGGATAAAGCTATACTCTTTATATGTATAATTTAATAAAGTATACCTTTGAAACGCTTTCTTAATATTTGAAATAAAGAAAAAGTATATAAATTTACTAATATGTAGATATGCTAACTTTTGTATTTCTAATATTGAAGATATGATAAAGTTAAAGGTATCATTGACTGATAATTGAAATTATGTTACTATTTTCTAATTTTTGATTTTTTTCTATTTTAAATCAAAATTGAATTCTCTTAGGATTGAACCATCAATGAGTAACGATTTGAAAAAAAAAAACGGCCAGGGAAGAACTCTAACAATAGGTGGGCGAAAGACATTGCTACTGGAATGAAACTTGTAAACGCTCTTGGAATGGATTCAAACAGGAAGAAGCCACATTTCTATGCACGATCTTATGCAAATAATATGACAGATTGCAATAATTATTACAATTTTTTTCCTGGATGTAGTATTTATAAACCAAAAGGTGTCTTAATACCTAATGTTCTTGTGCAGACTTTTGAAATTCATGAGCTCAAAGAACTAGATATGTTAGAAGCTACGGTGCGATGCATTAAGGATCTTTCTTACTGCGAACATGAAATTAAAAATAATGGTTATCATCAAAGAGCTGGTGGTTTTGGAAAAATGTTTGGTGGTGGCTTTATTTTAGATAGAAAGAAATCTTTACATATTCGTAAGTATCACTTTTTTTAATTTAAATACTGAATTTTTGAATGCTTTTCCTTGCAGATGAATACACTGATGATATTGTAAAAACAGATGAATATAAAAAACGAATGAAGAGGATTGCAATGTACTTTGAATATTTTTTTAAAAAAATATCATATGTAAAGTACAATGAGGCAACTAATCTTTGCGCAAAACTTGGTATTCCTGGATTTTCAAAAGTTTCTAGTGAAGAAGAGGGTGTACCGTTTGCTAGTAATTTAACTTGGACATCTGGAGGGAATGGTAATGGGTTCTCTAATGAGATTCATCTCGATAAGGATGCAAGTGAGTATACTTTAGGAATATTTTTTCCTAAAGATACAGAAAAAAACACCATTCATATGAAGTATGATAAGACCCAACCACGACAAATAGGTGGAGAACTTATGTTTCCTGAAATTCGAAGTAAAATCAACTTTGAAGCAACTAATGGAATAACAGTGACATTATGGCCTGCCAATAAACTAAGGC
This sequence comes from Hemileia vastatrix, assembly GCA_030280995.1. NCBI lineage: Eukaryota > Fungi > Basidiomycota > Pucciniomycetes > Pucciniales > Zaghouaniaceae > Hemileia > Hemileia vastatrix. Next base: position 39,936,098 of record JASXTE010000002.1, read on the forward strand.
ATTTTACCTCAAGATGTCATGAAATTCCTGGCTTCACTAGGATAGGTTCTTCTATTCAAATCAACACTAGACTTTTTCATGCTATAGAAAAGCTTAATGTTTTTGATATTGATATTTCAGAATACTTAGAAATTAAAAAAGAAAAATTTAGGTTAGAATATTTGATTAGTGCTTTGAGAGTTTTTTTGAAAAGAGATGACTTAATAGAGGAAGAAATAGAATCAGCAAAGTATTATTTATCTAATGTTAAGACAAATCTAAAAAATCTAGATATATAAATATTAAAAATTTATATTATATATACACAACTTAATGCAAATTTAAACATGATAAATACTGGGAGTAGCTGTAACATTTTCAGTTTTGATAATTATAGTATTATCTATTTTTTTTATTTGTGAAATAAAATAATTTTTTTTCATAATATTATAAGAAAATTTGATTTACTTTTGAGGAAATATATAAGTTGTGAAATCTTTAAATGTCATTTTTATTAAATTGGTAGCAAAGGTTCTAAAATAAAAAAAACTATAATAAAGAATTTGAAATATATTAGCCATAAAAATGTGCTTTTAATGCTACCAAATTAACTGTATAGTATTTTAGGTCAAACAGGCTTATTAATAAAAAAGTTAATAATAAAGAGTTGAAGAAAGAATTTTGAATCAATAATAGATTAAATTGTATTTTTTTAAGAATGTACTCATTTAATTATTTAAATTGTTCTACTTCTGATTAAAAATGTTACAATCAACGAAAATATTTGTAATAATTAATAGATTATATAATATTAAAGGTAAAGTAACAAAACTAGAGCAGTTATCATATTTTTATATAAACAATAAAATATTTAAGAATTTAATACAAGTATTTGAAATCATATAAGTAGATTTTAAAATCTTTGTTATTGCTGGACTTACAATAATTTTTTTTAATAATTAATTTAGAAAATCATGTCAAAGGTTACTTAATAAATTTCAAAGATGGTCACATTTTTGACGTATTTGAAGGAAAATAACTTGAATTATACAAGATATATCATATAGACAGAACTTTATCTATTTACATATTGGAATATTAATTTATTGAAAGGCTATGTTTAGCAAAAAAAGGTGATACTGGCTGAATGGAGCTCCAGTGATTAAGAAAATCTGCAGAAATAGCCCTAGCAATTCCCGGAGGACTTGGGGTATTAAATTTTAAAGGAAATGGATCACACTTGCCTATAAAAGGTTTTATTAATGTTAAAATATAGTTATTTAAATTTTTCCAAATTATTTCTTCCATCAAATGATTTTTTTTTTCATGTAAATTAAGAAACTTAACTTCTGATATTACCTCCAAGCAATCAGCTGCTGAAGCCAATCTATGATCTTGAGAGCTCAGAAATAAACCACGGACACCATGAATTATATAGAATGTGAAAGATTGATATCGGTGGTGGGAGTATTCAGAATTTATTTTGTTTAGTGCAGCCTTTTGTTTCTCTCTCATTATAGTCAGTTCAGTATTTTCGTTTTTCTCACTTGATTGTTGAGCTTCACTAGTCTTGCCACTTGATATTGTTGCAGCACAATATTTTGATTTAAGAATGATAATTGACATAATTATATCAATGATAATATTGCTGATTTGAAGAAGAGTTGACATTGATATATCACGGGTTTGAAGTGCAGTGGGACCAACTTCTAAGCAATCAGAAATCGGACTCTTCAGATTTGAAAGGTGAGCTAGAAGCTGAAGACCACGTTCAATTGGACAATCTGAGTTAATGTTTTGATGTGATGGAAGCTGGCTGAATTCATGTGCGGTCAGATAAAGTGAAGATGATATAAGAGATACCCATGAAGAACGGCAGTGGTCACTTGGGATCATTAATCTCATGAGCATTCGGATAAGATTGGATTCAGGGTGATCCGTTTTCTTTGTTGAGGAAAGAATTTCAGTATTTAAACCATCAGGATCACATAAATCTTCCATTTTTTTGAAATCAATATTATCGAGTACCCATAGCTGTGAGCTATCAATCTCTAAAAAAATATTTGCTACAAAAGGAAAAAAAAAATAAGTAAAAGAACAAAAGTCAAGACTAAAAATTATGGTAACTTACATAACTCAGTAAGTTTTGAAAGCCAATCTTCTCCACAAGATTTTTCCCAATGAAAAGTAAACATTGGAATATTTGACATGGGTTCTTGGGAAGAAGTAGAAGAGCGTAATTCGAGGAGAGTAACAATTTCCAACCACGACCTGAGGACCTTTGCCGTGCTGATTCTACCTTTATAAAAATTATGAATTTTACAGAATTCCTCCTGCACATCAGTTTCTTTTAGAACTGAGGGTGAATAAGTTAGAGGTTTTTTCGATATCTTGATTGGAGTTGATTTCATTGGTAGAGAAGCTTTCAAAGAGGTCAAAGTAGGTAATTTAGGAGGTGATGGGTATTGCTTCTTAGAAATGAAGGAATTTGGTGATGAGCTGTTTGAATCATCATCTTTATCAAACATATCAACATGTCTTGAAGAAGATTTTAAACTTTGCTTTTTTTGATGAACAAGCATAGCTTCATATTCTGACAGTTGATCATCGCTATTTTCATTGCTCTTTTCATCATCTTCATCAGGGAGAGGGCGTTTATGGATGGAACAATCTACAGCAGGTGAGTTTCTGGTACAAAATATCAAAAGAAAGATAAAAAGTACAATATGTAAGCAATAAAAGAGATATATGATTGAATTTTAAAGATAAAAGAATAACAATAAAAAAAAATGAAACAAGAATATACTCATTATCAAAACCTTTGCTTTTTTTTTGAGATTTATTATTTGATACATCAGAAAATTCATTAGCAGAAGCCGGTTTAATACGTCGAACAAAAGAGGAGCCTTGGGATAATCTCTTTTTCTGGGAGCGGATAACAGGTGTTTCAAGATTTTCCTTAGAAGTTGAAGCATGAGTTGAAGCTGATGGTTCATCTGTCTCATCATCATCCCTAATGACAATGACTTCATCAGGAGGAATCATACCCTCCTCATAAGCTACAAATATATATGAAGAAAAAAAAATATTAATAATCTTATCTACTAATTTAAAAGGAGAAAAAAAAGGTGATGAACATACATTTTTCAAGGCTTTTCACATATTGGAGTAAGTCATTACAAGGGTTAGATAAATATGAAGGAGAAGGATTATTGTTAAGGATCTTGACAAGCTCTTCTGTTTTATCTCTAGCCAATTCAAGTAAATTGCGATACTGAACTCTTGTTATTTCCTGCCTCTCATTGCTAAGTACAGGAGGGTTAGGTGCCATGCCATGTGGCAGACATGGTGCAAGCTCAAAAGCTTCAAAGCGAGTATCAATCAGAGAGTGGGATGAAACACATTTGGGTGCTGGAAAATCAAATTTTTGAAAAAAAAAGATATAGAACATAAGTGAAATATATAAATTAAGAGAGAGGAACATGATATACATACAAAGTGGAGGTGTAGGATTTTGTATACTAGACATATTGATTAATGAATATTAAAAAAAAGTATTCGATATCAAAAAATTATGATGTAATATGATGAATAATTATAAGAAACTCTATTCTAGAAAATTGAAGTTGATAATTTAATAGGATAAAAAATTGAATAAGATTAAAATTAAAGTGAGGATGAAAGAAACAGAAAACATAAAGAGGGGGATTTTATATTATTTGAGCTTTTTTTAACATGTATTATTCATAGTGGGGTAAACTGAGTAACATGCTAAATCACAATCTGTTTATATTGAAGCGAAATTTGATGTAGCTAACAGAAAATACTAGTAATTCTTTGGGGACTTTTAGTGTGAAAAACAAATAATAACAAATGTATATCCCATATGCAAATTGCCACGGGTAAATACAAAATTTTTTAAATTAGAATTTACTCCTAAACAGTGGAGATACACTTAATTAGTATATTATATGAAAAAAAAAGGATAATCCTTTATGAATATTTGTTAAATTTACTTTCAGATGACAATGCGAGATTCACATATATACTGATATGCCTCATCAAACAAGAAATGAATTATAAATATAAAATTGGTAACATTAGAATTTAAGATAAGAATTTGTTTTTTAAGTGACAGGAGGAGTGTCAGGATAGGGTGTGGGCACCGTGACCAAACCTTTGATAAACTTGGATACAACTAAGGGAAAAAAAAAATTGAATAGTTTTATTTTGCAATATATCTTAGTCTGCACAAGATATTGCATTGTTGTCCCTAACTATACCAAAATTGTTACTTTTCAAAAGTTATAGGACTACTAAGTTGATAAAATATTATTATGAATCACCCAATGAAATACCTTAAGCAACATTCAAAATTATTCACCACACAATATGGGGGGCGGACTTGCTAGCAAGTCCGCAACCTTGGACCCAAACTCACCATAGATTGAACACACATTGAGCTATTGATAAAGGAACCATACAATCAGGGATGAACACCACTCAGCAGAACAGTTTTAGGTGGGTGTTCAAGTAGAGTTCAGTATGGGTTCAGTCTGAGTTCAGTCTGAGTTCCATCTGAGTTCCATCTGAGTTCAGGTTGAGGACTTGCTAGCAAGTCCACCCCCTATATTGCGTAGTGATTAAAATATTAATATTCAATTTGAGATTTGGATTAGCTAATTTTTCACAACTTACCACAGTTTTGATTAATATAATAAAACTTGAAAAAAATTGTTGAGATAACCTAGAAATGGGTGCAAGAAAATGATGAAACATATGACTTGAAACTTAACTCATACACTATTGATAAACTTCATGGATCCTGATTAATTTCTATCGAAATTAATTTTGAGACTAGCATATTGAATTTTAGCTATGACCAAGTACTGTAAGTGCCATGGTTTGTATTCAATATATTGGTGTTGAAATTAATTTTGATAGGAATCAACAAGTATCACATGGCACCATGCATGAAACACTGACAGAAACCATCAAATTTATGAGGCAATGAACCTCATAATTTCGATCGAAATTAATATAGACCCCTGCATATTGAATACAAGCAATTTCACATGGACTACACAGACATAGATAAAATTCAACATGCATGGCTTAAAATTAATTTTGATCGAAATTAACCAAGGCATTAAAACATCAATTTTTATATGGTGTACTTGATCAAACCAGTTTATCTAACGGCTTAGCTTACCTATACTTATAGGAATTTTATGCATAGTCCATGTCCATATTAATTTCGATCGAAATTAATGTTGACTAATACATAATGAATACATGCTATGCCACTTACACTTGCCAGGCATAGCTACCATTAAATATGCCAGTATCAAAAATTAATTTCGATCGAAATTAATGAGCATGATAATCATGAATTTCTGGAGTCAACTGCTTATTTTTATGCATGGTGCCTTGCCAACATTAATTTCGATCGAAATTACTTTTGATACTGGCATATTGCATGTATATATGCCTGGAAAGTGTAAGTGGCATAGTGTGTATTCATTATGTATTGGTCAACATTAATTTCGATTGAATTTAATGTTGACATTTGCATATTGAACCCAAGCCAGAAAACAACCCAGAAGATTCTTCATAAAACTTCCCATTAATTTCGATCGAAATTAAGGCTGACCATATACATATTGAATGGTAGTTATATCTGGTCTGAGTAAGCAGAGATTACTTATATTCAATATGTATTGGTCAACATTAATTTTGATCAAAATTAATGAGCATTTTGATCATGAACTTTTTCAGTCAGTTAGTTGTTTCAATGCATAATGGCATGCCAACATTAATTTTGATCAAAATTAATGTTGAAATGATATAATGCTTTTTTGCATGACATGTAAAGGACGGCAAGTATTTTTAAGTATTGAAATTTACTATACATGTTGAGGGTAAATATAAAATTTACATATCCATATTAATTTCTATAAAAATTAATGTTGACCAATACATAATAAATAGTAGATATGCCTGGCTAGTGTAAGTGGCATAGCTTTTTTTCAATCTGCACTTGGCAACATTAATTTCGATCGAAATTAAGGTTCATGATTATCATCAATTTATTCAGTCAGTTGCTTACTGTTATGCATGGTAACATGTCAACATTAATTTTAATAAAAATTGAATTTGACATGCCACCAAGCATTTTTATGTAAGATGAAAAGTAGGGCACTCTATTCTTAAGTAAACACATTACAATGCATATTGAGCATGTAAATATCATTTACACATTAATATTAATTTCAATCAAAATTAATGTTGACCAATAAACATTGAACACAAGCTTTACAACTTACACACACCAGATATAACTACCATTCAATATGTATATGGTGCTCACTAATTTCGATCGAAATTAATGAGCAGTTTTATGAAGAATTTTTTGGGTCGTTTGCTGGTTTGGGTTCAATATGAAAATTTCAATATTAAATTCTATTGAAATTAATGTTGACCAATATGTAATGAATACACACTATGCCACTTACACTTTCCAGGAATAGACACCATGCAATATGCCAGTATCAAAAGTAATTTTGATCAAAATTAATGTTGGCAAGGCACCATGCATAAAAATAAGCAGTTGACTCCAGAAATTCATGATTATCATGCTCATTAATTTCGATCGAAATTAATTTTTGATACTGGCATATTTAATGGTAGCAATGCCTGGCAAGTATAAGTGGCATAGCGTGTATTCACTATGTATTGGTCAACATTAAATTCGATTGAAATTAATATGGATACATAAATGTGACATAAAGAGGTATGGACCATCAATTTGTTGAAAATACATTTTTATATCTCATACATTATTTGTTTTTCTTAAATAAAATGTTACTCTCTCTCAATATCACTTTATAACATTTACCAAGCTGCTTTGAAAAAAAACAGAATACATAAAATTCAATATAAGATAGCTATATTACACAGAAGATCACCGTTACACCTAAGTTATGATGATGTTGATGCTCTATTAATTGATTCCCGAATCTTTACCAGATCAATATCAGCTCCAACCCCAAGTGACTCACGTTCATTCACAGATAATCCTTGCAAAAATGTTGCTGAATAGCAATTCTTGGGGAGGTATTTGGGAACATTGAATATACCATTTTGTGCAACTGTCCTTTCTGATGACCGTGAATATGTTTTTAATGCTGATTTTTTTTGAGCTGGTGTATGGGCTAAGTCCTTTGTCATCTTATCCATTTTTTTAAACAAATCATTGAGTTCAGGATTTCGCCATCCAGGAATAGCTCGGATAGGTGCAGTTGGGGCTGGTGCTGGGCCTTCCTTGATATCAGAGATGCACCTAGTATCATGAAAAAGCACAACAAAACCTGGCACATCACTGCAGAGATCTCTTGCTAACTTGTAGCGTGCACTAGCAATCTGAATTCCAACTAAATCAGCTTCATAATAACAAAAAGCAAAGTAAAATAAAAAACTTACCTTGGTCCGATAACGTTTTACTTGTGCCCTTGCCCTCTTTTCAATCTTTTCTCTTGCTACCCTTTCCTCTTCTTGCCCAAACAACCTTATCATCTCCTTCCCCTTATTAACTACCCATTTCTCAATAACGCATTGAGTGAACTGAAGCTTTGACTGATCGATTGTATTCAAGGTGGTGAGCCATCTGGTACAGTGGTCGCATACTATGCTTCCCATGACTTGATTCCAAGTTGATTCTGAAAAATCACGGCAAGTCCAATCATACGCGAATTTCCGAAAACCATTTTCTTGCAATTCATGCTCTAAGTTTCTTTTGACAGAAAGTGGGATTAGTGCTCCTCCTTTTAGTCCTCAAGGCTCAGGTGCTGGAAAAAATTCGGGTAGTCGAATTTTGGATCGCAAGAAGGCTATAGAATTGGTTATCAGAAATTGTCGATCAGCTGCAGAATTGGCACGGTTAGAAGATTGGACTTGGGTTAGGACAGTTTGAATGGTTTTTAGTTTGAATTGGCTCCAATCTTTCCAATTTTCAATCTCCAAAGGTGTTGGGCTCGCAGGATATTTTGATATTTGTGTTGGTCCCCCAAGACAATACTTCAGAAAGTGGTAAATATTTCTATTTAGACTGTCCGAGCTCCTAGGGACATCATTCCTTCTAACTAAGCCTCTTACAGCCCTTAACCCCCGTTCTCGCTCATGAGACTCTGCTGAATTGAGTCTGTGGTAATCACTGATACCCATAATGATTGAGGGATTCACTAACAATTCAAATAAGTTAATTAAATTGGTTATTTTTCAATAAAAGAATACACTACAAATTTGACTTACCTGCTCCACTTGTGCTTGCTCCTTGGTTAGGCTGAGCAGATGATGATTGGTCTCCAAAAAATTCCCTCAATACTTCACTAGCCCAATCTCTTCCTAGCTGATCAGCTTGCTGATTAGCACTTTCAGAAGCAGAAGGATGATTGGGATTAAAATTTCTTGGTTCTGAATGAGACTCTTGGCCTGGATTGGGATTAGGTGGTGGGTTAGGATTAGGTGGTACAGATTGAGATGCATCTGGAGGTGGATCAGCAGAGGGTGGTGGAGGAGTATTTCCAGTATTAGTATGTTGAGGCGGAAAACAATCAGAATCGGTTGGGTCAACAGACATCCCTTCAAAATTATCATCCATAATGAACTGTAATAAAATAAAATAAAATAAAAATAATCAGTTGTTAAAATTTATACCTATCAAAGCTAAAGTAAAAAAAGATACTATGTATATAGTCTTGTAAACGTGTATGTTCTCTTGTCGAAAAATAAAGTGAATAATATATAGCTATCAGCTAAAGTTGGAAGGTCAAACTATTTATAGTAGATGAATGAGCAAGAAGATCATTCATTAAGTAAAAATTTTATCATATTTCTCATTATCATGATTTTATTTCTTTCATTCTTACATTTAAGATAAAAATGACTCATTGAAAGCATGGGTTCTCTTGCAATAAAAGCAACCAAAGTAATTGTTCACTGATTTATGATAAGGTAAGTTGGATGCATTGCATTTTTTAATCGAGCATTGAATTATTTCTTTCACCATTTACAAATATCACCAATCCTACAAATTTCCCCAATCCCAAATTAACACAAAGATGTTAGTCAACAGAAAATAAATTTGATTAATTTTTTCACTCACTACTGTCTGCAGTCCAATGGCAGTGACAACCTCGTCTTTGATTCCAAACATTCCTTTTTTGTGCTCGACAGTAGCTGCATGTCTAATTATTGCATCTTTCTTAATCACAATTTGAGTTGCTTTGGCTACTCTTACTAACCGACAATACACTTGTGGGAAAAGCTCATAGGGATCCTTTGATTTTCTTCTGGACGGAGCTCTTTGAAAGGACTTACTATTAAATATATTTGATCATTCTCTTCCTTTGATCTGAAAAGATCATCAATTTTCCCAAAATGGCTATCTTTTCCATAGTAGAATTCAATTGTTGAATTAGCAATGTGTCGATGGTAACTAGTAAACCTCTTTCCATGTATCAATATGCTTGCTACATTTTCAACTACCCGATCCCCACTTTTCTCCGATGGTGTCAAAGCCCGTCTTGAAGTTTCTTTTCCCATTCTTGCCCTTACCCATTTAGTAAATAATGCCATACTTAGATGGATCCATTTGTTTTGTTTATCGAGATCAATATGGATTTTTTTAGTCTCACATTGATCATTATCTTCAGCTTCACCAAGATCTAATACCCTAGACTTCCGATACCAATGTTTGAGCATTGTTAGCGGTATCTCTCCTGTGGTAAATATTAATATATTAGCACAGCTGAGTTTTTAAATCATTTCTTACAAACATTACATACGTGGATGGTAATTGTTTGGAATTTCAGATAATATATGATTCACCCGCTCTCCAGACCAAGTAGCTGTACCTGATGGTGGACCAAGACACTTTATCATTTCAGGATAATGTTGAGTGATATGCAGATTTGGCTTTGCATTAATATTCTTCCAACCCTCTTCAAGGCACTCACAATACTCTAACAGAAATTGATCTAGATCTTTAAGCTCATTAGTCTGTATATTTTTTAATGTCAAAAAATTGGTGATCGAGCATAATGTTACAAGTGACTTGAGAAGATAATATTCTCTTGGTTTATCAGCTGAGGAAGCTGAAGATTCAGATTCTTTAAATTTTTCAAACCAAAGGGGTATAAGTGACAAAGGGAAGTAGAGAGTATACAGCATGTGCCATTCTGCTGCCTTGAGGGATCCTGCCTTTTTAGATCCTACTGATTTTGGAACTCGTGTTAGCCAGGAAGGTCTTCTTACTTGATCAATCATCTTCCATACAACCTGTAGCTCTGCTGCTGTGATTCGTGGATTACTACTACCTTCATTTTCTTTCTCCTTACCTTTCCTTTTATTTTCTTCATCTCTAGCTGTCTCATTTGATGAGTGAGATCCTTCACTCTGTGATATGCTAATGCTTCTTTGCCTTAAGTTATACAATGAATTCCTACTGTCACTGCTGTGAGACTGTATTGAGGCCACATCGCTATATGGAGGAATAAATTTGGAGCTGGATGACCTACTCTGGCTTCTTGATCGATTTGTTCCCAATCCTTCATTATCTAGTCCATGATGACTTGATGACTGTCTTGAACTTGTACGTCTTTGCCGCTTGTGCTGTCTCGTGTGTCCTGTATCATCATCATCATTATTCGTGGTGCTTAAGCTACTTCTACGTTTTTTCGAATATTTGTGCAGTGAAGTATCAGAAAAGAAATCATCATCTTCTTCTCTTACATGCCAATTTTTATCCTTTTCCAGCTTTCTTTCTAGATCTTTTGCTGCATTTTGGATTTGAAAATAGCTTAGACTGTGATCTTTTAGGTTGCCAAGCATATGTGAATGCATAACATCAATTGAGCAATATTCAGTTGGACGCCAATATTCAAGGTTATTCAGCTCACTCCATCGTACCCCATGATTTTGAACAATTGATACACGCTCCCAATGTGACTTAGAATTTTTCCACTTTGTTGCCCAGCACATATGATCCTCATGATTCCGTAATGAAAAATTTCCCACATTCTTTTCACTAATTTCATCTTTAGAGATATTACAGAAAGAGCAGAACATTTTTGCAGAGTGACTCGAAAAGCCAGCCAATTTTCGTATTGCAGGAATGTCACCTATCAAAGAGAACAATGCAACTCTTAATTTCCGGCCTCGTGGATAAAGATGTGTCTTTTCAATCAATATACCATCCCATAGAGTTTGTAGATCATTAACCAGTGGTTTTAGAAGGTGATTAAGCTGTTCACTTGTGGGTTCTGTTGGTCCGGGTATAATAGAATACAAAAAAAGATTTTCCATTTTGTATCTATCTTCTTGAGGTAGGTTCATACACACCATCATAATATTGCCTACAGACTTCTGATGAACTCCAATCCTATTGCCACCAGGCCTAAACCAGTCGACATATAAAGTAAACATTAAGTTGCCTGAAGTTATCGTATATTCATCATCATTGCTATCCAGAGCTGGAGTGGTTATGGGAAAGTTTTTCCAAATTGAACCATCACAAACATCCTTCATCAAATCACACTCTACACGTTCTGCCACAGGGGTTTTCTTCTCAATCAGAAGCTCAAATTTGAACAGTTTGATCTTTTCCTTAAGCCAGTCGATAAAAGAATGGTGATGAAATGTTTTAAGAGATAAGTATTTTACATGTTCTTGATGTTCCTCCATCAAATACAGCCTTTCATCACATTTAACTGCAATTTGTCCTGCTCCAAACATTTTTAAATAGCGCTTTGATGATGAAAGAAACGGTTGATTGCAACATAGTATAGATGGTTGAGATTCAGAGTTATACTCATAAAGAGCAAAGCATTTAGGACAGCATGTTTTAGTGAAAAATGATTGATTGAGCTTTAATCGACTAAAAACTGTATCTATCGAGCGTGGGACCAGGCAGACAATGCTATCAGAATCCAGTATTTCACTATCACCTAGAAGTTTGAGCTTCTTAATTTCTTCATCCAAAAATTGAGTACAACCTTCTTTGCTCAAATGATGAATCAGAGAAAGCTTTGCTGCCTGCCACATAATTATTTGGCTATACCGTTCCCCAAGATTTGAGTTTCTAGAGACTGTTGAAGATACTTCTGCCCCCAATAGCAACTGCCCCTATGTAATAAATCATTGAAACATCATAAAGACTTTAATTCTAACATTGAACTATAGATATACAGCTTACTGTTTCTGTGGAGCGGGAACTTCCAATGTTAAGTGGATTGTTGGAAGAAATAACCATCTGGGCCTTCCTATTTCTTTCCTCTTGATGTTTTGCATAAGAATTAGAGCTTTTGAAAGCCATACCAACTTCAAAGGACCCAGAAGAAGTTTGATACTTTCTATTGACACATCCAAGATCTTGACATTGACATACATGAAAAAATTGAGGCATTGTAATTGTGATAATTGTAGGAATAAGTTAGATATTCGAAGTTACCGATTGAAGGTATTCCTTTTTTTGAAAGGCACTAGCTAATATAAGCTACATTTTTTTATCAAAAGAATATGATGGAATATGTGTTGAAATTATTTAAGTTTAAATGTTTAATTTTTAATTGGATAAATTATATATTAATTTAAAGTTATGCAGTCTACTTTATTTGTATTCTGTATACTCTCTGCATTTGTACAACAATGCATGCATGTTTACCAGAATATTTTCTATCATAGAAAAAATTCTGTTGTACGCACAAGCATCTTAATTATTTTTCTATCAAATGCCTTCTGAGTTATATCTAACTACCCTATAATTATTTGATTTTGATAAAAATTCTTAGTTATGGACTATAAGAAAAGTAATCCATATTTTTAACATAATTTTTAAAAAATTACCCCAAAAATCAAAGTTAAACCCAAAAATAAGTTTAATATTTTGTAAAAAACAATCACAAACATATTTCTTTCAATTTGAAAATTGTTCTGTACTAGGTAGAATTTTCTATGAAGAAAAAATCAAAAATACTCAAATAATAGATGCTACAAAAGTGTAAACCTTAAAGAATTACATAAAAGCTGAAACCTTGTATAACTTTTCATACATAAATGTGATGAAGTGACACTCTAGTCTATTTATTCAGGTTGAAAAAAATTACTCAAAAGAATATGTATTACTATCATATTGGACCAAAAATAATTTTTTGGTAATCAAAAAATGAACATAGCCTCACATTTAACAAATTATTTTTGTGGAAGAATTTTTTGAAAAGAAAAAAAAATCCGTTTCTTAAATGAGTCTGCTTTTATCACATAATCATTCTCTTTATTTTATACCATTCCTTTTGAGTTCAAGTTGCATATAAAAATATAATTTATGCATATTATAATTCCATAAAGTCGAAATATTTCTTATTCTTAATTTTTGTGATATTTCTCCTTAAATCAACTTTGATCATAAAGTTTTGGAGCTCAACAATTTATCCTTCCTCTTTGTTTAATTTAATTGAACACTTTCTTAATCTAATTATTTATGAACCCTAGTAGCTCTTACTTTCCTCATGGAAACCTTCCCACAAACACAAGAACACTTAATAGAATTTTTAATGAGACTTTGCCTCCATTCAATTCTCACTTTTGTAGATCTATACACAATTTTTGTCGTTCACTTTTGGATATGTCACCAGAATCAAATGGATGGAAACAAAACCCTACTGAAGAGCAATTAGACAGATTTTCATCATTCGACATGAATTCTTGCAACATTGCCTTTGAACTACCTCATCCAGAATCAAATTCAGCGGTTTCGTAAAAGTTTCCACCAATTTTCCGTGAATCTTTTATTGAGCACCTTCGCATGTGTGGTTTCCCAGGATCAACTTTCGCTTGGAACCTAGATTGGTTTGACAAATGGAACCAGGTCTTGGCAAATATCCTCATTAAACACTGGGACAATGCCTTAAAAACCAATAATTTGATTGCATATCCAATTGACTCAACTCAAATTAGCTTCTCAAATCAAATAGGAGTTCTTCACCGTTGGTTTTTAGGTCATGCTGATAGATTAAGACTTGGGAAGGATTCTCATAGCTCTCAAGAAATAATCAAAGTGAGAAAGCATAAATATAGAATAAAAAAAAAGTATGAAAATCCCTTTTTTTTCAACCGTTTTTATTTATGACCTTTATTTCAAATAACAAAGATTCTTAGAATTCAGTTAACTGAACTAAACTTCTTAAACAACTTCCACATTGTGAAACTTATCACAACCTTTTCAAAAACATCAAGTGTTGTTCAGACACCGAAATTGATAATGATGGATCGTTAAGACGTATCTTAATGCAATGGAGGTCTGAAGATTTTTCTAAAGTTGCACAATATCTTGACCAACAACACTTTGATATTCGAGATAATTCAACCTACTCTGGAAGTGTGCTAAAGGACTTGGCCTTGTACAAAAGAATCAGTTTGGTTTCAACATTATCCCCTAACCTTAATCCTTCTCATGTCCCCCGGGGTTTGCCGAATGACTGTTATTCTCCCTTATATCTTGCATCTCTAAATCCTCAACAACTCAGACTTTTAAATCCTCAAAATCCCATAAATTTACCTGCTCTCCTTGAAATTCTTTCTTCCTCTAATGTGAGTGATTGACAAACTCCCTTAATAATAGGTTTGCACACTCATACTCCTCATTTCCACTGTTTGGGACACTTAGCCTTGAAAACAAAAACATAATTTTAATGATTACTATTATCATTAAAATTTATAGAAATGAAATTTGGCTTACATTGTTAGCTCCATTTTTTTCCTTTGAATCTTATACATGCTGAATTCTATACTTCCTTGTACAAAATAATTCAAAACATTTACTTCATTTTGCTGCCCCATTCTATACAGCCGATCAACAGCCTGTTGCTCAACTGCTGGATTCCAATTTGGCTCCTATTTCAACATTGAACATATAAAAAATTTAATATTTTTGTTCTTAATATGAAATAAAAGACATTGAGCTCACCATTATATATACATTTTGAGCACACCTGAGATCTATACCCACTCCTGCAGCCTGAATCGTTCCAACCAAAACTTGGCAATTTTTATTAAAATGGAATTCATGCATATTTTTGTCTTGCTTTGTCCTGCTGAGTTCACCCGTAAGCTGGCTATACCTAATATTGTGGTCATCTAAAGCCATTTTTATTCTATTTTGAAATATTAGAAAATTGTTTTTAATAAGCCAACACAATTTTGTAAAACAATTCATTATAGAATCACTTACATCTGCAAAAAGTCTGAAAAGTTGGAGAATATAACAGCTTTTGGAAAATTTATATCCCTTTCACCAGACAAAAAGTTTTTTAAGTGGCCTATAAGATGACAAATCTTTGCGGAATGCTGCCAGGTAAAATCAAAAGTTGGAGTTTCATCCAGATTTTCGTAGATTGGATGGTTGCAGAATTTTCTTAAAATCATCAGCTCTCTTAGAAACTCAGATGAGTCCCAAGGGAAGTCAGTGCTTCTGGAGGGCCCATATCGCTCAGTGAATCCTTCTTGAAGCACATCAAGTTTAGACCTCCATGGATCTGCTAATTGAACCGATATCCCCCTTTGAATCTTTTTTGGAAGAGACAAAATTGCATCCTTTGTTCTACGTAGGCTTATGACTTTCATTAAGTGATTGATTGATTTAATAGAATTAGCCTTTCCTTTTTGCAAACCTGGAAAAAGGAAATTCTTCCATAACCAGTCCTCTTGCCACTTTTCAATTCTAAGAAAAAATATGAGACTTTGAAGGTCAGTGGGCCTGTTCTGAAGTGGAGTTCCAGTCAAGCATAGTCGGTGTTGGGATTCCAAGTCAAATATTGTTTGAGCCCTTTGCGAGTAAGGATTTTTAATGTAACTAAAAGAATATTTATAAAAATTGATTATAAAAATTAAGTTTTAAGTTTTAGATATAGAAATGGGCACTAACTGAGCTTCATCTAAAACAACTCTATACCAAAAGAGCATTTGAGTCACCGGTATCTTTTTTTGGCTTTGATTTTTTGACATCGTTGGGCTAGCTATTTCATAGGTCGTTAAAACAATAGCAGTGTCCTGTAGCTCATTGACATTAGTATTTTGACAATCCTTCCCATAAAGAACCTTGAAAGGAAGCGCATTATCTTCAAAGTGCACACTTATTTCATTGATCCAATTCGATAGTGTTGCCAGGGGGCATATAATCAGTGTGGCTGAACTCCGATTAATACCTTCTTGATTTTCTGATACCTGGAATTGTCTTGCTTCACCTTGAGTTGCACTTATAAGAGAAAGAGTTGAAAGTGTCTTTCCCAAACCCATATCATCAGGAAGTATTGACCCGTTTCCTTCAGGCGTTAATTGATTGTTAGGAAACTGATCTTTATAGTCATCAAATCCAGTTCTAAGCCAATGGTTGTCCTGGTGCCTCCACATGATATCCAACTTTTCCTTTAACATTCTTTCATTGTCAATCATAAAATTTATTGCTTGAAGTTGATGTGTTTTGAGAACTGTTTTGATTCCTCAGATAAGTTGATCAGCTTTCCAATCTTGAGTACTCTGAGATATTTGGAAAGAGCCTTCAAAAATTACATGCCGGATATTAAAAAAGATAGTGGAGTCGTAGTTCAGGATTGGACATAAATCGATTTGTGCAGAAGAAAATGCTTCTTTAGCAAGACTGATTAGTGTACTTGAAGAAAAGAGGCATCCCCAAAGTTGATACTGATTACCAAAAACTGGAACCAAGTAAGCATGAAAATAGAAAGGCTTCATAGGATTCAAGGCACTTCTTTGGTTTAAATGGTGAGATCCAGAGCCAATGTCACCCAATAGTGGTCCAATGTGCTGACTCTGAACTTGAGAAAGATTACCGACAAGGGTTGGTTTTCTTTCTTCAAATAGTCCAAAAATATGAACATTCGAATGGCCTCGCTGTAAAATCGTGGGGGTCGGTGAGTTTTGAAATCTTGAAATTACATTCATATAAATTTGATCTATTGTTATTGAGAACTGTCCAACACATCTGAGACTTGACATATTAAGTAAGAATAGTATCTGAAGATAGTGGTTGTTAAAAGATGAATTGAAGCAAAAAATGAAGAATCAGTTTTGAATAAAACGACAAAATAACTTTTTAGCATATGCTATGCTAAGCTCATAATTCTTTCACATGTATTATTATTATCTTTTTAATAAATATTGGAAGTAAATCAATGATAACTGAAATGAATAATATGGCTTAAAAATAAATCTTGAGCCTATAGAGTAAATTTTGGTTTGTGGAGGAAGAAAAATTTTCTCAATAAAAATGTGCTTTATTGTTACATTATAATCACAAAATAGAATAATTTCACTCTTATTACACTTATTTATGTTTCTGTCTAATAGTAAAATGCTTTAGATGTCAGTTCAAAATCCAAATTGAAACTACTACCTAGAACGATGTCTTGATACTAACATACTTTTTGTAAGTCTTTGGAAAGACACTTATGGTGATCTCAATAATATTAAAATTGATTTGAATTGTATGTTTTATCAAATATCTATGTAGTCTAGTGTAATAATTGAGATACTACAGTTTAACCTTCTGTTACCAACTTGGAAAGAAAATATATGTAGATATTCTTAGAACGAATATCAAATTTTGCTTTCCACAAGATGGGAAAGTGAATATTATGATATGTTAAGTGATATGTTCAAGCTTTGCTCAATCTGTGCTCAGCTCAAAATCAAAGTAATCACCAAGCTCCAAGAAACCTGTGATTGAGTTTGGTTGAACCTAGGTCTAACTGATTACCAAATCTTTGTCCAATTAATTTAAATCTGGTTTCACAATGAACTCCCAACAGCCTTCCAACAGCTTTCCAACCACTTCCCAACATTTTTAAATGAGGGGTGTTGCTAGCAATACCCCCCCAAATTTTCTGTGGTGATACCTCATTTGGTTTGTCTCTGTAAAACCAATTACCAAAGCAATATAGATTCTAGAAGAAACCTTCACACCTTTCAAGATACAGCTCAGAATAATATCATAAAAGATTTTTAAAAACTTCAGAAAAGCTGTTCAATAATATTGATAATTTTTTTGTGGATTCTGGTAAAAATTCATGGAGTAATGATGTGCACTAATATCCTTCATAATATTATAATTGAATAAAAAAGCAATGAGAGCATAGAGAGTTATGGAGAGCTTGAATAATCAAAGAGTATTGTAGAAGTAATTTCAGTAACCTTTGATCTATTTCTCTATTACACTCAAGCTTAATATCAAGAAAAAGACTATTACAAAGATAAAATGAGGGAAACTTGTATGCGAGCCCCCCCTTCACCTTTTTGTGGTTTATAATTTGAGATATTTGATTCAGGTGTACTATTCACTAAGAATAAACAGGGAAAAATTTCTTTTAAGCTCCCCCATTTTTTGAATTCTCTTAAGCCCATGGAAGACTCAAATACTCATAAATTGATGCAAATTTCCATACAGCCTCAATTCCATATTTGAAGTCTTTGTTGGGTTTTTAAATTGAGCTCCACAGTAGGAGGAGGTATATTTTCATCACTTTCCAAATTTTTGATTAAACTAAAAAACTCACTCAACTGAACTGAGATTTTAGCTCATTATAAATTTAGAGCTCTAGATTAAAAATATATTATTAAATATTTTAAAATAAAAAATTAATTTATTATTAGCATTAAATTTGGTAAAAAACTTGAAAAATTGAGCGCAAAAAATAATTCCTGTAGACAACTGATACTGGAACCACTGTAAAGAGAGGGTGAAATAAAGTCACTTTAAGTTAAGAAGTGGTTAATATATATATATTGGCAGTATAAATTAAAAATTAATGAGATTTTTTGTTATATTTATGGGTCAATTCACCAAAAATCCACTCAAATTAGCAAACAAGCACAACAATATGTCTTTTTTTTTGTCAAAAACTTATATTAGGGGGTGTCAGTTCTGGCAAATCCGCACTTAAATTAAGTGCGGATTTCAAACCAAATCAGCACTTACAAATCAGCACTTAAATTTTGCAAAAAAGTCACTTATTTCAAAAAAGGGTGTCAGTTATGACCTCAAATCAGCACTTTTTTCCCGTTTTTTTTCACAACCACATTTTGGCCACAAAACATCCCTTCCTTTCTTACCCCATCCCTGTCACATGTGACACACTGACCTTCCTCGCTACCTACCCATCAATCCTCGGCACACACCCCTTCCTGACATTTTCAATATTTTGACCAGGCATGTTTACATTCTTTTTTACTTATTTCTTCTACTTTTTAATCTTTTTTCTTGTTATGTGCCAGTTTCATAATGCCTCCCAGACATTCCAAATCTCAAAAGGTAACTCAAAAATCTGCTTCGTCACAAAAGTCTCCTTGTAAAGCAAGCCCTACACCTGAAAAATCAAAGGCAGGTTCAGGTCAGCTTAAAAAGGATGATTATCTCATCATAATCAACTTCCTTAAAATAAAATCAAATTTTGAAGCATGTTTTGGATGTGAAAAGTCCACTCGTATTGGACGTCCACCTTCTTCAAAGGTTAATGGCTACTTGTTGATGGCCAATGAAGTAAGGAAGAAAACAAGGGGGAGAATCGATATCAATCCTAAACAAATGAAGGAGAGATTTAAGAGTTACCATTCAAAATATAAAAAGACTCATCATGCTGTAAATGAAACTGGCTTTGGTATTGACGATGATGATTTGGAGATTGGAATTACTACTGTTTCCGAAAAGCTCAATGTCATGTGTCCTTTCTATGAGGAAATGGATAATCTTTTTGGCACCCGAGTTGATGTAAACCCTTGGTTTCTACACGATACTACTAAGCATATACCCTCTGGATCCAAACCTTCCTATAATCCTCCCAACACACCTTTACTTGAAGAAGATCAATCCCCTCCACCTTCTAACCATAGTTCAGCTGAAGATGATCCCAACTATCAAGCAGAACAATTATATCGCAGAAGATCTGAATCCTCAGAGGCCCAAAATTTAAATGTATGTTTACTTTTTGTTTTTTCTTCAATTCTTCTCTGAATTTCTCTTTCTTTCTAGTCTCCTCCTACTCAAACTCAATCTCCATTAAATAATCTCAATTCTGGAAATGTGAATACCTCTTTAGAAGCTGCTTTAGAAGAACTTCCTGAAGCCTCTTGTTCAAACTCCAAACTATAGCGTCGAGCCTCAACTTCAATGAACTTGAACCATCTATTAAAACGTGGTAATACTTCAACAAGCTCATTTGGCTCCCTTGAGGATTATTTTGAAAAAAAAGATATAAGTAAGTTTTTTTTACTATATATCTTAATCATTAACTCATTTATTTATTTATTTCAATTTAATTTTCTCAGCAAAATCAACTATTGCAAATAATGCCCTTGACTTTGAGAAGATGAAGTTTGATCATATGCTAAGGAAAGATCAGCAAGCCTTAGATTTGGAAGAAAAAAAATTTGAGGTAGAGCAGATGGAAAGAGTAAATGACCGTCAATTTCAAAGAGAAATGGCTACTTGTGAATTGGAAAAACAAGAGAGTTTTAAAAAAAAAGATTTCATTATGGAATGTGTTAAAAATGGCCAATCTTATGAGGACATTAAAAAATTACTTGACCTTTTCAATTGATAAATTGTTTTTCTAGTTAATTTAATTTTGGTAATATTTTCTTATATGCTGACTTATAAAAGGAAAAGAATATAGTACGTTATTTTTGACAAAAATTTGAATGTATAATAAAAATTTTCTATCTTTACTTTCTAGTCAATAAGTTTGCTTATCTAAATTTTTCTAAGTCATCAATTTCACATGTCAGATTTAAAAAATTGGCAATGCCCTCCCCTGCATTTTATTGAAACAAGGGGTGGGTACCACCAAATTTTTCTAAGTCATCAATTTCACATGTCAGATTTAAAAAATTGGCAATACCCTCCCCTGCATTTTATTGAAACAAGGGGTGGGTACCACCAAATTTTTCTAAGTCATCAATTTCACATGTCAGATTTAAAAAATTGGCAATACCCTCGCCTGCATTTTATTGAAGTAAAGGGTGAAAGTCATCAAAATTTAATATAATTACATAAATTAATTAATATATAAATAAGATATGTCAAGTATACTACTTTTAAAGTAATGACAATTCCTTAAGCCAAAATGCAGATCAAGTCTAGAAACTAGGTTTGGGACTTTCCACAGGTATAGGCTAGAGGAACCCCATGAAACAAATTAATGTTATCATGATTACCATTTATACAACACAAGGTCATGGGCCCATTACTTTAATTTCATAAATTGAAATATCATATTTATTTATTAAAAATTTATGGAAGAATATTAAATATTTGGTTATTTTTTTGTATATATTACTTGATTGAGTTACTAAGAGGGGCAATAATGCTCTAACAACATGCTCGCTGCATTAGAACTCAATCATGTAATAATACAAAAAATTTTAAAGAATTTTCTTTGATGGAAAAACAATAATTTTACATTTTCAGCTAATATTTTATGGAAGTGAACTCTGTTCTTGGCCCGAAGAACAGAGTTCATCCTCCTATTTTCACACTCTGTTTAAAAAGAATAAAATGACTTACCTGGAGAGATGAGTTGAGAAAAAAGAAATATAAGTGAATGGAAGTGAACTCTGTTCTTCGCCCGAAGAACAGAGTTCATCCTCCTATTTTCACACTCTGTTTAAAAAGAATAAAATGACTTACCTGGAGAGATGAGTTGAGAAAAAAGAAATATAAGTGAATGGAAGTGAACTCTGTTCTTCGCCTGAAGAACAGAGTTCATCCTCCTATTTTCACACTCTGTTTAAAAAGAATAAAATGACTTACCTGGAGAGATGAGTTGAGAAAAAAGAAATATAAGTGAATGGAAGTGAACTCTGTTCTTCGCCCGAAGAACAGAGTTCATCCTCCTATTTTCACACTCTGTTTAAAAAGAATAAAATGACTTACCTGGAGAGATGAGTTGAGAAAAAAGAAATATAAGTGAATGGAAGTGAACTCTGTTCTTCGCCCGAAGAACAGAGTTCATCCTCCTATTTTCACACTCTGTTTAAAAAGAATAAAATGACTTACCTGGAGAGATGAGTTGAGAAAAAAGAAATATAAGTGAAATTGATTGAGTGATGTAGGAAGAGAGGAGAAAACGGATATGAGTGAAGAAAAAAAAGAGAGTGACTGAAAAAATATGCGTTTGCTGAAAATATGCGATTTCATTTTTGTTGGCCAGGTGAGAAGTTGAGATTCCAAGGAGTTGATGGCAGTGATACATTGTTTGGTAGAAGTGTTAACTGAACCATACCCTAAATCAAAGACATTTTCTAAACGTTTCAAAGCGGCTCCATTACCATTTGAACCCAAAAGACATAGTGTGATGGCCAATTGAATTGAAGGATGTCGTTGTTCTTTTTGAGAATTATTGTGAAATATGGGATGATCCTGAATAAGCTCAAGCAATTTAAGGAAACATTCCTGAGAAGTCCTGAACAGCTGTCTAAAACTGGGTGTAGATAGGTTAAGAAGTGTTTGGATGGTGTACTTGGGGGTATGAAGTACTTGAGGCTTTCTGGGAAGAAGGTAACGTTTCGTGGCCATTTTTGATAAAAAGACAAAATCTTCTTCTAGATCAGAATCAGAATCGCAATCAGAGTCCAAGAGCAGTTCAAGAGCCATGAAAGTCATTGCTTTATGTAATTTATCACGATTTGAAAGTGAGGAAGGCATAACTCTTATATGATATGATATGAAGATGTAAGTGATGTACGATGTTTTGAGTTATGAAGTGTTATTCTGCGGAGTGCTGCGTATGAATGGGATGATGCTGACAAATCAGTGAAATGGGACTTGATGGTGAAATCAGCACTTTTGGTTGAGAAAGTGCGGATTTGAGTGAAATAAGTGACTTATTTCATTTTGAAATCCACCAGTATTGGGGCTAGTGTGTTTTGGAAATCCGCACTTATTTAAGTGCGGATTTGGTCAAATTTAAGTGCGGATTTGTAAGTGCGGATTTGCCAGAACTGACACCCCCTATTTTAAGTATATATTTCTAGAATGACTATATTTCAGCCTAGGTTTCCAATGACGCTTGTTGCACTTTACTATAACAACAAGTTTTTATGGTCAAAGCTTTAAATTTTTTTACAAAATTTATTGCTATAGAAAGCACATTTAATAGGGGGTGTCAGTTCTGGCAAATCCGCACTTAACTTAAGTGTGGATTTCAAACCAAATCAGCACTTAAATTTTGCAAAAAAGTCACTTATTTCAAAAAAGGGTGTCATTTATGACCTCAAATCAGCACTTTTTTCCCGTTTTTTTTCAAAACCACATTTTGGCCACAAAACATCCCTGTCACATGTGACACACTGACCTTCCTCGCTACCTACCCATCAATCCTCAGCACACACCCCTTCTTGACATTTTCAATATTTTGACCAGGCATGTTTACATTCTTTTTTACTTATTTCTTCTACTTCTTAATCTTTTTTCTATGGGTGTCAGTTCTGACCTCAAATCAGCACTTTTTTTGTGATTTTTTTTTCAAAACCACATGTTGGCCACATCATCCCTTTCTTTCCCATACCATTTTGTACTCTCCAAATGTCCTCTTTGTGTACTTCATTCACTTGGGTTGGTATTTTGGTTTGTTGCATATTCATTTTTTTTTTGGAATTTACGGAGAAAATCTTTTTTTTGGATGGCTCATTGGTTTTCTTTCACCAGCTCAACATGAAATCGCATATTTTCTGAAATCACATATTTTGTCAGTGATTTTTTTTTCGTTCATCCCTCATATCCTTTTCCTATTCTCCTCCATCATCCCTCAAACAATTTGGTTTCATTCATTTTGTCATCTCATCTCTCCAGGTAAGTCACTTTATTCTTTTTTTTGATTTTTTGATTACTAATTATAATTTTTTTTGTTTTATTCTGTTTATTTTATTTTTTTTATCTATATTTTTTTTGTAAGTGGTTATTTTGGATTTCAATGGTATAATTAACCTTTTTTTTCTCTCCCTCTTTACTTTCTTTTTTAGCTCCATCACCCTACTCTTCATCCCTCCTTGGCATGGTCATTATCCCCCCTTTCCCTTATTTCACTTTTTTTTGGCTCCATTTCATTGAAACACATACATTGCACATTCTTTATGCATTTCACTTACTCCATATTCAATTTCCCAACAATTCCAACATCAATCTTTCTCACTCTATTTTTCCTACTTTTCAATCAAGGTAAGTTTCATCTCCTTTTTTTCATGCCTATGTGATATCTCATTCTTTTATGAAAACTTCATACTTAAATATATGTATGACTCTTATCTGGATAACAGTGAACTTATAAAACTCTTTTGATCTCATCTTCATTACCACTTTTCAAGTTTTTGTAAAATTTTGAAAATCAGACTCGGAATTAGGGTTAGGTTTGTTCAAATCTAATGTTCTTTTTACTGAAGATTCTCCTAAAGGCTACCTTTCATTTCCTACAAACAGATTTGAATTTGATTCAGTGTTTGCTGAGATATTGACCGTTAAAGTTGAGCCTTTTTTTTCCCAATTTAAATTTTTATTTCATTTTTTTATGTAACAAATTAGGGTTAGGTTTATTTAAATCACATGTCCTTTAACTGAAGATTCTACTAAAGCATATCTTTCATTTCCCTCAAACAGGTTTGAATTAGGTTCAGTGGTTGCTGAGATTTTGACCTTTGAAGTTGAGCCTTTTTTCCAAATTTCACTTGTCTTATTTCACATTTTTATATTGCATATTTAGAGGATAAGGAT
This sequence comes from Hemileia vastatrix, assembly GCA_030280995.1. Lineage (NCBI taxonomy): Eukaryota > Fungi > Basidiomycota > Pucciniomycetes > Pucciniales > Zaghouaniaceae > Hemileia > Hemileia vastatrix. Next base: position 39,960,909 of record JASXTE010000002.1, read on the forward strand.
TCTGAAAATCTTATATGATTATTATCTAGGCATATATTTGTTGCTCAAGAATATCACTAAAGCTCAAAAAGATGAAGATTTTTGCTTATGGGACAGTCAACCTTCCTTTAACTCTTTTCTTGCTCTTTGACTCAAAAAGCACTGTAATAAAGCATTTGAAAAAAATCATGAACTTGCAATCAAAGTTGGAATACCGAATTGGTGTGACTCCGAATGGGAAGATATCAGCCACAAATATCTTTTATTTTCTAATGTTATTATCACTCATTCTGGATTTCACAATAAAATTCACACCGATACCAAGGACACCAATTTTCTTACTTTTGGTATATTCTCATATATATCAAACCAATTACTGGCCAACCAATACCATCTCCAGCTAAAATCAAATGACATGGTTTATATTTTCCAGACCACCGGTGCATCATTGATTTTGGTTTGGGAAATGGTCTCATTGAAACTTTTTGGAATTCTTCTAAGGATAATCATCAAACAACCAAAGCTCCTCCTGGTTTGGAATCCTGTCAAGATTTAGCACATTTTGGTTGCTCATTTCAAATCATTCATAAGTTGATTCAAAGAATCAATAAGGTAAAGAAAGAAGGTAAAGTTAATTGATTTAAAAAAACTGTATCTAGATCCAAAAAGTATGGGGATTAGAGTTGTCATTGAAAATTTTATATTTTTTTGTAAATTTTTAATAAATATTTTTTATGTATCAATTTCCTCAACTAAAGTAATGGGCCCACGACCTTGTGTTGTATAAATGGTAATCATGATAACATTTATTTGTTTCATGGGGTTCCTCTAGCCTATACCTGTGGAAAGTCCCAAACTTTTGTTTCTAGATTTGATCTGCATTTTGGCTTGAGGGATTCTCATTACTTTAAACTAGGGAAAGTGATATATATTAGATATTTATTTAATAATTTATGTAATTATATTAAATTTAGATGACTTCCACCACTTACTTCAATAAAATGCAGGGGGGGGTATTGCCAAATTTTCAAATCTGACATGTGAAATTGATGACTTAGAAAAATTTTGGTGATATCCACCCCTTGCTTCAATAAAGTGCAGGGGAGAGTATTGCCAATTTTTTAAAACAGATATAGAATTTTTTTGACTTATAAATATTTTGGTGAAAATTTTTGACAAGAATGTGAAAGTAATTGTTTCCACCTTGAGCAGGTTTCTGGCTCAAAGGAATAGCAGTACCATCAACAAAACCATTACAACCTGGGAAGCCCTCTGCTTGCATAACCTGAGATGATTCAAGTCGCTCTTCTTTTGTTGGCCAGGTGAGAAGTTGAGATTACAAGGAGTTGATGGCAGTGATACATTGTTTGGTATAAGTGTTAACTGAACCATACCCTAAATCAAAGACATTTTCTAAACGTTTCAAAGCAGCTCCATTACCATTTGAACCCAAATGACATAGTGTGATGGCCAATTGAATTGAAGGATGTTGTTGTTCTTTTTTAGAATTATTGTGAAATATGGGATGATCCTGAATAAGCTCAAGAATTTTAAGGAAAAATTCCTGAGAAGTCCTGAACAGCTGTCTAAAACTGGGTGTAGATAGTTTAAGAAGTGTTTGGATGGTGTACTTGGGGGTATGAAGTACTTGAGGCTTTCTGGGAAGAAGGTAACGTTTCGTGGCCATTTTTGATAAAAAGACAAAATCTTCTTCTAGATCAGAATCAGAATCGCAATCAGAGTTCAAGAGCAGTTCAAGAGCCATGAAAGTCATTGCTTTATGTAATTTATCACAATTTGAAAGTGAGGAAGGCATAACTCTTATATGATATGATATGAAGATGTAAGTGATGTATGATGTTTTGAGTTATGAAGTGTTATGCTGCGGAGTGCTGCGTATGAATGGGATGATGCTGACAAATCAGTGAAATGGGACTTGATGGTGAAATCAGCACTTTTGGTTGAGAAAGTGCGGATTTGAGTGAAATAAGTGACTTATCTCATTTTGAAATCCACCAGTATTGGGGCTAGTGTGTTTTGGAAATCCGCACTTATTTAAGTGCGGATTTGTAAGTGTTGATTTGCCAGAACTGACACCCCCAAATATTTTCTATTTTTGGCAATATATTAGGGGGTGTCAGTTCTGGCAAATCTGCACTTAACTTAAGTGGGGATTTCAAACCAAATCAGCACTTACAAATCAGCACTTAAATTTTGCAAAAAAGTCACTTATTTCAAAAATGGGTGTCAGTTCTGACCTCAAATCAGCACTTTTTTCGTGATTTTTTTTTTTCAAAACCACAAGTTGGCCACATCATCCCTTTCTTTCCCATACCATTTTGTACTCTCCAAATGTCCTCTTTGTGTACTTCATTCACTTGGGTTGGTATTTTGGTTTGTTGCATATTCATTTTTTTTTTGGAATTTACGGAGAAAATCTTTTTTTTGGATGGCTCATTGGTTTTCTTTCACCAGCTCAACATGAAATCGCATATTTTCTGAAATCACATATTTTGTCAGTGATTTTTTTTTCGTTCATCCCTCATATCCTTTTCCTATTCTCCTCCATCATCCCTCAAACAATTTGGTTTCATTCATTTTGTCATCTCATCTCTCCAGGTAAGTCACTTTATTCTTTTTTTTGATTTTTTGATTACTAATTATAATTTTTTTTGTTTTATTCTGTTTATTTTATTTTTTTTATCTATATTTTTTTTGTAAGTGGTTATTTTGGATTTCAATGGTATAATTAACCTTTTTTTTCTCTCCCTCTTTACTTTCTTTTTTAGCTCCATCACCCTACTCTTCATCCCTCCTTGGCATGGTCATTATCCCCCCTTTCCCTTATTTCACTTTTTTTTGGCTCCATTTCATTGAAACACATACATTGCACATTCTTTATGCATTTCACTTACTCCATATTCAATTTCCCAACAATTCCAACATCAATCTTTCTCACTCTATTTTTCCTACTTTTCAATCAAGGTAAGTTTCATCTCCTTTTTTTCATGCCTATGTGATATCTCATTCTTTTATGAAAACTTCATACTTAAATATATGTATGACTCTTATCTGGATAACAGTGAACTTATAAAACTCTTTTGATCTCATCTTCATTACCACTTTTCAAGTTTTTGTAAAATTTTGAAAATCAGACTCGGAATTAGGGTTAGGTTTGTTCAAATCTAATGTTCTTTTTACTGAAGATTCTCCTGAAGGCTACCTTTCATTTCCTACAAACAGATTTGAATTTGATTCAGTGGTTGCTGAGATATTGACCGTTAAAGTTGAGCCTTTTTTTTCCCAATTTAAATTTTTATTTCATTTTTTTATGTAACAAATTAGGGTTAGGTTTATTTAAATCACATGTCCTTTAAATGAAGATTCTACTAAAGCATATCTTTCATTTCCCTCAAACAGGTTTGAATTAGGTTCAGTGGTTGCTGAGATTTTGACCTTTGAAGTTGAGCCTTTTTTCCAAATTTCACTTGTCTTATTTCACATTTTTATATTGCATATTTAGAGGATAGGGATTCTGAAACTCTTATATGATTATTATCTAGGCATATATTTGTTGCTCACAAATATCACTAAAGCTCAAAAAGATGAAGATTTTTGCTTATGGGACACTCTACCTTCCTTTAACTCTTTTCTTGCTCTTTGACTCAAAAAGCACTGTAATAAAGCATTTGAAAAAAATCATGAACTTGCAACCAAAGTTGGAATACCAAATTGGTGTGACTCAGAATGGGAAGATATAAGCCACAAATATCTTTTATTTTCTAATGTTATTATCACTCATTCTGGATTCCACAATAGGATTCATATCAATAGGAATGATGCCAATTTTCTTACTTTTGGTATATTCTCATATATCAATCCGATAACTGGCCAACCAATACCATCTCCAGCTAAAATCAAAGGACATGGTTTATATTTTCCAGACCACTGGTGCATCATTGATTTTGGTTTGGGAAATGGTATCATCAAAACTATTTGGAATTCTTCTAAGGATAATCATCAAACGACCAAAGCTCCTCCTGGTTTGGAATCCTGTCAAGATTTAACACATTTTGGTTGCTCATTTCAAATCAGTCATAAGTTGATTCAAAGAATCAATAAGGTAATGAAAGAAGGTAAAGTTAATTGATTTAAAAAAACTGTATCTAGATCCAAAAAGTATGGGGATTAGAGTTGTTGTTGAAAATTTTATATTTTTTCATAAATTTTTAATAAATATTTTTTATGTATCAATTTCCTCAACTAAAGTAATGGGCCCAAGACCTTGTGTTGTATAAAAGGTAATCATGATAACATTTATTTGTTTCATGGGGCTCCTCTAGCCTATACCTGTGGAAAGTCCCAAACTTTTGTTTCTAAATTTGATCTGCATTTTGGCTTGAGGGATTGTCATTACTTTAAACTAGGGAAATTGATATATATTAGATATTTATTTAATAATTTATGTAATTATATTAAATTTAGATGACTTCCACCACTTACTTCAATAAAATGCAGGGGGGGGGGGTATTGCCAAATTTCAAATCTGACATGTGAAATTGATGACTTAAAAAAATTTTGGTGATATCCACCCCTTGCTTCAATAAAATGCAGGGGAGAGTACTGCCAATTTTTTAAAACAGATATAGAATTTTTTTGACTTGTAAATATTTTGGTGAAAATTTTTGACAAGAATGTGAAAGTAATTGTTTCCACCTTGAGCAGGTTTCTGGCTCAAAGGAATAGTAGTACCATCAACAAAACCATTACAACCTGGGAAGCCCTCTGCTTGCATAACCTGAGATGATTCAAGTCGCTCTTCTTTTGTTGGCCAGGTGAGAAGTTGAGATTCCAAGGAGTTGATGGCAGTGATACATAGTTTGGTATAATTGTTAACTGAACCATACCCTAAATCAAAGACATTTTCTAAACGTTTCAAAGCAGCTCCATTACCATTTGAACCCAAACAACATAGTGTGATGGCCAATTGAATTGAAGGATGTTGTTGTTCTTTTTGAGAATTATTGTGAAATATGGGATGATCCTGAATAAGCTCAAGAAATTTAACGAAAAATTCCTGAGAAGTCCTGAAAAGCTGTCTAAAACTGGGTGTAGATAGGTTAAGAAGTGTTTGGATGGTGTACTTGGGGCTATGAAGTTCTTGAGGCTTTCTGGGAAGAAGGTAACGTTTCGTGGCCATTTTTGATAAAAAGACAAAATCTTCTTCTAGATCAGAATCAGAATCTGAATCAGAGTCCAAGAGCAGTTCAAGAGCCATGAAAGTCATTGCTTTATGTAATTTATCACAATTTGAAAGTGAGGAAGGCATAACTCTTATATGATATGATATGAAGATGTAAGTGATGTATGATGTTTTGAGTTATGAAGTGTTATGCTGCGGAGTGCTGGGTATGAATGGGATGATGCTGAAAAATCAGTGAAATGGGACTTGATGGTGAAATCAGCACTTTTGGTTGAGAAAGTGCGGATTTGAGTGAAATAAGTGACTTATTTCATTTTGAAATCCACCAGTATTGGGGCTAGTGTGTTTTGGAAATCCGCACTTATTTAAGTGCGGATTCGCCAGAACTGACACCCCCTATTAGGGGGTATCAATGTTGACCAATGCGCAATTAAATTAATTTCAGATAAAAATCCTTATACCCTAACTATTTTCTGAAATTATTTTTGCTAATAATTGGGTTATTGGAAATTTTATGTGGCAAATTTAACCTCTATCTGAAATTTTTATCCTCAATTTTTCATAACCACATCTTGTACAACTTTCTGGATAACCCAGCCTCCCTATCTTGCTGTGCACTCCCACCCTCATCCCATCATGTCTATTCCTTCTATCTGTTCAGATCTGTCCCCATCTTATCTGCTCATTTCTGCTCCTTTTCATAATTGAATATCCTAAAACACCTTTTTATCCCATATCTTCTCAAATGCAGCCCTCTCCCACTTGTTCTTAAAATCAAACTTCTCTCCCTTTCCTCTGTTCAGCTAGGAGATCAAAAAACATTCAATTAAAGATTCACAAATCAAATGTGCTTCCTTCAGGTCTGCATGAGGTTTTAAGTGATGTTTATTAGTTTGTGACCCCCCACAAACAAAAGTAATTCTTAATCATTGAACCCCAAGTGGTGAGAGTGAGTCAGACAAATATCCTAGAGGTGAGAGTGAATCAGAAAAATGTTTGAGTGTTGCAATTAAATTTGAAAAATCTCTGAGTGGTGAGAGTTACTCAGACAATATTTTGAGTTTTGCAATTGAATTAGACAAATTTATGAGTGGTGCAAGTGACTCTGACCAATCTTTGAGTAAGGTGTTCAGATAAAATTTTTATTTTAGGGCTTAAGAACAGAAATCTAGGCTTATTATGCTCCAGTAAGACCTAATCTCAGGATCTGTGATTTGAAACCATGTGACTCGCTGAAAAATCAATCATGGATGTGATGATTTTACAATTGGGAATTAGGAATATAAATTAGGGTATATGAAGTGGGATAGTCTATTATTGTGCATTCCTTATCTACTTGCCCTTGATAATGAACTATTAACACTTTTATGTAGTCTTAATTTTTTTTATGTCAAGTTTTATAGTTTCAACTTGATTTGAGTTAATTGTTATAATTACTTTAAATGTTTACAATTATTTAATTTGATGTTTGTTTTGAATTCTCTGGATCATTCTTTGAAATGAATAATAGTTGACATGTTTCAAAGTTGAATGTGCGCATGTGCAATATTCATCAAGTTTGATATTCAATATGAATTATGCAAAATGCTTAAATGATGCACCAAACTATTTGATTGTTTTCACTCATGGATTTTTGTATTTTACTAATTGTATGAGGACATGCAAGAAAACAAAAAATTGGAAGTAATGCAAACAGAGCCTCAACATCAGTGAAATGTAGTATTTATGCTGCAAAGTAGCTGAAAATTTTATAAGTTTGTAACATATTTAATAATTTTATAAGTTTGTACCATATTTAATATATATATGGCAAACCTTTATATTCAAAGGACATGATCTTTGATTACTGTTGGTAGAATTTAATTTGTACAATAAAATTGGCACATTAAAATTCAAGCACCAATATATATGATAAGGTTTCACTCCATAAAAATGATAGAGTCATTTTATCATTTGGAGATTAGAAATAAGACTTATTCTCTTTATTTAAAAAAGGTTAATGAGCAAGGAAAATCATAATGGATTAATTGCCAATGGCTAATATGTTTCATTAAAATACATTGGAGAACAGCTTTTTTTCTTGGAAAGAAGATAAAAAGTGTGTCTTCACTATCCTTAATGATCACTGATATTTATGAAATTCATAACATCACTGAGATTCTCAAGTAAAGCTAGTAAGATAGGGAAAAATATGATATATTTTAAAGTACTATTAAATCTGATTGAAGGTGGTGTCAAAAGAATTTCTCATGTCTTTTCTTTCAGTTTTATGGTAAATAAAATAATATATACCTCCAACATCTGTATCCCAATCATTTTCTCACATGAAAATGAATGTCAAGTGTGATTAGTGAGTGTGTTGCATTGTTGGAGAATATATATAAATTTTTGAAACTTTAACTTCTCCAACGCTTCATATTTTTGGTGTCAGTAGCAATTTAAAAACTTTTTGCATTGAATGGTACTTTGTATATTCAATTCACAAGTGTTAAAAGTTACCTGGTTGATCCTGCCAGTATGCTTGCCTCAAAGATTAAGCCATGAATGTCTAAGTATAAAAAACTTTACAGTGAAACTGCGAATGGCTCATTAAATCAGTTATAGTTTATTTGATGATACCTTACTACATGGATAATTGTGGTAATTCTAGAACTAATAAATGCTGAAAATCCCTTACCTATGGAAGGGGTGTATTTATTAGATAAAAAAATAATGGCCTTCTGGTCTAAATGGTGAAGCATGATAACTCTACTAATTGCATAGCCTTGTGCTGGAGATGCTTCATTCAAATATCTTCCCTATCAACTTTTGATGTTAGGATAGAGGCCTACCATGGTGATGATGGGTAACAGGGAATAAGGGTTCAATTCCAGAGAGAGGGCCTGAGAAACGGCCCTCAAATCTAAAAAATTGCAGCAGGTGCGCAAATTACCCAATCCCAACACGGGGAGGTAGCCACAATAAATAACAATGTATGGCTCTTTAGGGTCTTACAATTGGAATAAGTACAATTTAAATCCCTTAACAAGGATCAATTGGAGGGAAATTCTGGTTCCATCAGCCACGGTAATTCCAGCTCCAATAGTGTATATTAAAACTTTTGATGTTAAAAAGCTTGTATTAGAACTTCAGCACTTGACAGCTGGTCTGCCTTTTGGTTTGTACTGGTTTGTTGAGAGCTTACTTCTTGGTGAACCTGAATTCCCTTTACTGGGTGTTGAGTGGAACCAAGACTTTTACTATGAAAAAATTAGAGTGCTCAAAGCAGGCCTTTGCCTGAATACATTAGCATGGAATAATAAAATAGGACATTTGGTTCTATTTTGTTAGTTTTTAGGGTCAGTTGGGGGAATTTGTATTACATTGTCAGCGGTGAAATTCTTGGATTGATCTAAGACAAACTACTGTGAAAGCATCTGCCATGGATGACTTCATTGATCAAGAACAAAGGTTAAGGGTTCAAAAACAATCAGATACTGTTGTAGTCTTAACAGTAAACTATGCTGACTGGGGATCAGAAAAAAATTTATAATGACTTTTTTAGCACCCAAAGAGAAACCTAAAGTTTAGGTTTGTGGGGGAGTATGGTCATAAGGCTGAAAATTAAAGGAATTGACGGAAGGGCACCACCAGGTGTGGATCCTGAAGCTTAATTTGACTAAACAGGGGGAAACTCACCAGGTCCAGACACATTGAGGATTGGCATATTGATAGCTCTTTATTGATTTTGTGGTTGGTGCTGCATGGCTGTTCTTAGTTGGTGGAGTGATCTGTCTGGTTAATTCTAATAACAAACAAGACCTTCTCCTGCTAAATATCCCAGATGGCTATGGCTGGTTTTTGGTTTCTTAGAGGGACTATCAACATTTAGTTGATGGAAGTTGGAGGCAATAACAGGTCTGTGATGCCTTTAGATGTTCTGGGCCGCATGTGCGCTACACTGAACAAGCCAGAAAGTATATCACCTTATCTGAAAGGATTGGGTAATCTTGTGAACCTTGGTTGTGATGGGGATAGAGCATTGCAATTATTTCTTTTCAATGAGGAATACCTAGTAAGTGTATGTCATCAGCATGCGTTGATTATGTCCCTGCCCTTTGTACACACCACCTGTTGCTGGAATAGAATCTTCCACAATTAATAATTCTGTATCTGGGAAAAAATATTTCTGATCCCTAATTGTTGATCCCTTAACATTAATACCCCCTATTATGAATATAGGGCTCTCAATTGATTATGAAAAGAAGTGTAAGCTCATTGAATAATTATTTTGAGTCTAACCAAACATCCAAAAAGTGATGAATGTATACTTCCTTCAACTGGGCATGAGTTTTCAGTGAGAAAAAATATTGGATACAAGCATGGAAAGACAGCCATGATGTATTGGAAGCACATAAGCTGATGATTAAAAGATCCTGAGTTGTTAATGTGTTTATAATTTGAAACTAGATTAAACCACATAACAAGGACTCTTCTATGCTATAAGAGAATTACTTAAGATAGGTGTGTAAAATGAATGTGTGTTTTCATCTATGACATGCATATGAAATTTGAAGGATTATTTTTCATATTTATTTCACAAATAAGTTCACTTCTAATTTTTCTATCAATTCCAAAAATATTATAATTTTATCTTGCCTTTTCTTTAATTTATTTTATTTTTTTAAAGTATATCATAAGTTTTTTTAATTCCCTAACCTATAAATTTATAAAATTTATGTTCCAGGTGGTTAAGATAAACTACCTTATCTAAAAGTATTATCTATGAGTTAGAATTCAAATAAAAATACTTAACAAATGATATTAAGAATTCACTTGAATATAAGAGTCAGAATTCAAATAGCAGTATAAAAATTGATTTATAATATAATAAAGATAAGTAAAACTTTATAATATGAAATAAATATGTTGTCATTGTTTAATAAATGTTTATATTATGGTTGAGTAATTGACACAGAGGGTAAAAAGTGGTAACAAGAAATTGAGTTCAGTCCAAATACTGAATTGATTCAATTTATTTTGTTAACTGAACCCAACTTCTGGTTACCATTATTTTCCTCTGTGTGAATGATGATTAAAAGCTTCAAAATAAGCTCCTCATGCACTCAATTCCTGGACTGCACAAATACTCATTTTTACTTAGTCCTCCAATATTCCAAAAAATTAAAGAATGGTGGGGACTGAAAATCTCCCCTTGGAGTAAAATTCAAGACCTCTCACTTTTTCAAGCTCCAAAATGACTTCCCTTACTTCACCTAAACATAATTAAACAATTAATTAAATAATAATGGAATAAATTAATCCCAAGATCTAGAAAAAATTAATCTAAAGTAAACCCATGTATCAATTAATTAAAAAATTAAAAAATTTATGAAATCAAATTATATTAACCTAACTAATACCCTGATGGTAAATAGAAAACCACACAGAATCCAAAATTAACTAATCCCCTATAATTAAGTTCAAAACTTGGGATTGTATGCATGATTTCAGGTCATTTTGCATTTGTAAGTCTTTCAAATAGATGTGCAATATAGATGAGTAGTTTTCAGATAATAGTATCTTAAAATTCTCAGAGACTAGATACAGAGGCTATGTCAGCTTGTACAGACAGTGAGTATGAAATCTTACGTAGTTTTCAGGATAAAAAAACTTTGATGAGATAGAAAGGTTGAATTTAGAATAATTTAATAATAAAATATGATTTTATATCTTCATGTTGAAAAATTATAATTTCAAATAAATTATTTGTATTATTGCTGTAAGTTGTTTTGATATAATTTAAAATACATTTATTATAATTAAGAAAGAGATGATTCTAAAACAACATAAAAGAACCCCTTTTATAGAAACTTGTAATACAATGTGAGTTTTGTTGAAGTCAACAAAATCATTGATAATTAAAATTAAGTTTTAATAAAAATTAATAAAAAGATAAATTTAAAGATAAAATTCAGTTTTAATAAAATAATTACAGTTTAATAAAATTAAGATATTTTAAATTTAATTTTAATAAACAACATAGTTAAGCTATCCATTAAAGTTCCAAGGAATTACCAAAGTCTCTTTCCTTGCTCTCCCTGGCCCCTCTCTAGCCAACTTCAAGCAAGGTCTGAGTCCAAGTAATTAAATTGACTTAGATATACAACTTTGCCATAGTTTTATTTAATTTATTTGTATGTTTTTATTGATGAAATTAATTTTTTTTAAAAATGAAATGAAGTTTATATAAATTAAAATAAAATTTTTGCCTAATTTTAAGACAACTTTAATAACTATTACAATTATTGTACTATATTTAATATTATTTACACATAATAAAATATATAAGGAACTATAAATTTTAATATTATACTATTTTAATATTTTAGTAAATATTTTAATTTGTCAGCCTAAATATCCCTAAGACTAAGTATTTCTTATGCTTAAAATAAGATAAACTTAAGTACATTAAGCTTATATCTTAAAAATAAGGTTAAAATAATTATATATATGATTATAATACATATATATATAGTTATTACACTATTATATAACTTATAGTAGTTTAAATAGCTTATCCATAGCCTAATAATACTTATTAAGGTGTTAATGGAGTCATAGTATACTTACCTTAAGTGATATTAAGTAATTATTGACATACATAAGCTTAAATGTATACATAAAGCTCATATTCAGTGAAATATGCAGTATATTATGTATATTTAGGTCTATAAGTGGGTATTAGCCTCTTAATAGCCTATAAACTTTGTTTTTCTGCTTATTTTAGGTCATATGGAGGTAATCAGTGGATTCACAACGCCTACAGAAGCATAGACATCTATTTCAGCCGCATACACTCAGTTTGGACAACTTAATCTGCTTCCTTGGATGGATATTCACGGATTTATGGGTTGGGAGGTCATTTCTGGGTTAATGTGGATTCTTGGGGATGTTATTGGGGCTTGTACATTTCATTTGTTTCCTTTATATGCTTTGGGCTTCATTTTATCTCTTTTGGATTACTTATTTCACTTGTTTCTTTATGGTATCTGCTTTTATCTGGATTTTCTAATTATGTTTTGGGTCTGTGTTATCATTAATTGTGATGGAGGGTCCTTACTGGAGGTCTGGGTGTTGAATCTGCTTGAATTGGACGCCATGGGGAGGTGATGGGCCCTCACAGTGCTGTAATTGCCGGGGATAGCAGTGACATCATCTGGATTGAAGGTCTGTGCACTCCAGGGGATTTGGGTATAAGTAAGGAGGGATTTTGGTGGTTATTCATCATCAACTACTTACTAAAAACTTAATAAAACACTTCAATAAAATTATTAACATTTAGAAATATATTATAAAGCCTTTTATAAGTTGATATTATCATTATATAAGCAATAACTATATTCTATTTATCTATTTTCCACCACTAAGCACGCATTTAAATCCAAGTATTGTGGGTTTTATTTGAGTATAAATATTTTATTAGTCTTTCCCTTTGGTTTAATCACTAAATCATTCATCAATAAGTAGTAGGAGCATAAATAAATACTATTATATCATACTGATATAATTAGACCAGTTTAACTATGTTCAATAAGTTACTGGCTGACACTTCCTCACTCTAAAATCAATAATAATTAAAATGTTTGGATTTTTTTCTTATATTTATTTAATAGAATTTTTAAGTTGGAGATTTCCTTAGCAGGAATACACCTATCAAATTCAGTAGGTTTTCCTTAATATCTTAATACATACCCATTCCCACTTTCTCTAGTAAGGTTTTTCTCATTAAGGATTTTTTCAATTCCAGCTTTCTCATTTATTTCAAAAGGTTTAGATGTTGGTCTTCCCCTTCTGTTAGGAAATAAATCAGGATTATTTGAAATTTAAGGATTTATGTAAGATATTGGAAATACTGTATGTTTTCTATCATATGAAGAATATAATAAAACTTCAACAGAACTATGACCAATCATCGTTTTTACAACAAATGGACCAATAAATGGTTCTTTTAGTTTATTTTTATCTTGTAAGTTGAAGTGTACTATAGAAATAAGAGCTTATTCTTCTTCTTTATAAGTATATTCTTTATGGGATTTGTCCTATCTTTTCTTCTCATATTGGTATGCATTTTAAATACATTTTTGTGCATGATTTCTACATAATTTTTGCATATGAAGAAATTACTTAGCACCAGGATGTATATCTAACCTGGGTAAGTTTTTATTTATCAAAGAGCTTGGAGTTCTTGGTACATATTTTAACCATAACTCAAAAGGTCTTTTTTCAGTTACTGAATGAACTGTACTGTTATAAGCAAATTCAAGGCTTGGCAGAAGTGTTACCCAATCATGAATATATCTATCATTTTCCTTAAATTCCAAAGCAAAAGCACAACATCTCTTTATTATGTCTTCTAAGGTTTGTATCATCTTTTCATTCATTACATCAGTCCGTGTATTATGTGCTGTGGACAATTTTAAATCACAACCACAAATGTCTATTAAGGAAGTCCAAAATTTTGGTGTAAATTTTTTGTCCCTATCAGAGATAATATCTTTTGGAAATCCAGCTGTATTAAACATACTAGTCCACAATATAAAAGCTAATTCCTTAGTAAAAACATGTTTGTGGGTAGGAATTAATTTACATATTTTTGAAAATCTATCCACTATTAACCAACAGTATTTAAAGTTATCTTTACCTGATGTTAGAAGATTTGTTACAAAATCCATGTTTATTATTTTCCATTGTAAATTTGGACCCCCAATTTGTTGCATTAATCCTGCTCTTGTACCAGTTAATTTTATAGATTTTTGGCATGAATCACAAGAGTCAAAATATTTTTTAGTATCTTCTGACATAGTATCCCACAAAGCAGTATTTTTTAATCTGATTTTGGTTCTTTCCAGGTTGAAATTCCCTGCTAATATGTCATCATGACATAATTTAATAATAATTTCTTTAATTGATGAAAATATAACTATTACATTACTAAGTTTCCTTCTGTAGTATATGAAATCATCTTCTAAAGAAAATTTTCCTTTTTCCAAAGGCTTTTGATATTTTACCGATAAAAGTTTTATCAAAGGTTGGAATGATGCATTTTTTGGATCATTAAGTATAGTTGATAATTTCTTTAAATTTCATCATATTTATATGATTCAAAAATATTTTGCATTAGTTCTTCTTCCATATCTACTATATATACTCCAAAAATATGAATGGTATTTTCCTCAGGTACATAAGCAGGGTTTGAGTCATCATTTTGCAAAGGAGGCCTTGATAACACATCAACATTAGAGTGTAGTAAACCAGCTCTATGAAGAATAGTCATTCTTCCTCTATATTCTTGAACTGCAAGCTTCCACCTAAACATATGTCTGTTTGGTGTTTTCATATTTAATAATGATTTTACAGCACCAAAATCAATAATTAACTCAAATTTTTGGTCTTCTAAATATTATTTCAATTATTCCAAAGCCAATACTACTTCCAGACACTCCAATTGAGTTGTACCATATTTCATCTCACTTGGGTTCAAGGTTCTTGAAATATAGCATATAACCACTTCTGAAATTTTTTCTTTCACCACTTTTTTTTGATGAAGTGCAGCTTCTAATCCTACAAAACTTGCATCTGTATATAATAAAAAGGTTTTGTTAAATCAGGTAACCCTAAGATAGGTGCTGAAATTAACAAAAATTTTCAATGTGTCAAAATCTTTCTGTCTTTCATAATTCCATATAAAAGAAACATCTTTCTTTACTAGATTTGTTAAAGGTGCAGAAATTACTTGGTAATTTTTATTTACTGTCTATAGTAACCACACATACCTAGAAAGGATTAAATTTGTTTAACAGAAGTAGGTACACAAAGATTTTAGATGTCTGCTACTTTATTTTGATCCACAAAAATTTGTGGACCTGACACAACATGTCCCAGAAATTTTAAAAAATGAAAACCAAATTTACATTTTTTAAGAGCTAGAGTCATATTTATATCATCAAGTTGCTGGAAGACTTTAGTCAGGTGTATAATATGTTCATCTAAAGTTTTCAAGAAAATAATGATATCATCAATATATATCATTAACCATCCTTCCATTATTTCTTGATGGAATGTGTTATCCATGACTTTTTGATATACTGAAGGTGCATTTTTTGGACCAAAAGGCATTCTTATCTATTTATAAATTCCCATATGAGTAGCAATCAAAAGAAAATTTTGTGATGACTTCTCAACAGGAATTTGATGATAACCTTTATTTCCATATGTACACACCACAGGAAATCTGGGGGTGAACTACTAGCAGTTCCCTCTATTTGAAACTATCAGGAATTTTTCAGGAAACTGTTTGGAAACCATCCTAAAACTGTCAGAAATATGTTTTTAAATCTGATGAAAAAACATTGAAAAAATAAACTGTCACAGATTGAATCCAGAACAATCCCTCCTTGAGCAGAGCTTAGGAACCACATTGAACATCAGTTAATCTCAGGTTTGGCAAAAGGTTGAACAACATCACTTAGCATACCTTAATATTCAAATATTAAACTTGAATATATGTTGCGTGTATGATATAGATGCATATGCATTTGAATTTGCATGGTGGATACTTATTGCATGTTAAAAATTGATGTGAAATGCCTATCCAAAGTGTATGCATAATGACTATGAAGAATAAATATGCATAAAAAATATGCATAGTTATTATGCATAAAAAATATGCATATTGAATATGCAAAAAAAGTTGCATATATGTATATGAATAAAATATATTAATATGCATATAAATCTGTATAATGAATATGCATATGCATATCCATAAATATGCATAATGATTGAAAAATGCAAAAAAATGATGCTTAACAAGTATATTTTATGCATAAATAGAAATATGCAATATGAATTCATATTGCATACAGATAACACTGGCAAACCAACTTGACCAAAACTCATACTAAATTTTCATTCTGGACTAAAGGTGTGAGGGAAGGAAGAAAAACAGTCTGACGTTAGAAAAATGCTACATGCACTCATTTTGTAGCAGAGCAAATGAGAAGTGCTGAATTATGGTTGGTGCCCATAATTTAGTATGATATCATAATTTTATTTAATTGTTTTCAATATTGAAAAGACTTTAGGTCGGTTGGTATGGATCTAGCTGTGCCAGGGTCTAATCTAATTATTTTAACAATTTCTTAATAATTAATGGGTTTTAATACAAAAACAGGTTGTATTTTTTGTGGGATATTGGATATGATCAGGTCTTTTGTAAAAAAACTTATATTGTTCAAAAATATTCCTGAATCAGATGTGGGATAATCACTACAAAAAATTGTAGTACTGTGGGCAATAAAATATATGCACAAGCAGTAAAGAAAGGACTGAGTGAACCCTTTTTGTGCAGTAGGAATCATTAGAGTGGAATTGTGGATGAAAAATATAATTCATTATTACCATTTTATTTAATCAAAAAATTTATAATATTAAAAAGAACTATTGATTAATTGGTATTTGACCTTTGTGCCTCACTCATATTTATCATTTGATTGATTTTTTGTCACCATTATGTTATTAATATTATAAGTATAGCAAAAACTCGGGTGCCCAATGCATACCGGGTGATGTTACACCTTTTATAATATTATTAAATAAAGGTAAAAAAATATGAAAATGATTTGTTTTACAAAAAATAAATTGATATCAAAAAGCAATATGAGGGATTAAAAGGTAAAATTAAATGGATCAAATATGAAATATAAAATTAAAGTAAAATTCCTGCCATCAAGAGCAAGTAGACATGATGGGGTGAATGCCCACCAGTGGCACTAAACTTGGACTATGATTTCTTTTTTGTAAAAATAAAAAAAAATCCACTTGAGCTTTACCAAAACTTCAGGATGACAATTTTGCCATATCAAACAACTTCTAGTGCAATTATTGAAGAAAAATTCATTTTCATTGCAATAGAGAGAATCGATCACATCAGACTGCATGTGACAAAAAGTGTCCAGCACAAGTTCAGCCGAACTTGTGCTGGACACTTTTATGATGGAGAGTAGCTAGGGTGCAGGTCTTCTTTAGTGCAACTGTTATTTTTTTAAAACATGTCAACTGGTATTTGATCTTTCTGTGTTATTCATATTTTATTATCTGATTAATTTTTTGTCATTAGAATATTATTAATTTTATTAGTATAGAAAAAACTTGTGCGCCAAATGCATGCCATGTTATATTACACCATTTATAATATTATTAAAAAATGTTAAAAAAATATGAAAATGATTTTTTTTCCAAAATTATAAATTAATATCCAAATGTAACATGAGTGATAAAAAAGTAAAGTAAAAGAGATAAAATATGAAAAAGAAAAATTCAAGGAAAATTCCTGCCTTCAAGAGCCAGTAGAGGTGTTGAAACAAATGGGTGCCATCAGGGCTGAATTTGATAAAATTTAATTTTTTTTAAAGATAAAAAATATTTCACCTGAGGTTTGGAAAAACTCAAGGTGGATAATTCAGCCATACCAAACTACTTCTAATGTAATAATTTAGTATTTTTTTAATTTAATTTCCACAGAGAGAATTGATCCCATCTGACTGAACCTGAACAAAAGTGTCCAGCACAAGTTCGGCCAAACTTGTGCTGGACACTTTTATGATGGAGAGTAGCTAGGGTGGAAGTATTTCTAAGTACATCAGTTTTTTGTTTTTCACATTTCTATTGGTTTTTTAACTTTTTTTTATCATTCATCTTTATCTTATAATTAATTTTTTGTCACCATATATATTATTAATGTTTCTAGTATAGCAAAAACCTGCATGCCAAACGCAAAATTGGTGATGTTACACCTTTAATAATATTATTATATAAAGTTAAAAAAATATGAATATGTTTAGTTTTTAAAAAAATAGATTGATATTTAAAATTAAAAAGAGTAATAGAAAAGTAAAATGAAAATAAATGGGATCAAATACAAAATAAAAAATACAAGTAAAATTTTACTATCAAGAGCCAGAAGTGGTGTTGGGACAGTTGGGGACCCCTAGGTCAAGACTTGGTCTAAACTTACTTTTATGTATAGCTAAAAAATTTTGAGCTGAGGTTTGGAAAGACTTCCAGGGGACAATTTTACAATATTAAACATTCTTTACTTCAATAATTGAGTGAAATATCATTTTCATTGCCATAGAGAGAATTTATCTCATATGACTCCATGCAACCAAAAGTGTCCAGCACAAGTTCGGCCGAACTTGTGCTGGAAACATTTATAATTGAGAGTAGGCGTACAGCAAATCTTCTTAAACTCAAAAGGGATTTCTTATAAACATTTCCACTGGTATTTGATCTTTCTGTGTCATTTAAATTTACCATTTGATTAATTTTTTGTTATCATTATATTATTAACGTTATTACTATAGTAATAACTTGTGTGGAAAATGCATACCTGGTGGTGTTCCACCTTTAATCATATATTATTAAATAAAGGTATTAGAGTATGAAAATTATTTATTTTAAAAATTAAAAATTGATATCCAAAGCAATATGAGCAATAAAAAAGTAAAATAAAAGGGATAAAATAAGAAAAAAAAATCTAAGGAAAATTCCCACTATCAATAACAAGTAGAGGTGTTAGATCAAATGTGCACCACCAGGGCTAAACTTGGACTATATTTTCTTTTTTGTTAATCCAAAGAAAGTGTCCTGATGAGTTTTGAAAAATCATCAGGAGGACATTTTGGCAATATCAAACTACTTATTGTGCAATGATTGAGCAAAATGTCATTTTCATTTCCATAGAGTAAATTTATCCCATCTGACTGCATGCAACCAAAAGTGTCCAGCACAAGTTTGGCGGAACCTATGCTGGACACTTTTATGATGGTGAATATCTAGGGTGCAGGTCTTCTTCAGTTCATCAGATATTCCTTATAAACAAATCCACTTGTATATGATCTTTCTGTGTCATTCATATTTATCATTTGATTCATTGTTTTTCACCATTATACTATTAATGTTATTAGTATTGAAAAAAATTATAAGCCAAATTCATACTGGGAGATGCTACATCTTTAATAATCTTATTAAATAAAAGTAAAAAAAATATGAAAAGTATTAGTTTTACAATAAATAAATTAATATTTGAAAGCAAAAAGAGGAATAAAAAAGTAAAATAAAAGTGATTAAATATGAAATTAAACATTCAAATAAAATTTCTGCCATCAAAGAAAATTTGAGTTTTCAGACCAAAATTGCACCACCAGTTCTAGATTTGGAATATATTTTCATTTTTTTTAAATTAATAAAAGTGTCCACCTGAGGTTTTCAAAAAAATCAGGTGGATAGTTTAGCAGTATAAAACTACTTCTTGTGCAATGATTGAGCAAAAATTAATTTTAACTTCCATTGAGTAAATTTATCCCATCTGACTGCATGCAACCAAAAGTGTTTAGCACAAGCTCAGCTGAAATTGTGCTGGACACTTTTATGATGGAGAGTAGCTAGGGTGCAAGTCTTCTTCAGTTAATCTTATATTCATTTTAAAAATGTCTATGGGTATTTGATCTTTCTGTGTCATCCATATTTATTATTTGATTATTTTTTAGTCACCATTATATTATTAATTTTTTTAGTATAGAAAAAACATGTGTACTGAATTTACACTGTGTGATTTTACAAATTTAATAATATTATATAATAAATGTAAAAAAATGTGAAATTTATCAGTTTTACCAAAATAAAATTGATATTTAAAAGCTAAAGGATAAATAAAAGGGTAAAATTAAAATTAAAAAGATCAAACATGAAATAAATATATTAAGTATAATTTCTGCTATCATGAGCCAGTAGAGGCTTCAGAAAAAATGGGCAACATCATAGATTAACATGGATCAAAATTACTTTTTACCAAAGTAAAAAATTGTCTACCTTAGGTTTGGAAAAACTTCTGGGGGACAATTTGTCAATATAAAACTACTTTCAGTGCAATGATGGAGTCATCATTCAGTCTCATTTTCATAAAAAGAATTGATTGCATCTGACGAAATGCAACCAAAAGTGTCCAGCACAAGTTTGGCCAAACTTGTGCTGGACACTTTTATCATGGAGAGTAGCCAGGGTGCAAGTAATTTTAAATCATCTGGAATTTCTTATAAACATGTCCACTGTTATTAAATCTTTGTGCCTCACTCATATTTATCAATTGATTGATTATTTGTCACCATTATATTATTAATATTATCAGTATAGAAAAAACTTATGTGCCAAAGGAATACTGGGTAATGTTACACCTTTTATAATATTATTAAATAAAGGTAAAAAAATATGAAAATGATATATTTTACAAAAAATAAACTTCTATCCAAAAGAAATATGAGAGGAATAAAGTAAAATAAAAGAAATCAAAGATGAAAATTAAAATCCAAGTTAAATTCCTGACATAAACAGAAAAAAGAGATGTTGAATCAAATTAGCACAATCAGGGCTAAACTTGCACTAAATTTTCTTTTTTTTAAAAATAAAAAAAAATCCACTTGAGCTTTACCAAAACTTCAGCATGAAAATTTTGCCATATCAAACTACTTCTAGTGTAATTTTTTATCAAAAATTTATCTTCATTTCCATAGAGAGAATTGCTCCCATCTGACTACACCTTTATGATAAAGAGTAGCTAGGGTAGAATTTTTCTTCAGTTCATCTAGTATTTCTTACAAACATGTCTACTGGTATTTTATCTTTGTTCCTCACTCATAAATATCATTTGATTAATTTTTGGTCTCCATCATATTATTAATTTTATAAGTATAGAAAAAACTCATGTGCCAAATGCATACCAGGTGATGTTATGCCATTTATAATATTATTAAATAAATGTATAAAAATATGAAAATAGTTTATTTTTAAAATTATTAATTGATATCCAAAAGTAATATTAGGAATAAAAAATTAAGTTAAAGGGATCAAATATGAAAAACGAAATCCAAGTAATATTCCTACTATCAAAGGCCAGTAGAGGTGTTGAAGCAAATGAGAGCCATCAGGGATAAATTGTACTAAATTGACTTTTATTTAAAGGTAAAAAATTGTGCACCTGTGGTTTTGATGAACTCTAGGTAGAAAATTTGGCTATGTAAAACTAATTCTAGTGAAGTTTTTTATCAAATAATTTTTTTCATTGCCATAGCCAGAATTGATCTCATATGACTGCACATGACCAAAATTTTCCAGCACAAGTTCGGCCAAACTTGTGCTGGACACTTTTTTGATGGTGAGTATCTAGGGTGCAGCTCTTCTTCAGTGCAACTGGTATTTGATCTTTTTGTTTTATTAATATTTTTTCATTTGATCAATTTTTTGTCACCAGTATATTATTATTTTTATTAGTATAGCAAAAAAACATGTGCCAAATGCTTACAGGGTGATGTTAAACCTTTAATAATTTTATTAAATACAGGTAAAAAATTATGAAAATGATTTGTTTTACATAAAACTAATTGATATCTAAAAGAAAAAAAAGGGATAAAAAGAAATAGGTTGAATAAAAGGGATTTTATATGAAATTAAAAATTCCAGCTAAATGCCTACTTACAAGGCTCAGAAGAGGTGTTGGATAAAATGGGCATCATCAGGAATAAAATTGTACTTAATTTGATTTTTTGAAAAACTAAATGAAGTTTTCAACTGATTTTTTTCCAATATTTAGTTGGACACTTTGTCTATATCAAATTACTTCTAGTACCATGATTGACCAAATTAAATCCTCATTTCCATATGTAGAATTGATCCCATATGGCTGGACCAGGCCAAAGGTGTCAACCACAAGTTTGAGAATTCTTCTGGTGGACACTTTTATGATGGACAGTAGTAGGGTGCAAGTCTTCTTTATTTAATCTAGTATTCCTCATAAACATTTCCAACTTATTTTCGGCCAAAAATCAGGTGGAAAGTTTGTCCATATCAAATTAATTCTAATGCCATGATTGACTAAAAATTGATTCTCATTGCCATATAGAGAGTTGATCCCATATGACTGGATCTGGCAAAAGTGTCACCACAATTTTTGATAGACTTAAGTTTGAAAATTTTATGATGGAAAGTAATTGCAAGTCTTCTTAATTTCATCAAGTAATCCTCATAAAAATTTCCACCTGTATTTTGGCCAAACTTCAGGTGGACACTTTGGCCATATTAAATTAATTCTAGTTCCATGTTGATAAAAAACTGATACTTATTGCCATATATAGATATTAAACTCATCAGACTGTGCCTTTCCAAAAGTGTCTACCTGAATTATGGCTAAACCTCAGTTGGACACTTTTATTATGCAGAGTAGCTAGGGAAAAAATATTCTTCAGTTAATTTGGTATTCATAATAAATTTATCCTCCTGAAGTTTTGCCTAACTTCAGGTGGACAATTTTGGAAAGCACCAGTTAGTCACTATCCATCAAAAAAGTGTTCACCAAAATTTTGGCTAAACTTGTGGCGGACCCCTTTTATCAGCCACAGTCAGATGAGATCAACTCTTCAGATGGAAATGAGGATGATGTTTTGGTCAATCATGGAAATAGAAGTAGTTTGATGTGGCCAAATTACCCCCCTGAAGGTCAGACAAACCTCACAAGGACACTTTTTAGCAGGGAGTAACTGAGAAAAATCCATTTATCAGAAGGAAAATCTTTTTTTGGATAGATGCCAAGGTTTCATACTTGTGTATTATGGTCAGTATTAATTTTGAAAGTGTCCGTCCAAGCAATTTTTTTGCCCATCATGACACATTTTGTTTTAAATGTTTCAAACTGCGTGATACAGTATTAAGGTGTCACATAGTATAATTAAGTTCTATTAAGTGCCCTCCTATGATGCCTAAATTTATAATTTAATATCTTACATAATAATTTTTTTTTATATAAATTCATCAATATTTTATTTTATTATCAAATTTAATAGAGCAAGTATCCTGAATTATTATATATGCATAAGCTTAGGTTAGATCAATTTGTGCTAAATTTGTGCTCAACAGAGGACCAAAATCAAGTTCTGGAGGATCAACTTGTGCATAATTTGGAATCAGTTGATATTCTGTCTATTATCAATCTGAGAATAAATGTAAATCTAACTCTAATTTACTTATGTTTATAAAGTATTCATAAACCTGGAATAATTAAGGGACACTCTAAATTTCAAGAGAGAGGATTTCTAGCAATTCACCCCTAGATTTCCCGTGGTGTACAGCTGATATACTTTGCTCCTTGTAAAGTTGCATGTATAGAATTTATTCTTGGTAAAGGATAAATATCATCAACTGTATAGGTACTTAAAGCTCGGTATTCTCCACACAATCTAGCTTTATTTTTTTCATAAGATATTAGCATTGGTGAAATTACACAATACTTTGGAGTAACATCTACTTTTTCAATTATATTCATATTTAAAAGAGATTTAATTTTATCTTCAATATCTTTTCTTTTTGTAGAAGAAGCAGGATAAGGCTTCTTTTTAAGGCTAGGTGGAATCCCTTCCAAGTTACATGTTATTTGTAGTTTCATTTCATGTTCAACTAATCCTAAATCATGACTTACATGTGCAAAAGGAATTGGAAAATATTTTACTAGATCTATAATTTTTTCTTTTTCCAATTCATTCAATTGTTCTCCAAAAGAAGCTTTATTAATATCTATTTGAAGAGCACTTGATTCTTCAGAATTTCTTCCTTTTAATTGAATTAAATTGTTAGATGTATTTACAAGGGGTGAAATTTTTGGTACAGAAGATAATACTTTAAATTTTATTTTACAATTATTTCCTATAGTAAAGCATTGATTTTCTGGATCCAATTTAATTCCATATTTTGTTAGAATATCATTTCCCATAATGAACCAATCACTTAAATTATCACTGATCATTACAATAAATTTACAAACTGATCTAACATACCCATGAGCTTGTTTAAAGAAAACTGAAGCAGAATATTTTTCAACAGGTTTTAAAATTGAACCATATCCTCTCCAATTTCCTGAGGAGACAGTTTCTAGTTTATTACCATAATAGGGGGTTTCAAACATTACCAAAAAAGCCTAACATTTTTTATTTGAAAAACACCACAAAAACATGCCATGAAACATGGCTGATTTGGTACTTAGGGTCTCAAACATGGGTTCAAATACATCCTACTTTTGTACAGTTTTCTTAGCTACAACTCAGCCCACAGGTACCTACATCCTCCCAATCAGCTGCACATCACCTTCCTTCCATCCTCACCCATATACTCCATGTCACAACTCTTCTCCCCCAGTTCATTTCCAAATAGAATTTTTCTCTTTCAAACTACAGTAATTCTATTACATTTTACTCTGTTTTTTTGAAAATTTTCCAGCTCAAATTTACATACTTGCAACTTCTTATTATTATACAAGCCATCATAAATATCTAAAAAAAAATTTAGTTTCTCCTTTTCTTCAAAAAATTTTACTTTTTTCTCTAATTTCTTTGTTTAATTTTAGTTTATCATGCCTTTCCCAAAATCTACTTCTCAAAAATTTACTCAATCAAAACTGTCTGACATTCAGATTTTAATTAACTGACTGAAAATTAAATCTAATTTTGATGCCTGTTTTAGCTGTGCAAATTCCACTCAAGTTGGTCATCCACCCACATCAAAATTTAGTGGCTTTAATCAAATGGTGGTGGAGTTGAAATCAAAAAAGAAAGGTAAGATGGATTTGACAACAAAGCAAATGAGGGAAAGATTCAAAAAATATCAAACAAAATACAAGAAAGCAAAGTTGGCTTTTTCTTCAACTGGGTTTGGAGTTACTGAAGATGATGAAAAGCATGTAATCACATCTGTTTCTGAAAAACTCAACTCTATGTGTCCTCTTTATGATTAAATAGAAGAACTCTTTGGACAAAGGCCTGATTTAAACCCCTTGCACATGAATCAAGGCCCAAGAGTTTCTGAGTCTCATACAAATACTCAAGATTTTCTTTAGATTGTTCACTTGACTCTCCAGAATTTGTAGAGCCATCTATGTATTCTGAAATTGAGCTTGATTAGCCCATGGTAGTAAGACTAAACTACTTTTTCTATTATTTTTTCTTTTGTAGTGCTGATTTACTCCGCATGTATAAACCAGACCCAAGACTCATCAATTCTAGAAATCTTTAAGGAAGTAGCTGAAAATGAAAGATTAGATGATAAAGAATAAACCCCTCTTAGAAACAGACTCAAGTGAAGAGCTTCTGCTGATTTTGGGGCAACTCAATCAATATCAAAGGCTGTTTGTTCTGCTTATGGGGAGATTGTTAATAAAAGGAAACAATGTTATATTTTTTGCTTTTGTTTTGACTAAAGAATTTTTCTTAATTTATCTCACTTACTTTTAAAAGTTAAACTTGTTTCAGAAAAATAACAAGTGCAAATTGAAATTATGAAGTTGGAGTCTAATGAAAAAACTGCAGAACATCAACTACTTTTTGAGGAAAAGAAGTGGTTTCATTCACAATCATAGAAAGAAATTTTTTAGAAATTGAGAAAGATTTTTTATATTTGGAGAGAAAGAAGGTTGTTAGGATTCAAAGAGAGGATGATGAAAAAATCAAAATTAATCAATTTCGATCAGAAAATTCCAAAATTCAGTTACAAGCTGATGAATTTAAAATGAAGCAAATCAATGCTGAAAAATCAAGAAATCAAGCTTTTTTACTTTCCTGTGTTAATGCAAATAAGTCAAATGTTGATATTAACACCGCGCAATACGGGGGGGCGGACTTGTTAGCAAGTCCGCAACCTTGGACTCAAATTCACCACAGATTGAACACACATTGAGCTATTGACAAAGGAACCATACAATCAGGGATGAACACCACTCAGGAGAACAGTTTTTGTGGGTCTTCAAGTAGAGTTCAGTATGAGTTCAGTATGAGTTCAGTCTGAGTTCCATCTGAGTTCTGTCTGAGTTCAGGTTGGGGACTTGCTAGCAAGTCCACCCCCTATATTGCGTAGTGTAAAGAGTTGCTTTCTTTACTTAGTTAAAATTAAGTAAATATTAATATTTTTATTTCTGAATTTCTTCTTTAATATCAACATGAAATTCTTCCAACAAGTTACGTATCTCCTTAATTATATTTTTAAACTCTTCAAAAAAAATTTCTAACTAAACTACTTATATCTAATAATCTAGATCCTACTCTGTCAATCATACTTTCTATTTTTTCATCAATAACATTTAGGAATTTTTCTTTCGTCATGGATTTATCATTTTCTTTTATTTTTTCCCAAATACTATCATCATCCACAAATTCATTTCTTTTGCTTTTTTTGACCACCAAATTATTTCTTAGTCAAAAAAATTTATATCAAAATTTTTTTTTGGAAATACCCTCCCCTGCTATTTGCTATAGCACGGGGTGGGGATCACCATTTTTTTCTAAGTCAGAAAACATTTAATACAAAAAAATGGCAATACTATCAGTGTATGCTAGTATCTTAGTATTATTTAATAATAAATATTCACAGTCCAACTATTTATTGATAAATTATTTAGTGATTAAACCTCAGGGGAAACCTAATAAAATAGTTATGCTCAGTGTTAACTCACGATATTTAGATTGGTGTGTGCTAGTGGTAGAAAATAGGTTAATAAAATATAGTTATAGCTAATATAAAGATAATATCAATTTATAACTAGTTTAAAATATATTTATATATGATAATAATTTTTTATAACTTTTTTTGAGTTGTAGTAAGCAATTGATTTCCAATAACCCAACAAATCCTCCCTTACTTATACCAAAATCCAGTGGAGTGCACAGACCTTCAATCCAGATGATGTCACTTCTCTCCCAAGAAATAACAGCATTGTGAGGGCCTATAACCCCCCCATGGTTTCCACTTCAAGAAGTTTCAAAACCTAGACCTCCATTAAAAACTCTCCATCAAAATTAATGATATCATAAACCCATACCATAAATAGAGAAAACAGATAAAAGTGGATACCGTAAAGAAACAGGTAAAATAACTCATCCAAAGAGTATAGAATGAAACCCAAAGCATATAAAGGAGCCAAATTAACTGTCCAAGCCCCCAATAACATCCCCAGGCATCCATATTAACCCATAAATCATATCCCATCCCATAAATATGTGAAAATCCATCAAAGGAAGCAGATTAAGTTGTCCAAACTGGATATATGTGCCTGAAAAAGGTGTATATGCTTCTGTAGGTATTGTGAGTCCATTGAATATGTACATATGACCTAAAATAAGCAGAAAAATAAAGCTTATAAGATATTTAGAGGCTAAAACCTTCTTTTAGACCTATATATACATTATATAACTACATATTTCACTGAATATGAGGTATATGCATACATATAAGCTTATGCATGTCTATAATTACATAATATCACTTAAGATAAGTATATTATGACTCTATTAGAACCTTAATAAGTATTATAGGGGTATGGATAAGCTATTTAAACTTATATAAGTCATTTAATAGTGTAATAAATATGTATAAGTATAATAACCATATATATAAGTATTATAACCAGAATTTTTACTTATAAGCTTAATGTAATTAAGTTTATCTTATTTTAAGCATAAGAAATACTTATTCCTGGGGATACCTAGGCTGACACTCCCTCACTCAAAAAACAATAAAAAAAATGTTAAGACATTTTAATTAATAAGTAAGGAGTGAATAGAAAGATAATTTTTTAAAATTTCTATAATACATATACTAAATTATTACAGTATTATTTGGTTTTAAATTTTTTCAAGAGATTTTTAAGATAAGAGATTTCATTTTCTGGAATACACTGGTCATATTCACTTGATTTTTTTTATAAACCTTAATAGATACTCAACTCCCTTTTCTTTTGTAAGGTGTCTCTTTTTAAGTATCTTTTCAATTTCTGCTATTTCAACTATATCTTCAGGTTGCTGCTTATGCCTTCCTGATCTTCTTGGAATAGAGAAGTATCATTAGAATGAAGAAATTTTTAACAGGGGAATAATATTGAAGATAATTTTATATGTAAGACAGAAGGTAGGAATGGAGAGGTAAGTAATAGTGTTCTACAAAAGAAAATAACAATAAAACATGAGAAATATGTTATATAGCATGGAAACTGGAATGGAATCAACTCAAAAAATCAAATAAAAATCAAACAAACCATTTATATACTATTCATTCTAATAAAATTTCACTTTATGTCATTCTTTTTTTTTATTTTGAAGATAAAGGGTTAATGTATTGTAAAAAATACTATTATTACATATCTTTTTTATTTATTGAATAGAAAACAGAATATATCTTTATATTAGAGCTTAATTTTATTGCCGAAGTATTATTTCCTTCATTTTTATAAGTGTCTTGCATTCTTCAGATATTTGAAAAATTAATAATGGTTAACAAGATCTTTTTGAATAATTAGAATTAAATTATTTTTTGCAAATTTTTACTCAGTAAATTTAAGGAAGATATTAATTTCCAAAATATTTTTCTTGAATGATTTACTATAGTGCCTTATAATATCACCATATATTAACAAACAAGTAAAATTATTTGAACATTTAAGATCAATTTTTTTAATATAAATTGGGGTGCGTCTAGGTCTTCAAGTTTCAACATATAAAATATTTTTAGACATTTTGTAGCTTTCCAGACTGGCTTAGATGTGGGAAAGTCTGATTTCAACATACCATTTCAAGATTGTGTTTTTAATGATTCAACATTTTTCAATGAATAATAAAGCTAGCTTCATCAGAGGTTCATGTGGTGTAAATAATGATTATTTCTGTAAAAGCTGGAGATACTCTAACATTTGTGTTTCAAATTCATAACAATTATTATTGATTTCTAGGGGACATAAAGATTATTATGTGTTTATTATGCTAATTTTACACAACAATTAGAGCATCTGCATCCATTTCAGAAAATATTCTGTATCTATATGCAATTTAATGGTTTCATTTGTTACTTAATTGCTTTACTCATCAGCCTCATGAAAATTCTTTAAAAAAACATGTGTTAAAAATATTCATCACTCACATCACTCCTTGAATAACTTCTAGGGAATCCATTTCAGAGTTAAACTCATAAACACACATTTTAAATAACATAGCACATTGATTCATGCATATTGTAGATGAATTAAAATATATTGAAGAAGAAGAAAACGTATTTAGTGATCTTTTAGAGTCAAGTAAATCAATTAATAAAGCCCATAAAAATATTAATTAATCACAATTGCATTGATGGACATCACCAGCTTAAGAAAGACTACATTTAGGTAAATAGTACCTACAACTCAACTATGTTTCAACGCCATTTTTTAATTTAGAAAACTCTGTTTCTAAAAATTTCTAACAATCTACAGCTACATAATGTGTATTTGGGACAGACGACTGTAAGTAAAAAATATTGTCTTGTATATCTTCTTTGACTTAATTTTATTTCAATTAGGAGACCTTTTTTCCTTAAATTCAGTCAAAATAAGTGAGTTATTATTGAGCTATTATAGATCAGAAGGGGTGGATGAACTGTGTAATGCATATATAATTAGTACTTTAATGAATAGTAGTAGCTATTGTTGTGTGAAGTCAGGGTTAAAAAACAGATAAGTAACTAATGAGATGGGTCTGGCTTCAGTAGATAATGGATGAGTCAAAAAAAAAGTGGTGCATGGCTTTGGAAATTACAGAAGCTACTCAAGTGATTTTTCTCATTTGATTACATGACTACAGAATAAATTAGTTACTTGAATTGTAGAAAACCTTATAGTACTAGCTATAGGCCTTGACCAAGGGAGTTTGAGAAAAACTAGAGAGAAAACCCCCAGTCTCTTGAGAAATACCAGGTGAGATTAAATTGCTACAGCAAATAAAAGACTTTTAAAATACCCCTTCAAACAAAATTATTGACTGAATAACAATCCAAAACAGTATCCCAGATAACTACAAAAAAACAACACCTGAAATGTACAAATAATCCACACCAGAGACGAAAAAACAGTGTAATAGTCGCACAGAAAAACAGAAATTATACTTGATGAAGGTTGCAAAAATACACCAGAGAAAACAGTTACAACAGTTGAGTTAAATAAATAACTAGACTTTCTGAAAAAACAGCCAATTGTGGCCAAAAAACTGTGAAAAAAGAGAAGAAAAAGTGATCTTATCACCAGATGGATGGGTGATAAATAGAGTTGCCCCAAACTGTTGTATTCAGTATGTACACATAGACCCATATTAAACTCTAAACTACACCCGAAAAATTGACTATATTGCCACAAAAATTGCATAAAAACTCTCAAGTTGAACCCCAGCATACTACAATCAAGGAGGGTGGCCTGCCTAGAGGTGGATGACCTCCCTGAACCAAAATACAACCAGAAAAACTACTAAAAAACCACAGCACACCAAAAAAAATCTTTAAAACACAAAATTAAGCTAAAAAATTATTTAGACATAGATATATAGCTAAATTATGTCTATCATATGGTACTAATAAATTAAGCATAAAACTTAAGTTTATCCCAAAAAATGTAAAAAACAAAGTTAAACAGTTATAGTGAAAAGTGAAAAATACCTAAAAGAGCCCTTAAAGCTTATAATATGAGAAATATCAACAAACAATTAAATATAGAAAAGGAAAAGAGCTACCCAATGGTAGTAACCACATCCCAGGAATCCAGAAACCCCCAAAAAAGTAAGGAAAAATTCCATCTTTGAAGACACCTAATACCCCCAAAATACCAGAAAAATGCCAGAGAGCCTTGAAAACATTAAAACTTGAAAGAATAAAGGGGTATCCAATAGTAGGATTCCCTAACCAACCAGAAGAAAGCACACAATTCCTTAAAACAGCATAAAACATGGTAACAAAAGCATATCCACTTCTGTAACACCACATTCTTCCTCCAATTAAGAATGTCCCAATTCTTTTCCCTACTAAAATAAATCATCCATCATCTTGACTGCAACCAGCTTATCTCTCCCAACAGATTCTATCTCAGAGAAAGTAAATCTCTATGCTAGCAAACCAGTCATCTTTAAGACTTCTTTTACTTATTTCTATCCATTTCTTCTACCTCTGTAGTAAGTTTTTTTCCTCTTTTCTTGAATTACAATTTTTACTGTAGCAGCCACCAGAATTGAAAAGTGATATTAAGTTTAACCATCTTTCTGGAAATAATAACTTTTACTAGCATAATCAAAT
Organism: Hemileia vastatrix; assembly: GCA_030280995.1. NCBI lineage: Eukaryota > Fungi > Basidiomycota > Pucciniomycetes > Pucciniales > Zaghouaniaceae > Hemileia > Hemileia vastatrix. The sequence continues at coordinate 39,992,299 of JASXTE010000002.1, forward strand.
TCCTCATTTTATAGTCTTGAGGGACTCAAAAACCTGAGTTTAAAGTCTTGGGGGACTAAAAGCCCTCATTTTATAGTCTTGGGAGACTCCAAAATAATTTCTCAGTTTATAGCCTTGGGGGACTAAAAAAACTCAATCACAGAACCCAGGACCAGAGTTCAACCAGAAACAAACTTAGATAAAAAACTAAAATTCTGGGATAGTTGTGCATAGATCTTCAAGCCCATTAGCTACCCCCAAACTTGCCTTTACAAAATTCAGAATCTCTCCCCTTGCATATTTCTGCCCTTTAATTATAGTTCTGGGGGACTCACAAAAAAATAGAAACGTTTCCTCAGTTTATAGTCTTGGGAGACTTTTCACAAACTGACCATGAACCCAAAATTCAAATATCTGTTTTTAAAGTCTTGAAGTCCTTCCCAGAAGTAGCTTGAAAATATAACACATAAATCCCAAACCAATAACCACCATTACATAGAAAAAACACCCAAATAACTGAATAATATGAATAATATATTATTTATTTATTAATTTACTAAATTATTTTTTAAAACTAAATCCCCCAGCCATTTGATGAGCTGATCCCCTATGCACATCCAAGTGTACCTTGATGTTTTCACACTATATAATGATTTTTATAAATCATCCACCTTTTTATCTAATTAACCCACATAAAAATTAAAAGAAAATAAGATAAAAAGAAAATAATCTAAAACCAAAATCGATCACAACCAAAACAATTAAAAACCAGAGTAAAAGCCATATACAATTCCAAAGAAATAATCACTGTGTGGGATACCTCTCAATATATAAAAATGATGAGAGACCACCAGTGATCCACCAAGCCAAAAAAAAACCAAATATTCAGAGCCAGAAAAAACCAGTTTAGAGTCATAGACAAATATAACCTGAATAAAAAGGACAAGACTAGAATTAAACTAGGAAAAATCAAAGACTTGAAACAGAAATTCTAGAGCAACTGTTCTACAGAGCAGCGAGCTCATAAGTTACCCCCACACTAGCCAAAATAATATCTGGAAGCCCCCCATGGGTTTCTTTTAACAAAAACACAAAATTCAACTCAAAAGTCCACAAAGTGAAAAGACCAGCACTTGAAGGCCAAAGAAAATCCAGTTTCAAGTCATAGAGGACTAAAAATCTGTGAAAAGAACCCAATACTAGGTTTCAACCAAATTAAGAAAAAGGGTTGGAAACAGAAAATATGTGGTAACTGTTGATAGAGAAGCCAGCCCATCAGTTACCCCTACACTTTCCATGATCAAAACTAGAATCCCCACTCATGAGCACTTTCTAGAAAAAGTTTCCAAAAAAACATTTTGCTCTGAAACAACCAACAACCAAAAGATAATTGAAATAATGGTCTATAGTTTATCCTCATTGCAGAATCAGTTTTCTTCACATCTAGTTTCTTTAGGATAAAACCTCCACACTTTATCTGCAGCCACTCTTCTCTTTAAGACTTCACTATCCAGCTCTTCAAAAATATAAGAACCTAAAGAGACCTGAGATTTGACTTTGTAAGGTCCATTCCACATGTCAGATAACATTTTTCCCCACTGCTTCTCCAAACTTCTATCATACACCAAAGTAAAAAAAACCAGATTTTAAGGAGCTCATAAGCCTATGAAACATCCTCTTGTCCCAATACCTAATTTATTTATTTATGATTTTTATAATCTTAGAGTATCCTCTTTCTTGACATTCCTATTTACCTTCCAAATGTTACATCATAGCAAAAAGTAAATCTTTAGTTGGGCAAACTTCATCCCAATGAATTCCAAGATACAAAGTTGCTTCCAAGTCCACTGGTAAAACTGCTTTCTGCACAAAATTTAACTCAAATAGAGAATAGTCAGTTTTCCTCTTCAAAGTGAATCAATCAGCAAGCAACACCAAGGGTAAATAATACCTCCACATTTCAGAACTATCTCCACCTATCTTCACCAAAGCATTCTTGATAACCTTATGGCCTCTTTAAACCATGCCTTCTGCTTTAGGATAATAAGGTGTAGAAACTCTTACCTTGGAACCAATACTACCAACTGCTTCTTTAAATTCAGCACCAAAATCTGTCCCACCATCAACAGTCACCAACTTCATCAATCCATATCTATAAACCCATTCCTTCTTCAAAAATTCTTCCAAATTTTTAGCAGTCAAATTAACAAGAGGCACTGCCTCAACCCAACCAGACAAACAAACCCTGGAAAAATCAAATATTTACATCTTCCCTATTTAATATAAAAAGAATCAATTCTGACTCTTCCAAAAACAATTGATTCACCAGTAGAGTTACCAATTTCTTTTAGTTTAAAGTGACTTCTCCTTTAAAATTCTTCACAAGATTGAGCTCAACCCTGTACAGCCAACTTCATATCAGGCCACCAAAATCTATCTACTACTCATCTATAAGTCTCCCCAAAGCCTCTATGACCAAGGTATTCATGCAAAGACTTCAAAACAACTTCTTGAAATTTCTTCAAAACCCAACAAAACAACATGCAGAAGTACCACCTTTTCAAAAAAATCACAACCATGCAAAGGAGAAAGTTTATTCACCCAACCAGGACACCAGTTATTAACTTTTGGAACATCCTCCTCTTTCCACTGAATTTTCACATAATCTAATTCACCAACAGAAAAACCATATTCAAAATTTGGGCCATCTCAAATAACAGCCCCATCTTCATCAATAAAAACATCTTGATCACCAGAATAAAGATCAGAACCAGAAAGTTTATCCTCTTGGAGGAGGGCAGAAAATTCTTCAACAACCTTTGTTCTGGCCCTAACCACTGGAACCTCTTCATCAAATTCTTCAAAATTAGAATTATCATGTGTTAGAGGCCCCTTAATAATCCTTCAGGCATAGTAAAAAAATTTCCTGGCTTGTGAACCAGGTCAAAAGAAAAATGTTGAATGAATGCCACCCACCCAGTCATTGGAGCATTTGGAAGAATAGATGTGTTGATCATCTGAACCAATGAATTTGAATCAAACTGTAGCTCAAAATGCTGCACCCACAAAACAGTCTATAGCTTCTTCAAGATTTTCACTACACAAATTAACTCTGATTTAGGCTGAGAATACCTAGATTCCACCTCATTAAAAACAACTGAAACATACCTTACAGGCCTGACCCTTCCATTCTTATCCTCTAGAGAAAAGACAGTGTCAGCAGAAAAATAACCTGAGTCAACTTCCAGATAGATGTTTCCAGAACCAACACCATAATCTGATTTTTGAAGAACAATATCTTCACTAAAAACTTATTTCAAATTCTGAAAATCTTATTCACACTCCTCAGTCCATTCCAAATCTACATCTTATCTGGTCAACTTCCTCAAAGGTGAATCCAGAAAAAGATAAATTCTTAATTAAAATACTCACATACACACTCACACCCAAAACTCCCTTGACATCAGTAGTATTTTTAGGTCTTGGCTATGACTGAATTTAATAAAAAAATCTCTTTGCCATAATACTTCCCTCCTTACATACAATGTGACCCGGAATTTGTAAGGCAGGAACACAACAAAAAAAATTTGACCTAGAAATACTAAAACATGCTTCTTCAATCATATAAAATACTCTCTCTTTAGTTATTGAATAATCCCAAACAAACCTCCTTATACCAGGGTTTTCTTTTGATACCTCAATACAATGGTCAGTAGAGGGACCTTTAATTCCACCATAATCAATAAAAATTTACAGTGTGACTATGTACCTTATCCTGTAAAATCCAAGCCATCTGTTCTTGGTAAACTTACACTGAATTAGTTACTTGTTTAGGTAGTCTGGTGAGTTTAAATCTGCCCAAATGAGTCTCAAAGGTCGTGAGAGGTCTTGAATCCACATAGAGCTCTGTCACTGCATGCTGGTATCTAAGTATGATTTAATAGTAAATATTAATGGTCCAACTACTTATTGATAAATTATTTAGTGATTAAACCTCAGGGGAAGACTAATAAAATATTTATGCTCAGTGTTAACTCACAATATTTGGATTGGTGTGTGCTAGTGATGGAAAATAGGCTAAAAAAATATAGGCTAATATAAAGATAATATCAATTGATAAATGCTTTAAAAAATTTTATATATGATAATAATTGTGTTATAATGTTTTATTTGAATTTTAGTAAGTAATTGATGTCCAATAACCTGTCAAATCTTCCCTTACTTATACCAAAATCCAGTGGAGTGCTCAGACCTTCAATCCAGATGATTTCACTGCTCTCCCTGAAAATTACAGCACTGCGAGGGCCCATAACCTCCCCATGGCTTCCACTTCAACAATTTTCAACACCTAGACCTTCATTAAGGACCCTCCATCACAATTAATGATATTATAAACCCATACCATAAATAGAGAAAACATATAAAAGCAGATACCATAAAGAAACAGGTAAAATAACTCATCCAAAGAGTATAGAATGAAACCCAAAGCATATAAAGGAACCAAATCAGCTGTCCAAGACCCCAATAACATCCCCAAGTATCCATATTAACCCAGTACTCATATCCCATCCCATAAATCTGTGAAAATCCATCAAAGGAAGCAGATTAAGTTGTCCAAACTGGATATATGCACCTGAAAAAAATTTTATATGCTTGTGTAGGCATTGTGAGTCCAATGAATACATCCATATGACCTAAAATAAGCAGAAAATTAAATCTTATAGGCTATTTAGAGGTTAAAAACTTCTTATAGACCTATATATACATAATATAACTGCATATTTCACTGAATATGAGGTTTATGCATACATATAAGCTTATGTATGTCTATTATTACTTAATATAACTTATGATAAGTATATTATGACTCCATTAGCACCTTAATAAGTATTATAGGACTATTAATAAGCTATTTAAACTTATATAAGTCATTTAATAGTGTTATAAAAATATATATAAGTATTATAACCATGATTTTTACTTATAAGCTTAATGTAATTAAGTTTATCTTATTTTAAGCATAAGAGATACTCAGTCCTGGGGATACCTAGGCTGACACTCCCTCACCCAAAAAAACAATAAAAACATTTTAAGACATTTTAATTAATAAGTAAGGAGTGAATAGAAAGATAATTGATCAAAATTTCTAAAATACATATACTGAATTTTTACAGTATTATTTGGTTTTAAATTTTTTCAAGAGATTTTTAAGATCAGATATTTCATTTTCTGGAATCCACTGGTCATATTCACTTTATTTATTTTTAAACCTTAATAGATACTCAACTCCCTTTTCTTTTGTAAGGTGTCTCTTTTTAAGTATCTTTTCAATTTCTGCTTTTTCAACTATTTCTTCAGGTTGCTGTTTATGCCTTCCTGATCTTCTTTGAAATAGAGAAGTATCATTAAAATGGTATGGCTTTATAAGAGAAATAGGAAATACTGGATGTTTTCTATCATATGGTGCATATAGATTAACTTCAACAGTATTGTTACTAATTATCTTTTTTACTAAAAATTGTCAAATGAATGGATATTTCAATTTAACATTACCATTTGAATTAAAATGTAGTGTAGAAATAAGGACTTCATCACCCTCTTTGAATATTTTCTCTTTATGGGCTTTATCCAATCTTTTCTTCTCATACTCAAATGGCTTATTTATACAATCTTGAGCATGCTTTCTGCATAATTTTTGCATTTGAAGAAAATATTTTGTGCCTGGATGGATATCCAATCTAGGTAATTTATTAAGAGTTTTAGCAGGGTTATTAGGTACATAACCCAACCATAGCTTAAATGGCTTTTTTCCAGTAACAGAATGTACTGTACTATTGTATGAAAATTCTAAACCTGGGATAAGGGTGTTAATGTGACTATGGCAAACTTAGAATACCTCCATTCAACATCTTACAGTGATGAAGCACAATTAACAGATGCAATAAGCATTAATGATAATGAAGACAATAATAGTGCTTTACAACAGGTGAATGAAAGACAAGAAATACTATTTAAAAGAATAAATAAATTAATACATAAAAAGGTAAAAGTGATAAGGTGGCATGGAAAGATAAAATTTAAATATTTAATCTTAAGACGTGCAATTAAAGATTACTATAAAACAAAAAGTAGAGGAATAAATATTAATAGATTACATAAGAAAAAGTTAAAAAAATTATTCATATTCAAAGGCAAGAAAACTAATAAACAAAAGGCTATAGATTGGGGAAAGGCAAATTTTAAGATAAAAGGAGAATATGAAATGTGGTATAGAAAAGAGAGAATTATAATAGCATGCTATTTGAAATGCTACAAGAGAAAAACCAGTAATTATCATGTACATTTTAGAAAACAGGAATATAAATAAGCACGCACTTGAGTGGCATTAGTTAGGTAGTTGTAAATATCTTAAAAATATTATATTTTTTATTTTTCATATTGAAATTATAAGGTATTATTTTTATTTAATTTAATAAAGGGTTAACCAATCATGCGTGAATTTGTCATTGTCTTTAAAGTCAAGACCAAAAGAACAATATCTTCTTATCATATCTTCTAAGGCTTGTATTATTCTCTCAGCTGGCCCATCAGTTTGTGGATGTTGTGCTGTAGAAAGTTTTAATTGACAGCCTGAAACATTCATAAGTGATGTCCAGAACGCAGAAGTAAATTTTGGATCTCTGTCTGAAACTTTTGCTTTGGAGAATCCTGCTATATTTAATATTTGTGTAAACCATAAAGAATCTAAGTCCTTTTCAGAAACCTCTTTGTGAGTAGGAATAAATTTACACATTTTTGTAAATCTATCTACAATTACCCGGCAGGAGTTATAACTCTTATGCCCTGTTATTTGAAAACCTGTTACAAAGTTCATGTTGACTATTTTCTATGGAGCTTTTGGTTGCTCAATTTTCTGTAACAAACCAGCTCTTTTACCTTTCAATCTTTTAGATTTTTGACAAGAATCACATGTCTCAACATATTTTTGAACATCATCAGACATGTTAATCCACCAAGCTGTATTTTTTACTCTGGTTAATGTTTTATGGGAGTCAAAATGACCTGCTAATATATCATCATGACATATACTTAACATTAACTTCTTTATTGAAAGGGGAATCACAATTACATTACTTAATTTTTCCTGTAATATATAAAACCATCCTCAATGGAAAAGTTTCCTTTTTCTAATGCTTCTCTATATTTTTGTGGTAATTTTTTTATTAAAACACTCATTAAAGCATTAGATGGATCATTTAATATTGTAGTAAGTTTACTCAAGTCAGGATCTAAAGCATAATTATCAAGAATTGATTGCACAAATTCATCCTCAAGATCTACAATATAAATTCCATAAATGTTAATAATCTCTGTTTCAGGAACATATGCAGGATTATCATCATTATTAGGTAGAGGTACTCTAGATAACAGATCTAAATCAGAGTGTGAAGTTCTTTCTCTATGTGTAATAGTCATCTGTCCTCTATATTCTTGTACAGCCAATGGCCATCTAAACATATGCCTAATAAGGGTTTTCATGTTTAAGAGTGACTTAACTGCACTAAAGTCAGTTATTAACTCAAATTCTTGGTCTTCAAGGTAATAATGTAGCTTCTCTAGAGCTCATACTACTTCCAAGAATTCAAGTTGTGTAGCACCATATTTCAATTCACTACTTCTTAGAGTATTTGAAATATAGCAAATTACTACTTGTGACATTTTTCCTTCAATAAGTTGTTTTTGATGCAAAGCATCACCCAAACCAATAAAACTTGCATCAGTGTACAAGACAAAAGGTAATTGGAAATCTGGTAATCCTAAGATGGGGGCTGTTATTAAACATTCTTTCAACTTATCAAAACCCTGTTATCTTTCATTGTTCCAAATTAAAGCTTCTTATTTCTTTATCAGCGTGGTCAATGGTGCAGCAATTAATTGGTAGTTCTTTATATATTGTCTATTATAACTGCAAATACCAAGAAAAGATTGTAAATCCTTTAAATTTTTATGAATTCCAATATTCTTGATTGCAGCCACTATATTTTTGTCTTCACATATTTGTAAGCCAGATGCAATATGATCAAGAACTTTTAAAGACTCAAACCCAACTTTACATTTTTTCAATGCAAGGGTCATTTTTATTTTATCCATCTTTGGAAATACCTTCTTTAAATGGATTAAGTGTTCATCATATGTCTTAGAGAAAACTATGATGTCATCAATGTATACCATTAAACATCCTTCAATAATTTCATTATGGAATGCTATATTCACTAACTTCTGAAATACTGAAGGAGAATTTTTTGGTCCAAATTTCATCCTGACATATTTATAAACTCCCACATGTGTTGTTATGAACAAAATGTTCAGTGAATTCTTTTCAACAGGAATTTGATGGTACCCTTTATTTCAATCTAGGCAGCTTATGTACTTAGTACCTTTACGGGTAGCATGTTTAGAGGCAATCCTTGGAAAGGGGTAAATATCATCTACTGTAAATTTATTTAATGATCTATAATCACTGCACAGTCTTGCTTTATCTTGTTCATAAGAAATTAGCACTGATGATATCACACAATATTTTGGTGCAGTTTCAACCTTTTCAATAATATTCATGTTTAACCTAATTTTAATATTATCCTCTATGTCATTCCTCTTCATTGGTGAAGTAGGTTATGGTTTCTTTTTAAGACTAGCAGGAATATTATCCATTTCACCATTTAAACTAATTTTCATCTCATGATCTTTTTCAAGGCCAAGTTCATTGGTCCCATGTGAAAAAGCCATTGGAAATGCTTTAATTAAGTCCAAAATATTTGTTTTCTCAGTTTCATTTATCTGAGTTCCAAATGATGCTTTTGAAATTTTTATTTTCAGAAGTTCCATCTCACTGGATTTACTTCCTTTGCAAGGAATATGTATTACTGATTCAATGTGTAAGACTGTCTTAGAAGAATTTATTTTAAATTTTCATTTACCATTTATGCCAATTGTAAAATTATTATCAGCAGGGTGTAATTTCACACCAAACCTTGTCAGAATGTCATTACCAATGATAAAGGAGCTACTAAAATTTGTATTATCCATTACTAAAAAGTTGCATTTTACTCTAACATAACCATGTTGATGTTTAAAGAAAACAGCAGCTTTGTATCTACCAATGGGGTGTAGTACTGATCCAAAACCTCTCCAATTTTTACTTTGAAGGGTTTCAAGCTTTGAAATATAATCACTATCAATTTTCTGTAATGTATATGCAGAAACAACAGAACCAGAAGCTCCTGTATCCAATACTATATTTGCAGTTTCTCCAGAAATTATTTCTGGAACCGTGATAGGTGTCATTCTTAAGTTGTCAGCTTGTATATTCTTAATGATTTCAGCATCTTCAAAATTCATTAATGATACATTTGAGTCCAAATTTAATATTGGATTTTCAAAGATGGAAAAATCATCTTCCAACATACAGACCTCATTTTCATCACTATATGAGATATTACTGTCATAATCACTTGAATCTTTACTTTTTTCTGTATCATTTTCAGATTCTTGCTTATTTTAAACAATATTTATATTTTTCTCACATTTTTTACTACTAACCCAAGGCTTATTACACTTATAACAAGTATTTGTCTCATACTTTTTAGGTACTACAGGTGCAGTAGGTTTTTTCTGCTTTTCCTGCAGTGTTTTTGAATTCTGATTTTTCACAGGTTCATTATTTTGTTTATAAGTGGTGTACCTTGCTTCATACTTATGTTTGAATAATATTTCATTACAAATATTAATAAATTCAGAGTATTCATTAACCATTATTGTTCTAGCTACAACAATGTCTCTTACAGATATAGGTAATTTATATATTATTTTATCTTTCCATAAGTTAAATCCATTTTTGGCTCAATGGCTTTTAATATTTTATTTAAATTCTTTAAAAATACCATAGTTTTTTCACTATTCAACAGATTATACCTTGTTTTCTCATATAATTTTTGCTGAGTTAGTCTTAATTTAGAACCTCCAAATTGTTTTTCAATTAGTTGTTTCCATTCAGCCCAAGAGTAATCTTTACCCTCACTTAACACAGCTTCAAACCATAATAAAGCAACATCCTTAAATAGAGAAATTGATTTTGATGTTATTTCTTCATCTGGTAACTTATATGAGAATTTTAGATTGTCAATTCTTTGAATAAAATGTTGCCAATCAGAGCTGGCTTCCCCATCATAAGTTGGGTACTGGTCAATTTTTGGCTAATTCTTCTGATTGGATTTAATCTTGCTAGTCCTGTGAAAATTCAATAACTCATTTACTTTAGATAAATGGTCTTGTATTTCCTCTTTTACTAATTTGTGACTTAAATTTGTTCTTTCAGATTTGACACTTCCACCAGATGTTTTCATTTTTGGTGGCAATTGGAATGATTGAGATTCATTTTTGCAAATGAATGGATTATTATTATATTGTGTATACTTATGATTATCCTGATTCATTAGTAGATTGGAAGTTTCAATCCCTACATTAGTTAATCTTTGCAACAAATCAGAGACACTTTGATTTATTTGTGCAAAAAATAACTTTGTTCTTGCTTCATATTTCAATAAATGTGCTTCAAAAAAATTTTCTAACTCATAGAATTTGTTTGAAAGGTCACTATATTTATTACTTAAGGAATCATATTTAAGAGTTAGAGCCAAGTTTTCTTTCTCCAATTCTTTATTTCTTGTATCCAGTTGAGAAATATTCAATTTTAAGGACAAAATTGTGTCACTTGTGAGCTTAATTGCCTGTTCCTCACACTCAGTCATTCTATTCCATAATGCTGAAACAATTCTATGGACAGTTGGATTTTTATTAAAATACTCAACATTTTCCTTCTCACATTATTCACTATTTTTTGAAGCTCTCAACTGACTAATAATTGGTTACAACTGATGGTTAACTGTATTATTATCATAAATAGTACTATTGTTATTGACAAAAGATAAATCAGGTGTATCTACATCAAAACCCAATTGTCTTAAGTCCTCCTCAATTTTCTGAACAGATTTCACATCAATTATATTAACTGAAATGTAATCATCAATATTGTGTGCAATCTGAGAAGGAAATCTACTTACCAAGGGATAGGATCAAGCCCTGATTTTTGGTGCTTTTGCTTTGGCTTGTAAGGGTAAGTTGAAGTGGTCTGATGAGGGGGTAGATCCTTGTTGCAGTTGTGACTAGCCTACTGTTGGTGAAACAAATCCCATTTCCATTTCTCTACAAAGATCTTGTCCTGAGACTGACCTGATCCTCTTTGGATAGGGGTTGGCTGGTTTAGCTGTACTCCCTATTGCTCTGCCAGAGTTTTGTTTAATTGCTGGAATCCTACCCTGAAGTTGGTTTCCACCTTTTCCACTTCTTTTATGATAGAATATTTTGACTCCTCCAGCTTCAGAACTTGTTTTCCAAGTGGGAAAGTTGATCCTGAAGAGGAGGTGATGTATTCTTTATAGTTATCTTTTTAGGAAGGCTTCCTTTTCCTCTATGCTCATTTTTTCTGGCTGTGGGTAAGACTGACCTTCCATAGTGATGTTGTCAGGCTGAGATCAAGTACAGAGACATGAACTAGCTTGAATTGTCAGTTATCTAGAAGATTTAAATGGTCCTATAGGAGTACTTAAGTACAAATCCAATAAGTATTAAAATATAACTCAATATAAGAGTCTCAGTAATTTAAATCTCACTAATTATATATGGCTTACAATCTTATAGTTGGTAGAATAATAGATTTAATAGTTCAGATATTATTCAAATACTTTATAAGTACTATTGATATTTTTTTTAATTGTATAGTTTATATGTTTTGATTGTAATGATAAAGAATGTATAAATCAAGACAAAAAAACCCCTCCTATTATACCCAATAACTTCCCCAATGAACCCCTATAATTTACCAGCCCTATACACAGTTAATGTCGCCTCATTCCAGCTAATAGACCTTTCCAAAAACATCAAGAGTGACCAGTAACATAATTAGAATGATATCACCCACCAAAATCCTGTAGTAATAGGGATAATCCATCAAAAGTAAAGAATAAGAAAAAAAGAGAGTGTATGCATGTAATACATTAAAATGAAAGACTAAAAAGGGAAAAATAAGACTAATTATTACTCAATATTAAGGGGGATTAATAGTAGAAATGATGGGGCTAATCATGACATTAAACTATGTGAAATCCCCATTCAAAAATAACCAAAATTGACTGAGAAACCACTTAAAAACCCAAAAAAGGGTGTGAGATGTGGGGTAACTACATGCAGTCCTTGGAAGGCGCTTGCACAGGTAAATCCTTGACTAAGTTAGGCAAATTTAAGTGTGGTTGTGAATTAAAGTGCCAAGCTTCAGGTTATTAACGAAATTAGTGCATATAATAAAGTCAATGCACCTATAATTAATTTTGGACACTAAATAAATGCCTGTCACCTACTTTAGCATGTTTCCCCACAGTGGGCCTAGAATGTGGGGTAATTATAGTGTGAAAAAGCTAACTTTGCTAAAAATGAAGCTATTAATGCAGGAAAAATGCAGGCAGTATGTGGCCAGTACACAGAAGCCATTTCTGGCATAAAAAACAGCAAAATTGAAAAGTGTTATTTTTATGCATTTGAGTAGCCAAATCAATAGTTATAATTAAGAAGAATTGATCTGTCAAAGCGTATTTTTAATATTATTAAATTTATAGCACATATTAACAATTTTTAAGTGATTTAAAGCGCATTTATTGATTTTTACATAAAACAATGAAAACAACAGCTTTAAGTCTACTTAAATATTATGTAGCCTTATATTTAAGGTTTTTAAGATTACTCTAACATACTATAACTTAATATGAAGTACATAAGACTTATGAAAGGTGGATATATGCGTGTATATAAGGTGTTATAATGGCATATATTGTATTTTATCATAATTTTTACTTATGTATACAACTTGTGTACTTTTATTAATGTAGCCATGTATAGTCCATGTGTTGAACATAACTTATAAGTACTCTTTACAAAGTCCTGGGGATATCCAGGCTGACAAATGTCCTGTTACATTGTTTTTAGCTTTAGACCTGGTATTAAAATCAGGTTTCTCACTTACATTGTCAAGTGGAGCACTCATTATGTCTAAAATATATATATATTTTACACTTACATAAGGAAATACCTGTATGGTAATCAGTAGACAAAAAATATCAGCAATATAAATACTAATAAAAGTGCTGGAGCTTACCTTTAATTTATATTTTTATTTATTTAAATAAAACATAATGAAAATTCAAAAAAAATCTGTTAAAAATTAAATAATAAGTTTAACTAGACCTTTATAAGGTTGAATAATTATCTTACCAAGATTTAATCAAATACCAATTTAATTGGGTGTTATATTGGTTACAAATACCAAGTGAAATTGGGTTTATATTGAGTACAGTTACTACTGTAAATACCTAATTTTTGTTTTAAAAAATTAGTAAAATTATAATAAGGGTTCTTTTCCAAAATAACTGAGTTATTATGACCCAATAATGTGCTTCAGACCCAGATATTTGTTTTTTATGAGCTATACTAGAGTAAAAATCATGTCCTAAGGCTTATACTAAATAATAAGTAATAATTAAGGAATGACTTTCAATTGTCAGTGTATGCTAGTATCTAAGTATGATTTAATAGTAAATATTAATGGTCCAACTACTTATTGGTAAATAATTTAGTGATTAAACCTCAGTGGAAAACTAATAAAATAGTTATGCTCAGTGTTAACTGACAATATTTGGATTGGTGTGTGCTAGTGGTGGAAAATAGGTTAATAAAATATTGTTATAGCTCATATAAAGATAATATCAATTGATAAATGCTTTATAATATATTTCTATATTATAATAATTGTTTTATAATTCTTATTTGAGTTTTAGTAAGTAATTGATGTCCAATAACCTGTCAAATCTTCCCTTACTTATACCAAAATCCAGTGGAGTGCACAGACCTTCAATCCAGATGATGTCACTTCTCTCCCAAGAAATTACAGCATTGTGAGGGCCCATAACTCCCCCATGGCATCCACTTCAAGAAGTTTCAAAACCTAGACCTCCAGTAAAGACTATCCATCAAAATTAATGATATCATAAACCCATACCATAAATAGAGAAAACAGATAAAAGTGGATACCATAAAGAAACAGGTAAAATAACTCATCCAAAGAGTATAGAATGAAACCCAAAGCATATAAAGGAACCAAATCAACTGTCAAAGCCCCCAATAAAATCCCCAAGTATCCATTTTAACCCAGTAATCATATCCCAACCCATAAATCTGTGAAAACACATCAAAGGAAGCAGATTAAGTTGTCCAAACTGGATATATGTGCCTGAAAAAGGTATATATGCTTGTGTAGGCATTGTGAGTCCATTGAATAAGTCCATATGAGCTAAAATAAGCAGAAAAATAAATCTTATAGGCTATTTAGAGGTGAAAACCTTCTTATAGACCTATATATACATAATATAACTACATATTTCACTGAATATGAGGTTTATGCATACATATAAGCTTATTTATGTCTATAATTACTTATTATCATGTAAGATAAGTATATTATGACTCTATTAGCACCTTAATAAGTATTATAGGGCTATTGATAAGCTATTTAAACTTATATAAGTCATTTTAATAGTTTAATAAATATATATATAAGTATAATAACCATATATAAGTATTATAAACAGAATTTTTACTTATAAGATTAATGTAATTAAGTTTATCTTATTTTAAGCATAAGAAATACTCATTCCTGTGGATACGTAGGATGAAAAATACCCTCCCCTATATTTTAATGAAGTAGGGGCATAGATTGCTAAAATTTATGTTCATTGCATAAATTAATATGTAAAAAAGTCTTATAAGATAATTAAAAAGCCTAAATTAATGACAATTCAAGTAAAAATGTGAGTTTAAATTGTATGTGACCAAATTCAATGAAATAAAACACAAATTTATACATGAACCTCATGAGAAAAACAAATTTTCTCATGATTACCATTATACAACACACAGCCTGATGGCTCATTAATTTAGGTAAGTAGATTATCAAATATGACTTGTAAAATGTTAATTTGTGAAATAAAAATAAAATTTGACAGCCTATATTACACCCCATACTTAATAAAAAGTGGATAAAACTTACCTAAAAAGCTCTCCTCAAACTTCCTGAATAAAAAAGTCCCAAACATTCAACAAAAGAGTCCCAAAAGTTGCCAAAAAAGAGTCCCAAAAGTACCCAAAAAGTGTTCCAAAATTTTCCATAAAAAAGTTTTCCTAAATTCTCCTAAAAATTTTTCAAAATTTTCTAAAAATGTGTCATGAAAGTCCCCTAAGAACTTCTCAAAAATTGCCAGAAAAGTGCTAAAAGGATTCCAGAAAAGTGTCAAAGAGTGCCAAAAAAAAGTTACAAAAATCATCCAAAAAA
This sequence comes from Hemileia vastatrix, assembly GCA_030280995.1. Classification (NCBI taxonomy): domain Eukaryota; kingdom Fungi; phylum Basidiomycota; class Pucciniomycetes; order Pucciniales; family Zaghouaniaceae; genus Hemileia; species Hemileia vastatrix. The sequence goes on from JASXTE010000002.1 coordinate 40,007,771, forward strand.
GTTCCAAAATGACTTTAAAACACTTTAAAATTCTTTAAAAATGTTTAAAATGGTTTCAAATGGTTTATGAGCATTTGCAAATTGATTCAGTGAAAAAATAGACCCAAAGTAGCGCAAAAACACCTAAAATTCACTGAGATATGCTTGGAAAATGTTTCTGGAAGGTTTTAACAAAATAAAATACCAGAAACAGGCCAAAAACACCTCAAAGTAAATGGAAATTTCTTGGAAAATTTTTCTGATTTTTTTCCAAATTATTGCATAGCAATTCAGCAAAGAAAAAGGCCAAAAATGTGAAAATTCTTGAAAATGACCAAAAAGCACCAAAAAGTCAATAAATCAAGAATAAAAATGATATAGAACATGAAAAAATGAAAAAATTTGGGGAAAGGGAAATGAGAACAGATATATCAGCAACCAAAACAAAAAAGATGATAAAAAAAGAGACAAGAAAAAATACATTTCAATTAGCAATTAAATTTACAAAAATGAGAAAGTGACTTACTTTGAGTGCTGTGAAGTGAGATGTATCAGAGCCAAAAAAGAATGATGGAATTTAGAGATGAAGAGAAGATGAAATATCTTAGTGTGACAGAATCTTAGAAATTTTATGCAATTTCAAGTCTGGGAGCTGAAGCAAAACAAATGAAACTGAGAAACTGGGGAATTTCATTTGCAGAAATTATTACACAAAAAACAATATTGTAAATCATTTAAGCTAGGCCCTCAAAATGAGAAAGGGTGATTGGTAGTATTTTAGTATGCATAGGACTGGGTTGAGATGATGAAGTACTGTTAGATTCTATTTGTGGAGGTGTATCAGGAATCTCATCTTCACAAAGCTCATTCCATCCATCTTTTAAGTTAGCAAGAAGATTGTGGAATATAAGGCAAGTAGTAATCCAGTCTACAGCAACCTGATCTTGAATTATTCAAGTAAACTAAGAAATCCAGGAAAAGTTGCACAAAACATCTGTTGAAAGCTAGCTTCAGGAGTTTTGGCAAAAATATCAAGGTGATATTGAGGTTGGTGTTGTATGAAAGGTGTTCTAGGAAATAAGTAGTGGCTCTCCAACATGTTTCACATGAAAGCCATGTTAAGTTCTGCATCAGAATTGGTATTAGAGTTAACCATTAGATAAAGAGCTACAGCTGCAGCAGTGATATCAAGTTGATGGCAGACTGAAAGTGGTATGTTATGTTAGTGAACAGTAGTAAAGATTAAGGGTAAGTGTATGATTATGGGATTGATTAAGTTCTGGTAAGTCATATACCTCACTCATATGAATAAGCCCTTAAGGATTAGGTGAAAAAAATCTAGGTTTTGGTTCTTTTTTACCTAGTGTTGGAATCTTTGTACCTAGTTCTGACTAATCATTATTATTAAGGGAGTTGTTTTGATGACTTGTTTGACTCAAAAAAAGACAGGTTTGGGGACAAATACACTGTTGAAATACACCTTTTCAGGGCAGGTGTATTTCATTGTTTGATGGCAGGTTTGGTACCTTTTTTTGGTGTGTTTATGTTGTGTATTTGGTAATGTTTGAGACCCCCTAATCATTATAAATGTTTTTAAAATATGATAAAGAAACCACACCTCTTCCAGCCCCTGAATCTAAAATAATTTCAGTGTTTACACCATTTATTAAAACAGGAACTTTCATGGGGGAATGATTATAGAATTATCAGTGATATCTTTTATTATTTTTTCATCTTCAAGATTAGAAAACATTCCTTCCAATAATGGTAATTCTTTATTCACACATTGGATATCTGTTTCTAACATAAAAATACTCTTTTCTTTATCATAAGAAATATCACTTTCAATTTCTGAAGAATCTTCTGGTTCAGTTTGTTCTACAATATATATCTTTTTATCACAAACATGACCCTTTTTCCATTGTTTTCCACATTTTACACAAGTATTTGTATTGTAGTTTTTTGGAGAAATTGGGGCAGAATCTTTAACCAATTTATCAGGGTTCTTATTTCCATATTTTTGGTTATAAATTTGATTATTATACTTTTGTACACTATTCTTTGGTTCATATCTATGGTTTAATAAAACATCATTACAGATAATAATAAAATAAGAAGTGTTAAAAGTAATTTAAGACCTGGTTACCACTAAGTCTCTCAATGAATTTGGCAGTTTAAGGAATATTCTTTCCTTCCGTAATTTGAAATCCATTTTTGGATTCATGGTTATCAATATTTTTGTTAATTTGATTAAGAAAACTAAAAGTTTTTTATATGAATTAGAATAATACTTACTCTCTTCATATAATCTCAATTGGGATAATCTAAATTTTGAACCACTAAGTTGTTTTTCAATCAGGTTTTTCCATTCATCCCATGAGTATTCTATGGCATCCATTAGAACTGATTCATACCACTTCAATGCAACATTATTAAATGAAGAAATTAGTTTAGAAATAATTTCTTCATCTTTTAATTTTTATGATGATTTTAATTTATCAATTCTTTGGAAAAAATGTTGCCAGTCTGAAGCAGAATCCCCATCAAAAGTTGGATATCTAGCCAGTTTTGGCCAATTCTTTTGATGATTGGTGAATTGATATTTTTTATTAATTTTATTATTATTTAATAATTGTGAAATTTTTTCAATATATCCAGATATTTCTTCTTTTAAAGAACCTTGAGGAAGTTCCTCTGGTAATTTTTTTTGAAACATTATCAACTTTTGTTACCCTTATTTTTCCTTTTGAAGACTTATTTTGAATATTTTCATTGTTCATCTTGGTCAACTTATAAGACAAATTTACATTATTTTCTTCTAATCTCAATATTTTTTCTCTCATCATAGGGATTTCAGATAATTTCTCATCCATATTATGAATTGATAAAGTGTTTTTTCACCACACAATATGGGGGGCGGACTTGTTAGCAAGTCCGCAACCTTGGACTCAAGTTCACCACAGATTGAACACACATTGAGCTATTGACAAAGGAACCATACAATCAGGGATAAACACCACTCAGCAGAACAGTTTTAGGTGGGTCTTCAAGTAGAGTTCAATATGAGTTCAGTATGAGTTCAGTCTGAGTTCCATCTGAGTTGTGCCTGAGTTCAGGTTGGGGACTTGCTAGCAAGTCCACCCCCTATATTGCGTAGTGTTTGTTCATTCATTTTTAATTTTTCATTAAAAGAAGCCTTTAGATTTTTCATAGAATTTATTTCTTTGTTCATATTGAAAATTTTATCTTTTAAAGACTGATTTTCACTTTAATAAAGAGTAAATTTTTTATTCATTTCATCAACAGTTTTTTTTGTTTTCTGATAGATTTTATTTCTTAGAATTTTTATAACATTGTCAGTGATTTCATTACTCAACTCATGATAAATTTCTAATTGATTCAGTCTTTTGTCAAAGTTCTGAATTAAATTATTCATTCTATGGTTGATTATCCAACATACATCTAATTTTTTACTCTCAAGCTTATCATAAGCATCATCAATGATTTTTGGATATTTCCTCCGGACTTTTAATTTTAATACTTGAATCTTCATTTGATAAGAAAGCAACATGATTATTAAAAGATAAAGAGAAACCATCATCAAAAGTAGTTAAAATTGGATTCTCAGATGATTTTCTATCATATTTTATTGTTTCCATATTAATATCACTCTCAGCTAAGTAAATTTTTTCAGTATTTAAACCAATTAATTTATTTTGAGGAGTCCTTACCAGGTTTTTTAAGGAATAATTCTTTTTAGCTTTTTCTTTCCTTTTAGGGATGGTGATGGATCACTGTTTTAGGAGGAGGTCTTGAAGGACCTGGCTGGGGATTCTAGTTTTGACTTACCTGATTCTGGTTTTGCATCCTGTCCCAGTTTGAGTTTATCCAGTCCCACTTCCATTTTTCCACTTTTACCATGTCTGAGATCTGAGAATTTTCTAGATGGGTAGAGTGATTTGATGGTATGCTTGGAGCCTGATTTTTCTGGTTGGAAAAAAATATCTCCTATTGGTTTATAATTTTCATGAGTTTTTCCTCTATAATTTCAACCTTTGCTTTGAGCTTCATCCACTCCTGCTTGTGAATTTTTACTATTGAGAAGAGATTTCTTATTTCCTCCTGATTTTACATCTTTTTTATTTTCACTCCTTGTGGTAGTTTTTCCACAATCTTTGGATAGTTGTGTGGCTCTAATGGTTTGGCCTCCTGTATGATTATATCCTGTATTATACTTTCTTTGAGTAATATTCTTATAATCAGAAATACAAACTTTTAAACTTTCAATACTTTCTTTATCAGAATCCATTATTAGAGTGATTTATCAGAATTTTTTTATTCTAAAAAAGAATTATTTCAGTTTTTTAAAATATATGTTTTTTAATTAATTAAAATATTTACTCACAAAAAAATATCATTTAATTAATTATTTTATTTTAAGTAATTTTTATGTTAAATAATTTTATTTCAGTGTTATTTCTAAGTGTCTTAAAGACCTGATAAATTCATTACAACAATAAATTTATTATTGAGATCTGAATTATTAAGTATTTTTTATTTAAATTATTATATATATCCATTAGAATATTTTATATATATATCAATATTAATATATATATAAAATAAAATATTATATATATATATATAAATATAAATAAAAATTGAGGTGTCATTAATTCTAGATACTAAAATTACTCTTTCAACACAAAGTTTGAAATAATGACAACAAAATATAAATTACTTACTACTATAGTAGACCTTAAAGGTGCAACTATTTTGTAGTATATATTCCAAATTCAAAGTTCCCCGGTTTTAGCCACTCCTGAAACCAATTTTCATTTTTGACTTGTCAACCTTAAACTAGTTAGTTAAGTGAAATTTATTTTTGTTGTTTTGCACTAACTATAGTTTTGAGGTTTTTAATTCCTCTTTTTTATTATAAAGTATCTTACTCCACTTTTTCAATCCATAATAGAAGGTTCCAATCTTATTGTACTCAACCCTTTGAAATGTATTATATTGACTGCACAAGTTTAGTTTTTCCTTTGAAATTTGGAAAGACTCCCAATTTCCGGCTGGTGCATTTGGTGAGTATGTAATTTTATGTAGTTTTCAGAATAAAAAAATGTTGATAAGATATAAAGGTTGAATTTAGAATAATTTAATATTAATTTAATAATAAAAAATGCTTTTTATTTCTTCACATTGAACAATTATAATTTCAAATAAATGATTTAATTGTAAATAAATTATTTATATAATTACTGTAAGTTGTTTTTATATAATTTAAAATAGATATAAAATAATTCTGAAAAAGATGATTCTAAAACAACATAAAATAACCCCTTTTATAGAAAATTATAATACAAAATGAATTTTTTTGAAGTCAACAAAATCATTGATAAGTGAAATTAATTTTCAATAAAAATTATTTAAAAAATAAATTGAAAAATAAATTGAAAAATAAATTGAAAGATAAAATTAATTTTCAATAATATAATTATAATTTAATAAAATAAAGATATTTTAAATTTTAGTTTAATAAACAACACAGCTAAACTATCCATTAAAGTTCCAAGGAAATATCAAAGCCTCTTTCCTTGCTCTCCCTGGCCCTCCTCTAGCCAACTTCAAGCAAGGTCTGAGTCCCAGTAATTACATGGACTTAGATCTACAGCTTTGCCATAGTTTTATTCAATTTATTTTTATGTTTTTATTGATGTAATTAGTTTTTTTATAAAAATGAAATGAAATTTAAATAAATAAAAATAAAAATTTTGTGTAATTTTAAGACAACTGTAATAACTATTACAATTATTGTACTATAGTTAATATTGTTTACACACAATATGATACTTAAGTAATTATAAATATTAATATTATAATAGTTTAATAGTTTAATATTTTAATATTTTAGTAAATATTTTAATCAGACCAGTCTAACTATGTTCAATAAGTTTCTGGCTGACAGGCTAAAATCTCAGTCCTGGAATTACCTGGGCTGATATTTTAATACAAGTCTTTTTCCCTCCTCATTATAACTCATTCATTGATTTTTTCCAAGAAAAGTTCTTTATAATGTTTAATTTCTCTCCAATATTCCTAAAAATTAGAAATATATATAGCTGCTTATAATTTGTATTAAATCATGATGCAAATAAAAATTTAATAATTTAAAATAAAATTCTAGAAGCAGTAGTGGTACAGAATTATTGCTCAATAGAAGGCAGTAGTGTACCTTAGATATTCAGGAAAGGAAAGAATTATGAATGAAGAAGATACCAATATATAAAATTTATGATTTTCAGTACCTGTAAACAAGTTCTGGGAACTTTTTATGCATGCATACTTCCCACTTTTCTTTCTTACAACCACCATTGTCTTGATACTATACATTTTTATCCAAATAACACCACTGACTGAAAAAGAAGCAATTCAATACAAATTGAATGTTTATCTAATAAACTTACCTATCTGTGGAATCAAATTTAATCTTATGAGGCATTCCAATATTCTGCTAAACCTGCACAAAAAATATGCATATGGTGAGCCCCTGCCATTTAACTCTAACTTTTCCTCATTTTTTCTTTATCAATTTTTTTAATTTCCCACTTGTTCTTTTTATAATTTCCTTATGGTTTTCTCTGGCTATTTACTCATACCAATTCTATATCTCTCTGATATTTACTTCTCAATCCAGAAACTAAAGTTCTGAAAAAATTTTAAAATGTGAAAAAACTACTAAAAATATTTTTATTTTTATTCTATATAATAAATCTCAAGGTCTCTTGACCATGTAAAAAAAATTATATTAAATTTAATCAGTTTTGTGAGGGTAGTACAAAAAAAGAGGGTGAAAAGGACATATTTCCAGGCACTGTACTTGTCTTCACAGATGTATTTATCTACCATTCACCACAGGAAGTTCAGGGGATTATTGCTAGCAATTCCATATATTTGAAATCCAGTGTGTCAATTTTTTATATGTGAGTTATTCACACTTTATAAACATCTATAAAACCAGATGAAAGTGAATTTAGTCTCAGATTGAACCTCAGTTGAATCTACATTAAACACAATTTGATCAATCATTTGTATTGCATATCATAGAACATATGCATACACAATATACATGTGCAAAATGATATCCATCATGCATTATTCTATATATAGTATGCAATATGCAATATGAATTGAGAATAATACATTATGAAATATATAATATGCATAAATAATGCCTTAAACTTGAATATCTATTATCCATCCATGTTGAGTTTGCATTATGTACTCATATTGAATATCTGCAAGGCATCCACATTGAATATCTATATATTAATATTTTGTGGTTTTAGACCTAACCCCTATGTTTTTGCATTTGTGTTGGGGCCCTAAATAGCCCTGACTGACTCCATATTGAATACAGGGGGCTGTGCATCAGCTGGGAAAATCCCAGCTGCATGCACCAGCCCCCACCAGCAATTTTCATTTCACCCTGAATTCCACACAGAGAATGGGTTACATATTCTGATTCCACATTGAATCCCATGTAAAGAATGGGCCACATATGCTTATGAATAATGAAATAAAATTGAGTATGAATTATGTATATACATTTACTATTCATTATAAATACATAATGAAAACTTGCCATCCATCTTATAGTCACTTTAGCATAATTCTATAATACATAGGTAATCTAATTCTTCTGTTGAGTAGTGTAAAATTGGAAAGACACATTTTTTAATCTCCATCATGTATTTTCACATTAAACCAGCCTGTGGACCTCATTTACATCTGTTACCATTAAAAGAAACACCTTTTTTATATAATTATTGAATCCTATAAATAGTAATTACCTAACCATTTGAGTGTTGATTTATTAATTCATTTGTTCCTAAGTGAGAAAAAAGATTTAATCAAAAGTATTAAAAATCTTTGATAATTTACAAGGGAAAAATGAGCTTGTTTAAAACCATTATAACCTAGTTTGAAAGTAGTGGGAAGGTGGTTGGAAGATGGTTAAAAAAAAGGGCCAATGTGCCTTGCTTCTCAAATGGGCTTAAAATGGGTTTGACTCATGGATCAATGGGTAGTTTTACAAGTAGGAAGTGTGGGGACTCACATACATGTCCTGTGGTAAATATATATTTTTTTTAAATTAATTTATATTTTTACCAAAAAATAGGATTTTGTGGCAAGTTTCCCCTACTTATATGTGGTGATGATCTCATTGTAATCTTCTGGTCCTTCCTCAATCAATATATTTTCAAGTGAAATAAAATTTTCTAGTATCCATGAGTGTGCTAGATAATGCTTTTCTTTTGATTAAAAAAATGTGATGAATATTTCTTTACCATTATATTATGGTTTGTCATATACTGAGGTCTTGTAATTGAAGAATGTGCACATGATAATGTCATGATATATCCATATCAAATTTGCATTTTTCATCCATCTTGAATTTACATTGAACAGACTAATTGAGTATGTATTATGCATGAAGTTTTTTTGAGTATTGCACATCTAATATTGCATATGCATATGTATATTGTATATAGAATATTGCATATACATTCATTCAAACTGAGTTCAACTGTTTGTCAACTGATGCTCAGGCTCTGATCAAGTTGTGATCAAGTAAGGACCAACCTGGGTCCAACCTCTGACAAAATACAGTTTCTACCGGTGTAAATCTGGTTTTCTACAAACTTCCAAAAAGCTTCCCAATGGTTTCCTACCACTTTTAAATCAATGGTATTGCTAGCACTACCCCCCCCATTCACTGTGGTGATTGTATATAAAATTTCATGATTAGGAATTACAGGGGGGAAAAGTGTGCACTAGATGTCTAGTCCTTTTTTTGGCTTCACATGAAAATTTTGTGCATGATTTTGGAAGTGACTCTGTCTAATTCTGGTATATCCCCTTTTTGAGACAAAGGATGAGGATGGGTCTAACCAGAGTTACTCTACAGCTCAGACAAGAATTAGAGACTGAAGTTGACTGGGGAACAAAAAAACTACTAGACATCTGGTCCACTTGCTTTTCACCCAGTGAATAATCCCTCATTCTTTTTTATACTTGGAATCAATTTGAAATTGTATTGACATAGCACTTTCTCACAGACATCAAAATTTCAAAAGTAAGATACACTTTTTAGATGTCTAAAATCTTATATATTGATCATTCACAAAAAGATGACAAATGGTATTGTTTATTAAATACACAGGTAGATAATGTTAATCAAATAATTGTTACAAGCTAATCTAGTTTTACCAAGGTGTAACTACTTTAAATCTAAGGTTAATAAATCACTGTGATGCAGATATTTCTCCACAAAAATGAGGAGAGAGTTTTACCGAAGTAAATTTTTAAAAAATAAATTTTTTTCTGAGAAAATCCTAATATCAAATTTTGTCAATACATGTTTTGCCTTAATATTACTATATTTAACTCATTTAAGCCACTCTGTGCAGACTATCCATTAAATTGGACTTTTAGTTAATAATGGAACATACTCACTCGTTATTTTATTTTGGAGCATGTACTGTTATGATTTCTCCATAGTTATGTACTTAGCTAGACTCCCATCAGATATATAGCCTAGCCTCCGGCCCCTTTGGAGTACTTTTGCCGGTTCTGAAAGGTATCATTCATTGCCATTTGTCTCTCCCCTCAGTCCCCGCCTCATATTGTATGTACTGGTTTATCTTGTGATGCTGTTTTCCTTCATGCCCCGTGCTGGGTGAGATTGTACGATAATAATAATAATAATAAAAAGGTATCATTCTCTACATGTATAGCAGCCAGAACAAAGTATCTGGCACATGTCAACACAACATAGCTCCATCGCAAAATCTTAAAATGCTATATTACTTTATATTCTGGTTAAGTAGACCATCCGTTCTCATTATCTAGAAACAAAGGAAATAGTGTTTTGATCTTTTACTTTTTTTTTTTTTTTTTTTTTTTTTTTTTTTTTTTTGGAAAGTAACAATTGTAAAAGTTGAAACTAGTGCGTTGAAAGAAACAAGATCTTCTCTATTGTATAGCCCTCTATTGATAATCTGGGATGTATTTTAAAAAATTGAAAAAATGAGTTTACAAAATAAAAGAAAGTTTGGTATAAATGACAAGTGATTCACCATATTCAAGTTTGGCAGTGTTTTGGCGTCTTCCAAGAATGAAAATTTGATGAAATGGATGTCACAGTTGGATGAGTTAATCAGATAATAGCTAAATATTTAGTTCTTTCACTCTGTGGCTTCTCCTTGTTTTGTGCATGGTGTCCATTTAGGTGTGAAATGCCATTTTCTAGACCTAGAAAAAGTCTAAGTCAACCCGTAAGAGCCAAATGTTAAAAGATTTTCTCTTAGCCTGTAAATCAATCTTTCAATTTTTATTTTTTCCATTATCTCTCTTAAAGCAAGCTATTCTGCCTTCTAGGCTATCTTTTGATGGTAATACGGTTCTGTACAGCTCTTTGATTCTCAACTTTGAATTTCAGTTTTTAGAAATATCAAATCACGCAAAAACAATATATTTTCTTCACGTTTAACTTCATGTTTAGAATCTACAGGTCTGGGTTGACCCTAAGGGAACTCTACAATATTGTGCGAAGATTGAAACAAGTCGAAAATGCCATGTACAGGGACATATTGCCGCCCACTACACAACAATATGATATATCTGGGTCATTAGAAACTTGCTATGAAGTGATATAACTCTATTGTAACTTTATTTTTCAACTTTAATGACCTCACTCTGCTCGCAACTTTGTCCAGCATTCAAAATATATGAGTATGTTATTTACATAATTTTCCACCAAAAATCAATTTCTAAGATTTTCCAGATACGTGCGTAGAATGAATAGTTTTCCAGGTGTCAAAATCAAGTGACCAAACATGTTCTTTCCACTGACCAGGCCACCCCAATTTCCTCAAAAACTTGTCAAACAATGTCTGTGAGTGGGACAAATCATCAGGTGGTTGAGGACAGAAACCCAATTTTTTAGCAGCAGCTATTTGAAACTGATCCAGTTTTGGAAAAAGTGGAAGAAGTATAACATCGACAGGAGAATTTGAGGTAAAGCAAAGGTTTACAGCATGGTTCAAAAGATCAAGATGAATTCCAGCAGGAGTGTAATCAAGGGCACAAGCCCAATGACGGATGAAGGCTACTTTTGAGTGAGGAAGATATGGTTGATTCTTGGAAGGGGACGTTAAAGAAAAACACGACTTCTTCTGATCAATAGCAATAAGCCCGATCTGACGACCATCATAATCAAGTACCCACAGTGACGAAGGGGGAGTGTAATAGACGTGTGGACTTCGAAGATCATCGGCTTTGAATGCAGCATCCAAAGCATCACGAAAGAAAGAACGATTACGCCAATCGATGAGAAGAAGAAAAACGATGGGTGGAGCTACAAAACAAGGGGCAAGTTGCAAGAGACGAACAAGAGTTGCAGTAGTTAAAAGAGAGCTAAAGGATAAAGACACATGCAACCAATGTGCTACGATGCCAATCACCACTGCCGACAGTGCAATGATGGGCGGTGACCAAAAACAATAGAGATTAGCGGAGGAGGTGCGAGCGAGGTGAGTGGTACCGATAATATAAAGGGATAATTTGAAATCAGCTGGATGGCTGTAGAGACGAAATTTTGCTGGGGGCAAAGGAGAGGAAGCCATAATTTTTGGAGACTCAATTCACAGTCTGGTGTCTACCAAGACCTACACTGCGTGTAACAAGCCGTGGATCAGTCATAACCCAGGTTGAGTTGGTGGCTCCTTGTTTCAAATCTGTCACGTAAACTTCAATGAACGTTCAATTGCAGACCAAAAACTATTGGCTCAAATTTCCCATCTCATGTGCCTAACTTCATTCTATACGTTTTTCTCAAATTCCTCTTGCAACGGAAGATGTGTTTACTAGAATATCAATAGCTACGAAGGATTATTGCGTGAACCAAGATACGACTAAGTAAAGTTATCTGACCATTATAAAAACTGATATCTTTATACAAATGTTTCCTTATCCATTTAATGTATCCTTTTAAAATTCGGAAACACTCCTGATTTTCTCTTAATTTCTATACAAGACTGATCCATTTATTGAATCACGTTAAGGTAAACATGGTTTGGTTGATCTAGATTGAACCGTTTCTAGAGTGAATGATAAAACTGGCAGCTTTTTTTTATCAGTTTCTAACCAAATTAATTAATAAAATAGACATTATCATTTGATAAATAGAGATGCAAATAATCAACCAAGATGCAAAAAGTGTAGGTTGGCACGATGATGGTGGAAAGAGAAATATTTGAAAGGATGTAATAAGAATAATATGCATGTAAATGACTAAAAAACCGTTCGTGCCACTGAACACAAAGCCTTACTATATAACACAAGATACAAACAGAAGAGAATTTCCAGATATCCCCCTTTGTGAGGTTGACCCTATTTTAAAAAAAGACCTTTTGTTTCAATGTTTTTTAGTTTCTTTTTTGTTTTTGTTTTTGTTTTTGTTTTTGTTTTTTTTGTTTTGTTTTTTTTTTATAATTTTTTTTATGTGTGTTTTTTGAAAGGAAGGGCCGGTGGCATAAGAATCAAGGGTCAATCCTGCTTAGCAGGAGTTTTTGGAATCGCCTATTGTTTGTAAGCTGTGTAAGGAATAAGTCACTTTCGCGCTCCCCCAACTGACCTCCCTTTTAATAAATGTGAATTATATAAAACCACAGATTTGATTTTCCCTCGCTTGTTTATGCCATTTCTCTAGCCAATTTTATCCTCTATCCGCTACAATTTTTAACATTTCTTATACTTCTCATTGAGGAAAGTTATACTATTTCACCCATCAGTTTTCTGTTTCCTTCAAAAGCAGTCGTAACAAAATGCAACGAACACAAGATTCCTCCCAACAAGCACAATTGGACCATATTATCAATACCAGTTTAGATGATAATCAAGCTTCAATGTAGGCCTTGGTTTCATTTGCTACCAAGTATGAGGCAATGCCTGCTGACTTGAGGAACAAAATCACATCATTTAGTTCCAATCTTAGAGATCTTCGCAATGACCTTCACAATTGCAGCAATCAAGCTCACAATCATCCATCTCAAGACGAGAAACAACTTTCGCCCTTAAATTTAAACTTTGAAAATACCACAATTCGTAGAAGGATAGATCGGGCTGTTTCAGCTCCACCTGAGACTACTCAATTTACCCCCGGTAGCATCTCAACGGTACTCAAGTCTGCCGATAAAAAGAAAGTTTTATATAGTCCCTCTTCAATCAATTTTTTTCCTCAACCTTTTCCAAGGTGCTACTTCCCGCCAGACTTCAAATCAACTAAAGTATGACTTTTCCCTTTTTTTAAAAAAAAATATTTGTATGAGACTTAACCAAATTACTCGTTCAGAAAGCACTCTTCATTCACATCAGAATTCTCTGGAATCTATTGAAGCATACCTCTGTTCCTTCTCCACCCGACGCACAGGACCTCTGGAAATTTCGCAGACATTTCTCCAATGTCGAACAAGTTGAATCTGAAGCTAACAATGATTCTACAACTCCCCCAGGCTCATTAAATAGAGTTGATCGTTTGGGTCACCTTCGCCATGCTTGCTTTAGCGCTGAGGAACATTCTCTTCAGTTCACTGAAAAATTTATCACCGATACTGAAGACCTGATGGAACGTCTCAAGTTGAAAGTGTGGTGCCCGAATCTTGATGAAGATGCTTCGTCAATATACAATTCGGCCTGCCGCATTGTAGCGCTTATAAGTTTTCAGAAAGCAGCTGTGTTAAATACTTATCGAAGTCTTGATGTCAATTTGATTAGAATAGAAGATTTAGCTATAATGACGAAGGCATATAATTACTTTGTACATTCTTTGATGCTTTCAAAATATAATAAAGAGGTAAAAGATGCTGTAAACCCTATGACGGACGTTGAAAGAAAAAATATTGAGGAAGATCGAAAGCAAGTATGTGTTTTTTCCTGGATTTTAGTTTTTTTTTTTAGTACTAAGTCAAATTTTTTTAATCATAGTTGAGAGATATAAGAGTCAAATTTGCTACAGAAAATAATTTTCCAGCACGATACATCAAGGTATTAAAAAATATTGACGCGCATAGTGACGACGAGTTTGACAAGAAGAAAAACCATTACATGGTAAAGACGCTGCATTATCGATCTAAAAAGGTAGGAAAGTTTATGCGCCGCTTGGACATTCGAATGATGCAAGCTGCTCTTCACAATCCGTCAATTAATGCTAGGGTTCGTAGATTACCCAAGGTACCTATTGCATCAAATTTCAAAATTGTGCCCAAGGGCCTTGCTCTGGACTTTTACGATCCAGCGTGGATTAAAAAACTAGTCTCAGCTCAGCGACAGACGATTCCAGACATTTACAAGGTGGCTTTTCTTCCGAATCCTGACAATTCACTTTTTAATAAAAGGTTTACTCCGGATCCTGATGAATCGTTAGATGATTCCAAGTTTATATGCAAGTATTGGGTTAAATTTTCTTCGACTTATGAATTACTGAGCAAGAAAAATAATAATAATACAAGCTACTTTAGACAGGTTAGAGACATCAAGGTTCCTTGCCATGATGCATCTGACGATGAATTTTTTGAAGAAGGTGATGCAGGTGATTTATATGAGGATGAATGAAAACAGTGAGATTGCTCTTATCGAATAGAGTGATGTAATGACAAGGGCGGCAACGATGATTATATGTTTGAATCAGCTATTGTCAATATGATTGTTTCGAGTTTTTCTATGTAATAAAAACCCACAATAAATCGTTTTCATGTTACGTCTTGTAATATAACTATCATACCCAATCAAAACTAAAAATTATGCTGAACGATTTTGTTATTCAGTTTTTGCAACTTTTGGTAAACTAAAATTTAATCACAGCTACTATTTTCAAGTTGATTATTTTTGCTTGTGCTGTGAGGTGATGCGCTACATTCTTTGTGCTCCATTGCTAGTTTTCTTGTACTAAGTTTGATATCTATGTGATGAGTTTGACTTAGTGGTAGTTATATTCGTGCTTTTTTAAGGGTTTCATTTGCAGCAAATCCTATAACCATTTGTACGCAGTTGTACGTGAATCTTTTCCTTTTTCTTCCCCCTTTGATCATACTCGTGATATATATATGTTGAAAGTATAGAAACTATTTCGTTTAAATTATGAGCATGATATTCAATTGTGAAAAAAAATAAACAAGCAGCTAATACAAGAAAGCACATGACAATCTCACAAAAAACAAAAATTGCAAGCGAGAATGAGTTATAAATAAAACGATGAATAAGATTTATATGTAAATTTAAAACTAGCTGAGGAATAATTCAGTACGATTTATCCATTTGCAAGGCACAGTGCAAAACTATATTGGAAAAGGTTGGTGAACTTTTTACTAAACTTTTCTAAACATTTACATAGAAAGAGATCCATGTCTGACAGAAAAATTACCAAATTGAGGTGCACACAGGCTGGTTTTTCTATTCAGTGTCCACCTTTCTGTCTAAATATAATTTTTTCTTTTTCTTTTTCTTTTTTTTTTTGCCAAACTACAACCTTTTCCATTATACAGCTGATATAAAAAAGCTTGTGGTTTTTTTCAAAATTCATTTGTTTTTTTTTGGCCCACCCATCCCACCCAAACCCAATATGCATAATGCCCGCTTGCCCCCCCCCCTCCAGCATGCACTTTTGCCCTCCCACCCTTGCCCAATAAAACTTGCATGCTCACTTCTCTTCTCTTTTTGTACTTTGCTCATCCCTTTCATATTTTTAGAGTTATGATTATCCCTTGCTTTCTTGCAGTCTCCCGATTCCCTGTTTCTCTCCTTTGCCGCTTGGACAAATCCTCAATTTTTTCATATCCCTGGATCTGTAGCACGGTGTCAGCCTGTAGAACTCCGGAAAGAACTGGAGAACAGGGGACGCCGCGACTACAGACTATATACATTTGCACACATAACTAAGTACATAGTCCTAGTGACTTAACATCCTCCCCACTGAGTTATGAAAAATATTACTGATATCCCCCCCATGCAAACATAACCAACTCCAAAATGAAAAAAGAAATAAAAAGAAATGAGAAAGAAAAAGAAAGAGAAAGAGAAAAAAAAAAAAAAAAAAAAAGAGAAGAGAAATATAACCCCATCACCACACACATACATCCTTCCTTCTCAGCATTGTTAGAGATGGGCCCAGTGATTTTGTGAGTATATCAGCCCGCATTTGAGCAGTAGGAACCCATTCCAATGTTGCTTTCTTTAGAAAGAGTTGTTCATTCACAATATAGAAACACCTATCCACATGCCGTGTCCTCTTGTTGCCAGGGTTATCTTTTGCATTGGCAATTGCTCCTTTGTTGTCGCAGAAGATCTTGATAGGGGGAATATCAGGGAAGATATCTTTGAGCAAGTTCGAGATCCAAATTGTGTCTTTCATACCACCACCAAGTGCCACATATTCAGCAGTGCATGATGAATCACTTACTGTCAACTGGCGTCTTGATGTCCATACAATCGGGCAAGAGTTAAGGAGTAGCAGGTGTCCACTTTGGGCTCTTGAGAATTCCTTGTTATTGCAAGTGGAATCAGAAAAAGATAGGAGCTCAAGTGGTGAGTTGCGGTCAGGGTGAATGTGAAGACAAAGGGTGGTGGTGTGCTGGACATATCTAAGAAGGTGATTGAGTGCAATCCAGTGGGTGGCAGTAGGTTTGGCAGAGAAGCGTGCCAAAAAATTGACTGGGAAAGACAGATCTGGTCTAGTTGCTACTGCCACATAACTGAGAGCACCTAAAATAGAGAGATATTTAGTTGTCTCTATAGCTACCTCTTCGTCTTTTGCAGTGGTGATTTCCAAGTTGTTTAGTAAGGGTGATCTTGTGGTCAATCAAGAGGGGTTATGAGTCCATAGAATCTTGTCAATGAGCTGAAAATTGTGCAGATCAAAACCTTCTGGAACTTCTTTGATAGAAACACCTACTATACCATCAACACTATCATTCCATTTTACCTTCAGACTACCATACAAACCATCTTCCAAACACTTTAACACCTCCTCACTACTACCAGTAACTATACCATCATCAACATGTATCCATATCACACCCAAACAATCCTTCTTCCTAAGAACATAGAAACTTTTATCATACTGACTTGCCTTATACCCCAGAGAGTCCAATTTGCTGGCTATATGAAGCCACCAGCATCTTGCTGCTTGCTTGGTACCATAGAGGGCTTTCTTTAAGTGTAACGCATTGCCAACGTCATGTAGTTGGTAACCTTCAGGAGGTCGCACCCAAATTGCTTCATCAATTGGACTGTGAAGGTAAGCAGCAGTTACATCAAAAGATTTGACAGGCCATTTGTGATAAGCTGCTAAAGTGAGGAGAATGTGTTGTGAAGCAAAAGTAGCAGTTGGGGCAAAGGTGTCAGTAAAATCAATACCATACTGTTGCAAAAAACCTTTTGCTGTGTATTGTGCCTTGTAGATTGGAGTTTTGGAAGAAGGATTTTTGATTGTGAAGACCCATTTTGCATTGGTGAGCTTGGCGCCAGGGGGGAGCTTCTCCTCATACCACACATCCATATCTTTCATGTTTAGCAGTTCCCTTTTGCAAGCTTGGTCCCACTTGTGACTTTCCGGTGAGATCATAGCTTGCAGATGCGTTCTGGGAATAATGGATGATTGGGACAAACCTTTTTCAACAGTTTCATGTACAGCTTTTTCCTGAGAGATAAGAGTTTCCTCATCCTTGAAATCGCCTAGTTTCATATTATTGAGTATATGAGCAAGAGATCCTTTGGATGGTGTTGGTTGATAAGCAGTGTTGTGAGCAGGCAGTCGTTCACCAGGGAAAACAGCTATTGCGGATTCAAAAAAGCTGTTTGATTCCTCATGCCAGAAAATCCAGCCAGCATTGTTTAAGGAATAACCTACACACTTACAAATCAAAGCACGTTGATCAAGTTTTTGTCGAGTCTCTTTTCGGATATGCACAAACGCTGTTTCACCAAAGATGTGAAAGTTGGAATAGTTTGGAGTGGCATTGTATAGTAGTTGAATGGGGGTTTTGTCACCTTTTTTAACATTAGGGATCCGATTGTGAATATGAGCTGCCCACTTGTATGCCAAACCCCAGAATGATTCAGGTAGTTCACTGGCAAGGAGTATGGTTCTTGCAATGTCGCCAACTGTTCTGTTAAACCTTTCAGCTGTTCCATTCTGCTTGTGGTGATGGGTGCATGTAACTTCATGAGTAGCACCAATGTCGGCCAAGATCTGAGCCATTTTATTGCTGTGCATCTCACCTCCATCAGTGTGTAAAACCTGAAGCTTCTTCCCAGTGACATTTTGTAATTTTTATAGAAAGAAACAAAACAAGAAGTTTCCTCAGATTTGGCATTCAGTAAAAACACCTCACCATATGAAGTTGAGCTTTCTCTGAACATTGCTGCCCATCTGGCACCGTGAATAGTGGGATCCATGGGACCAACAAGATCTCCAACAATTAGACTCATTAAGGATTCTGGTTTTGATTCACAAGTGGCTGATGGTTTCCTAGTCCTCTTCACAATTAAACAATCTTCACAGTCAATATTACCTGCAGGCATAGATAATGGTAATCCAGTGCCCATACCAGCATTGATTATTTTTCTGATGGTTTCAACGCTGACATGCCCTAGTCTTCTATGCCAATCCATCAGGGAACCTTTGGCAGCAGGTGGATGATTGATATGATGATTCTTTTTTACAGTGCAAAGTAATGAAGGGTTCAAGGAATAGCAATAAGAAGGAACATCATTTGGATTGCAAGTACTAACACTAATTAAATCCAAGACCCATCTTCTTCTGGTATTTTCTACCCGGCCAGTCATAATTAATTCCTCTTTCATATAAATCCCCAAATTTTTATTTTCAGAACATAAACCAAAACAGAAACCACAGTTCACTAAATCAAATAAAGAAATTTGAGTTGTCCTCACATCTGGACAATAGAAGACATTGGTAATAGTGACTATTTTACCATCCCCTTTAATTTTTAAATCTCCTATGCCAGTGATGAAGGAAGAAGGACTGTTAGTGGCCACTTTGACTGGTATATGTTTTTTAAGAAGTTTGAAATTTCTGAGAAGGTTCACATTGCAAGTGACATGATGAGTTGCTCCACTGTCCAAGATAGCATAGTTATCGGCAATAGCATCAGGAGACCATTCATCACTATTCAGATTAATATGGTCCACCATTTCATATAGTGCCTCAATGTTTTGTTCAAATATAGTGAGTTCATTAGCTTCAATTTGAACATCTCTGGCACAAATGGGACCACGTTGAGGGAGTTTTTATGGAATGTAGACTTTCTTGTTTCTTGCATTAGGATCAGAAGCATACGCAGTTGCATGTTCCCGCATAATGTATAGTTTAGCTGAGAAGTTGGAAGAATGAGGATTATATGGACAGTGTGCCACAATATGAGCAGTGGAGTGGCATTCATGACAATTAGGACGTGCACCAGGAGGCCTGTAAGAGTCAGTCTTCCTCTGAAGTTGAGCAGCGGCATGAAGAGATGGTTCAGCAGTTAGGGTCGCAGCAGGTGATGAAATTCCTTCTCTATCAGTTCTTTTTTGGACTAAAATTGGCATAAGTTGGCAGAAATCTTCATACGTGACCGCCTTTGAGTCAGGGCGGTTGTCCAGAGCAACACATAAATCAACATAAAGGTCTTTCAGGGTTGATGGTAGTAACACATGTCACATGAGATCTTTAAAGACTTTCTGATCAAAAACAATTCCTTGCCATTCAATTGCTTCAAAATATTTGTTGAAGGCAGTCACATACTCACTGTGTGATGTGAACGGAGTTTGTTTTAGATTGAGGAAGTTGCAAATTGCTGTCATGGCGGAGGTGTGATTAGATCTGGTAAATTTTTTGCTAATATGAAGATAAGTTTGGTGTGCCTTCCAATCAGTTGATATTTCATGTCGTAGACTTGGGGAGATGGAGTGAACAAGTATTAGGTGGGTGGCTCTGTCTTCGTAATCATCAGGTCCATTACTGTCATTTAGAGCGTAGGCCCTGGTGCCGACAAAATCTTTAATCAGAGCAAGTACATTTCTATGCCATTCAGAGTAGTTACATCCATTTGCATCGAGATTGGGGATTGACTTATTGAATTCAATTACATTACGTAATGTGCGTTGTCTTTCAATCATGCTAACAGGAGGATGATGAGGTTGTGATGACATGTGAGGCGGCAAGGGGTGTGAAGTACTGGGGAGATCAGTCTGTCTAAAGAATGAGACTGATCTCCCAGATGGTGTCGTAGTATTGTCCATGTAATTGTCACTTGCAGATGTAGGAGGAAGGATAGGCTTTGTATTAATAGACAGACTCTCAATTGCTTGAGTGAGGCCTTCTATGGGTGAGGAGAAACTATCCGACAGCTTGCGATTAGTTGCCAAGTCCGTCAGATTGTATTTAGTATTTAATTTAGGTATAGTTGTAGACAGAGGCAGGTGAGGTACAGGTGTAGACAGGGAAGGCACAAGTGGAGGCAGGGGAGGAGTCACTAGGGGAGGGGGCGCAAGGTGTGGCGCAAGGTGAGAAAGGGGGGGAAGAGGGGAAGGGGAGGAGGCGCAAGGTGAGGCGCGAGGTGAGGAAGTGGAGGGATGAGGGGCAGGGGAGGAGTCGCTAGGGGAGGAGGCGTGAGGTGAGGAAGGGAAGGGAGGGGATTCACGAGGGGAGAGGGAGGAGAGAGAGAGCATGCAAGGGGGGAGGGAGAGGTTGCGCGAGGTGAGGGGGGGGGGTTTTGAAGCGAATAAGAAGGAGAGCCCAAAATGGGAGTGAGTGTAGGGGCAGGGGTGTTTGATTGGAAGCGCGAGTTACACAAGGGGCAGTATCAGTAGGATTGGTAGATGTGATTCTGAGGCTTTTAAGCTCCAGGTTAGAGATTGAACGGGTGAGTTTTATTTTACCAGCATGGGTTGAAGGTATGTCTTTTTCAGACATGTGCTGGGGGTCTTTTGGCTACTAACGTTCCTAGTGTCGCTAACATTGTGGAGTTTTTTTTCGGCTAACGTTTCAGTGCCCGCGAGTACAGCCCATAACCTGTAGCACGGTGTCAGCCTGTAGAACTCTAGAAAGAACCAATAATATTCATTACTTTACCTGTAGCATGGTGTCAGCCTGTAGAACTCCGGAAAGAACCAGAGAACAGGGGACACTGCGACTACAGACTATATACATTTGCACACATAACTAAGTACATAGTCCTAGTGACTTAACAGGATCTTCTGTTTCTTCAAAATCAGCTTGATCTGTTGTCCATGCCCCTTGCTATTGGTAAGTTCTTCACAGTATTTATACTGCCTTGGAAATTTATAACATGTGTTTTCCTTCCTTCAGTCTAAACCAACAGTGCTTTGCTTTTTTTTTCTTTTTTTCTTGTTCCTTTCTACTTTTCAATATCTTGGTATGTTTCTTTTTTATTTTCATATTTCTTTTCATCTAATGAAGTTTTATTTCTTTAGTGTTCCCTAATTTTTTTTTGTTTCCAAAAATTGGCCTTCCTCCTCATCCTAGCTCCTACAAGCTCAGTAAGTCCTTACTTTTTTATAGTTATGTAGTCACGCAACTGACTGATCACCTTCCCTTTTCTCTGGAAGATATCTTCTTTTATTATGGATTTCCCCCCTTTGCATAATGAAGACTTTTCCGGCTCTTATCATCCTGAAGATGATTCAATTGATCACTCTGAAAATATGGACACACTTGACAACCCAGAAGAAGACCCACCTTGCACCTCCATAATAGTTGAATTCACTTTTTCTCTTAATGACCAATCAACTTCAAAATCCTCAAACAAGGCCAAGTCTTCTCCCAATTTAAACAAAACTAGGTCTTCCAGAGTCACCTCTGACCTGGAAAAACTTGTGGATTTGCTAAGATGTTCTTGTGGTCCATGAGCTGCCATAAAATCTGATAGTATCTCATAGTGCTTCTTAGTTGAAAATGCACTTGATGAAGGGTGAAAGTTGTCATCTTCTTTGTCTTCATGGTCCAAAGAAGAGTGAGTGTGTTTAAGCTGGCTGTACAATTCAGATTTCTGTATTTAGAAAAATATAAAAATAAATAGTTACATAAACTGCACAAAAAAATGAAAAATACTTACATGGGCAGCAACCTTAGGATCTCTTTGAAGTAAACGGCAAGTGACTTGAGAATTTTTAGGGCAACCACATACAAACTCCATAAGCTTTTCTAATGATTCATCAGATACTAACTTCTTTTTCTGCCTTGGGGACCATTCTCATCCATGATTGACTGATACTAGCCAGGTAATGTTTCCATTCTTTTCTTGATGTTCAGCAAAGACAGCAAGATCCTCATCTTCATCATCTTTCATTGCAACTAAAACACACTTCTTAAACTCATCAAGGTTTGTGTTCTTGAGTTGCCATTCAAAAGAAAGTTTTTCTGGGTCAGAGGTGACTCTGGAAGACCTAGTTTTGTTTAAATTGGGAGAAGACTTGGCCTTTTTTGAGGATGTTGAAGTTGATTGGTCATTAAGAAAAAAAGTGAATTCAACTATTATGGAGGTGCAAGGTGGGTCTTCTTCTGGGTTGTCAAGTGTGTCCATATTTTCAGAGTGATCAATTGAATCATCTTCAGGATGATAAGAGCCAGAAAAGTCTTCATTATGAAGAGGGGAAGGTGATCAGTCAGTTGCGTGACTACATAACTATAAACAAGTAAGGACTTACTGAGCTTGTAAGAGCTAGGATGAGGAGGAAGGCCAATTTTTGGAAGCAAAAAAAAATTAGGGAACGCTAAAGAAATAAAACTTTATTAGATGAAAACAAATATGAAAATAAAAAAGAAACATACCAAGATAGTGAAGTGTAGAAAGGAACAAGAAAAAAAGAAAAAAAAAAAGCAAAGCACTGTTGGTTTAGACTGAAGGAAAGAAAACACCTGTTATAAATTTTCAAAGCAGTATAAATACTGTGAAGAACTTACCAATAGCAAGGGGCACAGACAACAGATCAAGCTGATTTTAAAGAAACAGAATATCCAGGGATATGAAAAAATTGAGGATTTGTCCTAGCAGCAAAGGAGAGAAACAGGGAATCAGGAGTCTGTGAGAAAGCAAGGGAAAATCATAACTCTAAAAATATGAAAGGGGTGAGCAAAGTATGAAAAGAGAAGAGAAGTGAGCATGCTGTGGGAAAGTGAGCAGCATGCAAGTTTTATTGGGCAAGGGTGGGAGGGCAAAAGTGCATGCTGGAGAGGGGGCAAGCGGGCATTATGCATATTGGGTTTGGGTGGGATGGGTGGGCCGAAAAAACAAATGATTTTTGAAAAAACCTCAAGCTTTTTTACATCAGCTGTAGCTGTGCAAGTAAAACCACACCTCACGAAACAGGCCAAAGTTTTGCGTGATCTGTCACCTAAATGGCTGACTTGCCATGCAAGTCGGCCTTGTATTCTTTGATCAAGACATGTCAAAAGACGGCTTACGGGCTCATTTATCAATAGAATCAGCTATCTTTCAACGTGCCACTGAAATAAGAAATTACATCTATGCATTGTATTGCTTTATATTTTTCTTACTACCTAATGAAAGTAATGTAAAACAATCCAGAAAAACTTTTAACCAAAATTGAAATGAAGAGAGTAATACAATAAAAAAATCTATTGGTAAAAAATCTAAAGCAACCCGTAATCTGCACAATCTATTCCTACATTATTTATTTGGCAGACGGCTTGATGTGAATAGTTATAGTCCCTGGGGAAGTGCTCTTGATATTCTTTTCTGACGTAGATTGATCATCTTCCGTGGAACTGACTAAGATAGGAGGAGACGAGTCTTGATAATCACCAAGAAATTCAAGTGTCGCCTTCACAAATATCTGTATGGCTTTGGCTGGATCCAACGCACGCTTATCCGTAAACCATGGAATCCTGTATCATGCGGGTGAACAGAGTTAGGCGTTTCCAATTGTACATGTATATATCTATTTATTTAGAAAAACCTGCGTAATAGTAGTAAAAGTGGAGTAGCGATACACTAAAAAAAAGCACAAACCGATTGAGTAGTAGAGGAAAATCAGAAAATGATGAATGAACAATTCCTGAAACAGTCAAAAGCCAACTGTTGGGAATGGCGGAAATCATTTCACACAAAGACTTGAAATGTTCTTCCCAAAGTGTGAAGAAAACGGAATTGATTGCCAAGACAGGCATGTTAATAGATTGAAATGGTTCAAGACGGTCGGCGGTTGGAGGCCAATAATCCAACGATTCTATCCAAGGATCTAGTAGAACCATTTTGGACCAACTAGCGGGTTTGTCAGGATGAAGGGCTGTAGCGACCTGTTGTGATTAGGAAACGAAGCAGTATGGATGAGTGGGAATTCACAAATGCAACAAAAGGATAATCAATAGATATTACTGACAACTGTTCCCGCTCCAAAACTATGCCCGGCAACAATGATATCTCGATCCCAACTGACGGCATCGACCAATTTCCTCCAATCGTCTTCATCCCAGTTCATACCATCATCACCCGCCCATCCAGTTGCACCCTTCCTCCTCAAGTTACCATCTCTCCACGTTTTCCAACCATCGGGTCGATCAGCAAACTGAGCACAAAGTCGAGTCAAGGCAATCATTTCGGTGATCCTGAAGACAAGTTGTTCTCCTCTGGCAGCAAGAGGCATTTGAGGACGAGTTGGAGGAGAAACATCATCCATGGTGAAATAAGGAATGCTCATGGTTTTTCCGGATGGTGAATTGACATGAGTTGAAAGCGCGGAGCCTTCGCGATGTTCAATGGCAGCAACGACGTATCCCCTGGAAGCAAGGTGACCACAATAGGTCGAATACATTGTTCTGGTGCCAGCAAGACCATGAGAAAAAAGCACCAAGGGAAACTTTTTATTTGAAGGGGGAGGGGTAGCGATGGGGCCAGGGCTGAGGAGAGAAGTACGTATGAGAGGGATAAGAAAGGAAGCAATTGCAAGAAGGAGAGAGCGAGCAATCCAGCCAAGATTACGAAATTTGCAGTAACCAGCAATCTGAGGGAGGGATATCCAAGGGAGTTTTGAGGGCGGATTTTGGTGAGGATGAGCCAGCGGATAGTAGAGTGTGAAGAGGATATTGTGAGTGGCGAGTAGGGGCGGGTGTGGGGGAACGGCTGCACGGAGAGTGCAGGTCGGGGCGGGAAGACCAACGGGCGGAGGAAGTTCGAGTGATAGGCCGGCGACCGGGTGAGGGCCATCATAGGCAGCCAGGCTGAGTGGGGGCCAGTGGGGGAGTATCCGCACCCAGCGCTCCATTTCGAGACAGTAACGGCGACTCGCAGCACCAACACAACGTTCTATTCATCCCACCATCCTGTAAAGTGATTGGTGCTGTTGGTGTTGCTGGCTTATCTCACTCATTCAATCTCACTGGCAACCAAAGGAATTGACGAAGAAAATGGAAAGTGAGATAATATTACAATCTAGAAATAAGATATATATATTAAAAAAACCAAGACAAAGACAAGCCAGCACGAAACTACCGGTGAGACTGAAAGCAAAACAGAAAGATAAAGAAAATAAATCAAACAAATTTTGAAAAATAGACAAGCATCTCAAACACTCCTCTCAACTCATTCATCGACACCAGGCAAGATAAGGTCACACGAATTCGAACTGCCATCTACACCAATTTTTATCAAGTCAAAAACAAAGAAAAGACTACATTCATTGTTTCATTCGTTTTTGCCTTTCAATAAAATTCTCATGATCTTCCTCATTATCTCTAGTCCTCTTAGTTGGACCATTAGAAAGATCAGGTATGTTGAGCACGTCCGATAAAACAGCCAGTTGTAAGTTTCGGGCTAGTGTGACAAGCAGAGAATCTTCGGGAGGCATATCAACATTGAAATTGTGTTTTTTAGTGGGCCTTGCCTCATCTGACTGATCTTCTACGCGACGCTTCAAAGTTTTGCTCATCAACAGTGTCGTTACTTTCACTGATTGAGCTAACGATTGCTTGACTTTCTCATTCGTCGCTTTAGAGCGTTTGTTAGTCTCTGATTTCCCAACCTGAAGTTACGGAATTCGCTCTTCCTTCAAAAATGGAGCATAGTTCGGCCGTTTGAGTGTGTGTGGATAAATACACTTACACACATATACACATACATGATTTTAGACACCATTCATTATTTCACTGAAAACATAATTATTAAATAATGAGAATCAGAAGACAAATGGAAACAAAAAACTGACCGTTCACACTGGGTTGGCCAACACAGCTCGCGAGGAATCCAACCATTTGACCCCTCAGAGTGACACTTGGGCGCTTGCACTTGCCCACTGGAACACAACTTGGATTTGGCCAGTTATATCCAAGAGTCCCCGTCCTTCATCAGTAAAGATGAAAAATTTATCTAAATCGGTAAGCTATAAGTAAATTCAATCATAAGATGATCTTTCTCAGCCCAGCCAACTAGTAGTAACAAATATAAACAATTGCCTATACTTGCATCAATGATATCACCCTTGTAAACTGGGATATATAGGCCATATATAGGCTGCCTTGGCATCATTGGAGAAGAAGTGGGTACCAGTGACAGACCAAGGGTCCGGTCGGGAATGGTCTTTCGAAATAATACCCGATTGCCAGGTCCAGTTCTTCCTCGCTCTACCCAGATTTGTCCCATGGCGGCTAAACCACCGGGTATAGAAGCTGGCCACTTTCCATAGCTTCCCCGGAACGTGGCATTGCTTCGTCGTTGACGAGCCCTGAGTTTTAACGACCAAACTCTCTCCGCTGGACGGCGTTGTATGTTGATGCCTGATCTTTCGAGAATAGTCCCTTCAGGGCTATACTGTAACCCCGAATGAGTCTCCATTGCACTAAATGCAAGTGCAATAGGATAATCAGGTGTGCGCTCCGATTTTTATTCGGCCCTCCCGTTGTGAATTTGGACCCAGTCAAGTTCAGATAATCCATTATATAGATTAAATAAAAATGATGGGACAGGGTCCAAGGAGGAATCATCATCTGGATCCTCTGGGGGAAAATGACGGACAGCGAACTTCCTCATTTCCGACACCAGGCAATACTGAGTGTACGCGGCCCAGTTTTTGTCCTTCAAGTTGACATTTTCTGGACCGACATTTTGATGCGGAATCAGGATATCTGATTCTTTGAAGAATTGCTGTACAGTCCAATCATATTTAATAAAAGCTTCCTTGGATTTTCGTTCGTTAAAGGAAGGTGATTGGCTGAAATTTAGCTTTTTCTTGACTTGGCGCCATAGTTTCTTGCAGTATGAAGTGGGTAGATTATAGGGTTTGGCGCTGGAGATTTTGGGCGCCTCTCGCTTGACGATTCGGGTGTCAGGAGTAGGTGCATTAAAGCAGCGGGTAGGGTAAGCAAATTGAGAACAAGACATGATTACAATGATTAAACTTTAATGCGTCGATGCAAAAAAAAGAAGAAAAAAACTAAACAAAAGTTTGTTTAGGAAAACCAAAAATAAGTGATTAAGATAGTAAGATATTGAGCACAATAATAAACAAGAAAGTGATGGCGATGGCGGGTATGATGATGGAATAGGAGATGATAAAGATAATCTGAGACAAAGAGGAAGGAAGATAAATATTTGGGTGGTACTGAAATCAATAATTATGATGTGAGAACGAGGACAATAACTAGCCAATGATAAAAATGATAAAAATGACAAGAAGATATTCAAGATTCCAAGATGCTAGAGGAGCAGGATGGGGGTGATGAGCGGTTGCAGCTGGAAAAGATGGCAGAATATATACTCAATAAATTTTGTTATCTTAAGACCCCTAATTTGATTTCTGGTATTGCGCATAGTTGATTGTCCCCAAGCCACAAAAAGTAGTGTGTAGGCTTGCACAGATAGATTGGCGCCACAAAAAAAAAAAAAAAAAAAAAAAAGTCTTGGCCATATTAAACAATGGCACCTAGAAACAATGCAAGATGACTGATTGATTGATTCCCCTTCAAAATTTTTGGGAATCAATTGACTTTGGCGCTCCCTCAAGCTTCGTCACCCATAATGTTCTATTTTTATGCTGCATAATTTACATAACTTGGTAAAGCATGTGATGAACTCTGTAGTGGAGCCAAATTCATCCATACTATTGTGCCGGTACCCAAATCCACAGGTAGTCAGTCTCGCCGTCCCACTCTCCGGTAGAAATGAAGAATGGACGAATGGGTCGCGGCACAGTATATACAACACTTGCCGTGTAACCTAATCTAACCTAACTTCTACTATAAGGGCATCTACCACCGTGTCGGTAAAAAATAAGTATATAATTGCATGTTACTTGAGTCATTTCATAATGAATTGCCATATTCAACTACCCTATGCAGTATCTTTTACTATTCACTCCATTTAGTTACTATTCAACCATCATATTTTGGCTCCTATTCATTATAACTCAATTATTTTTTTCCTTCTCATGGCTTTTAACATAGTTGATGAATTACTTGAAATGGAAGAAGAAGACTATATCATTTCATATCTCTTTGACAATACAAACAAAAATAGATCAAGACAAAAAAAAGAAATACTCAATTGAAATCAACTAGAAGGCCATCAAAGACTAATGAATGACTACTTTTACCCCAAATGTACATACAACATCTTCATGCTTGAGCGATGTTTCCTTATGACTAGGGATTTGTTTAACAAGATTTGTGAAGACTTACAAAGACATAACTCTCTTTGGTTATGGAAAAAGGTAAGATAGGTTTTTATCAGTAACACTAATCAGAAATTTATTAACATAATAGGGGGTATCAATGTTGACCGATCCGCAATTAAATTAATTGCGGAAAATAATCTGCATACCCCAATTATCTTCCGCAATTATGTTAGCTAATAATTGGGTTATTAGACACTTTACGTGTCAATGTTCACCTCTTATCTGACATTTTTATCCTCAATATTTGATAACCACATCTTGGACAACTTTCTGGATATCCCAGCCTTCTACCTTGCTGCGCACTTCCATTCTCATCCCATCCTGTTCATTCTATCCGCTCAGAATTTCTCCCCATTTCATCTATTTGATTCTGCTCCTTTTCATCTTGCTATCTCATCTGCTTGTTTCTGCTCCTTTTCATCTTCATTTATAATAACATGCCTCGTCATCCTAGATCTTCTCAAAGGCAGCCATCACCCAGTTGTTCTTCAATTCCCACTACTTCCACTTTCCCCTGCTCAGCTGAGAAATCAAAGACCGTTCAATTAAAAAAAGATGAACATCTCATTCTTATCAACTGGCTGAAAACAAAATCTAACTATGATTCTTGTTTTGGTACTGAGTATGCCACTAAAGTAGGACGGCCCCCGCATCAAAAGTTAATGGCTATCTTCTAATGGCAAATGAATTATGGAATAAGACCAAGGGAAGGATTGATCTTTTGCCTAAACAGATGTCTGAACAATTCAAGCATTACTGAGCAAAATACAAGAAGGCAAAGGCTCTTTCATCTTCCACTGGTTTTGGGGTTACTGACAACGATATAACTAAGGGCATAAAATCCATAGACAATAAACTTGAAACTTTATGTCCTTACTTTAAAGAGATGGATGCAATTTTTGGAGAGCGAGCCGATGTTAATCCTGTAAACATGTTGGATGGTGAAGATCCTATCTCCGAACATGATGTCGAAGCAAATCTTTTCCCATCCTCTTCCTCCACTCAAGCCTCCCCTCTTCTAAATTCTACAAATCTAGATAGCTTTGCTATTGATCCTATTGGCGATTTAACCCAACCCAATCTAACTCAGGTCTGTTTTTTCTTCTTTTATCTTATCAATACTTTTTTTATTTACTTAGATTTTCTTATTTCTTAAAAGGCTGATGAACAAGCCCAGGACCCACAATCAACTGAGTCTGAAGCTAGTGACAATGATGAGGAGGAAAATATGACCTTGAACAAGAAGCGTAGGGCTTCAAGTAGTCTATATTTCTACTCACAAAGAAGACAAAAAAGTGATACTTCATCACAAACCCCTTTTTCTTCAATGGAACAGTTTTTAGAGAAACGTGATGCTGGTAAGTGATATCATACCGATTAATACTTTACTCTGCTTTTCTTCTACTTATTTTTAACATTGCTTATCACTCTAGAACAAGTGGAAGCTGCTAAAGAGACTCTAAAGTTTGAAAAGCAAAAATATGAGCTCTCTTTAAGGAGGGATGATAGGCTACAAGATTTGGAAGAGAGCAAGTACAAGCTCTCTTTACGGAAGGATGATCGGGCCCAAGATTTGGAGGAGAGGAAGTACGTGCTCTCTTTACGGAAGGATGATCGGGCCCAAGATTTGGAGGAGAAGAAGTTTGAGTTAACTCTAAGTATTGAAAAATCAAAAAAAGAGGAGAAAACACTCGAACATCAAAACCTATTAGAGCAGATGAAATATAAGTTTGATCATGAAGAAAATGTCATGCGCCACATGACACTCAAGGCGAAAGCAGCTAATTAAATCAATAATATCGAGTCCTAAATCTATACTCGAAGCGCAGAAAGCAATTCTCCATAGCAACTGCGATTTTCCTTTGTGTACTTACTATTTAACTGCGCTAGCCTAAACTCTAAATCTAAATTAGTCAATCTCCCAATAGGGTGCCTTAGTCCTTTTCAATAAGCGACGCACAGCGCTAGGTTCAACAAAATAGTACAGTAGTAGTTTTCATTAAAGTTTTGTTAATTAATTAAAAAGGGGTAAATAGAGCATGGACGGATATTTAGCAAAGAGGGTCTAAGTGTATGTTAGTAATGGTCAATGGAATGGGAATGGTGCGATGGAAGGGAGGTCAATGTGAGGAGGAAAAAAGGATATAAAAGGGGTTGGGTATTTGGTTTGATATTTCCTTAGAATTAAATTAAAAAATCGTATTTACATTAATAGTGGCAAACCTTTAAAGTTAAAATCATTGTTATTGTATCTTTCTTTTACTTTCTCAATATTCATTTCTAAATCCTAAATCTTTGATTATTGAGTGTCCAACCCTTTGTGAGATCTTAAGAATTCCTATTACCTTTGAAACTAGTTTATAATTCTTCTCGAACGAACCTCGAACCTGTAGCTCTTACTTTGAGTGATCTTCGAACCATTTCCTTGAATCATTCCTCTGTGTTTCAAAGAAAGTTTTAAATCCCTCATCTCACTTTCAGGAACATCCTCGACCTTGTGCGTAGGTTGTCCGGTGACAGTATAATTTAATTCTCCGTAGTTCTCATTCTTTGCACTACTACGTCCTTTTTAGGTGTTTTAAAATTTTAAATGGCACCTGTTCAACGCACTCCTCCTACGGGCGCTACTACTAGAGCTTGCGCTAGAGGCAGGCCAACAGCCACAAGGTCTGTTTCCCACACTCACTCTTTGGAACCACTCGACCTTAGGGAACGGCAACATTCAGTTCAATCTGTAGAAGACATCCCACAAGATTTTGAGGATTCTAGTGATGAAGAAGAAGGAGAGGATACAATGCACGAGGCACCATCCGCCCCTGCCAATCACCCTTCTGGCCAATCCTCAGAACCTGGACCATCTAACTCTCTGGAAGATTTCATGAGACTTTTTATGAAAACCCTTTCAAATCCAACGTCTTCAGAGGGATCTAAGTTCAAAACTCCTTCTATGAAATCTCCTGACAAATTCGACAGAGATCACCCTGACAGATTGCGACCCTTCTTGAAAACCTGCAAGCTACTGTTCCATAATGACCTTCAAACCTTTAACAGCAACCGATCAAAGGTTGTTTACGCTTCTTCATTCCTAGCCGGGAAAGCAGCAAGATGGTTCAAACCTTATCTACTCATGCTTTCTTCGACAGAAACCCACTTACTTATCAATAATTGGGAAAATTTCAAAGACCAACTTTTTACGTTGTTTGGGGACCCTAATGAAACGGACAACGCGGAAATTGAACTTGATTTTCTTTGCATGAGTGATAATGGTAAAGCCTCTGAATATATCTCAAACTTCAGAGCACTTCAAACTCGAGTAGGTTGGAATGATGCTGCCCTTAAGTATCATTTCAAGAAAGGACTTCCTTCGAGGATTCTAGATCAATTAAATCTTCACGGTCAGAAGATGACTACTTTAACGGATTTAATGGATCAAACCCTTGAACTTGACGGCGTTTATCAAGGACGACTTCAACATCGTCGATATGCCAACAAATCTCAAGGCCTAAATTTTAAATCGGGACCTTCTTCACACCCACGACCAAATCAATCCTCCTCGACTCAATCCAAACCCAATAAGGGAAAAGATAAACCTCGACCAAAAGGCTCGACCCCAGGCGATATCAGCAAAGTACTGGATCCTAAAAGGGAACTTAAAGAAGCTGAGAGGAAGAGACGAGCAGATAATGGGTTATGTATGTATTGTGGGGGTAAGCACAAGTTGGAAGACTGTGTAAAGTTGAAGGAAAGAGAAGGTACTAGTTTGAAGTCAAAAAACTAGTAGATAGTTTACTTGTGTGCAAAGCAAACTATCTTATCTCTCCCAGTGCACAGAACCTCCATGTCTTAAGGACTGGAGTTGCCTTAAACCGCTTGAGATTCATTCTTTTTAAGGAGGATATCCCCTTCAGTTGTCTTATAGACTCTGGAGCTTCAATTTCTTTTGTTAGTTTATCTTTTGCCGAGAAGCTTCAACTAACATTTACAGATATCAATTGAACTCCAATCTATTCGGTCGAATCAGAGGAACCCAAATATTGGGTAAGTAAGAAAGTTTTATGGGTTTTAAACTTTCCAAACATTCCCCCCTTTGAGTGGGAATTATCAGTCTTGGACGCCCCAAGGATGGACGATACCATTCTTGGCCATGACTTTTTAACGCATTGGAACCCTGAAATTGATTGGACTAAGGGACTGATCACCCCACGATCTAAGTATATTTCTAATTCTTCAATGCAGGTCAATAGGGAGTTAAACAACCCGCCTGACAACGTCCTGCTAGAGGACAAGTCTCTGCCAGATGACTTGAAAGCATCTGATCCTTCTCTAAATGAGCAATTGTCTAACCCTTCTAGCTCGATGACTTCACTCGAAGAGGATTTAAATTGCCTCAAAGTAATTGAATTCTGCTATCTCAATACAGGTATCCCCTTGACAGATTCTCTCGAAGATGAAGAGGATGACCAAATCAACGTTGAAGCCATTAAATCAACTCTACCGGAAATCTACCACGACTTCCTCGATGTTTTCTCAATCTGCAAGGCCGATAAGTTACCACCTCATTGACCCTACGACCATAAAATAGAGTTAATGGGCTCAGTACCTCCGGCAGGTCCTGTCTATTCCTTATCAAAGGACGAATCTCAAGTTCTTCGAGACTACATTGCAGAGAATGTAGCCAAAGGTTTCATCAGAGCCAGTAAATCTCCAACCGGCTCCCCTGTCCTCTTTGTAAAAAAGAAGGACGGTAGTCTTAGGTTGTGTGTTGACTATAGAAAGCTCAACACAGTCACGAAGAAGAATGCATATCCTGTTCCTCCTATGTCATTACTTCTTACCCTTTTCAATGGTGCTAATTTCTTTTCTAAAATTGATCTTAGAGGCGCTTACAATCTAATTTGCATTGCATTAGGTCATGAACCGCTGACTGCAATGCGCACTAGATTTGGTAGTTTTGAATATTTATTTATGCCTTTTGGATTATGTAACGCACCTTCAACTTTTCAAACTTTTGTTAATGATATCTTTCAAGATGTTGTTGAACAATTTGTAGTCGTCTATTTAGATGATATTTTAATATTCTCAAAAACACTAGATGAACATATTCATCATGTTCGACAGGTCCTAAATTGTCTTCGAGATCATGGTCTCTACGCCAAGCATAATAAATGCGAATTCCACCTCAAATCAATTGATTTTCTGGGTTTTACGTTATCCACTGATGGTTTAGTCATGGATAGCAACAAAGTCCAGAAAATCCTGGAATGGCCTGAGCCCAAAAACATTAAATCGCTCCAAGGATTTTTGGGTTTTGCAAACTTCTATAGGAGATTTATTAAAGATTACTCTAAAACTATTTCCAATCTTACTTCTCTTCTTAGAAAAGACTTTCCTTTTGTTTTTACTTCTACAGCACGAAAGGAATTTGAAGCACTAAAAATGGCGTTCACCACAGCCCCAATTCTTCGACATTTTGATCCTTCTGCCTTGACAATAGTTGAGACAGATGCAAGCGATTATGCTATTGCAGGGGTCATCTCCCAATTAAATCCTGAAACAAATTTGTTTCATCCTGTTGCTTTTGAGTCACGCAAACTCATAGCCGCAGAATTAAATTATGAAATTTATGACAAAGAGATTTTAGCTATTATCCATTGTCTTAAAAAATGGCGTTCTTTTCTTCTCAGCCTAGATAGTCCTTTTCAAATCTTAACAGATCATAATGCTTTAAAATACTTCATGTCTTCTAAAGTGTTAACCAGGCGTCAAGCCAGGTGGGCTGAATTTTCGTCTAAATTTTCTTTCTCTATTTCCTATCGCCCAGGAAAAAACTGCATTGTCCCAGATATCTTGTCACGTTGGGACGACGTTTACCCACAGCGGGGGGACACATTTGCTGACAAGAACCCAGCAAATGTGCAATCAATCTTCAACGAATCAATGTTAACGACTCATCAACTTAATTTGATGACAATTCAATCTTTTCGAAATCCACTATCCAACATCCTCGAAGCTCAGTCGAAGGACAAATATTGTTTAAGGTTAAAAGACAAAATACTCTCGAAGCAAGGGGCCAAAAGATTTAGTATTGAATCAGGTCTATTAGTCTTCAAAGGTAGAGTAGTCATACCCAACAACAATGAGATAAAATTATGGATTTTCAACAGTCGACATGATTCTCCATTAGCTGGTCATTTTGGGGTTGATAAAACCTACCAGTTAATAGCGAGGGATTTCTTCTGGCCAGGTATGACCAGGGAAATCAAGGCCTATATAAAAGCTTGTTACGAATGTAATAGGAATAAGGCTCCCCATCACCGGAAGCATGGGTTGCTTCAACCACTTCCTATTCCCTCTAAACCTTGGGAATCTTTATTGATGGATTTCATTTCTCAACTTCCTATGTCTAATGATTTTGATGCTATATTAGTAATAGTAGATAGATTTTCAAAAATGTCTATTTTCATTAAAACCAATACTACTGCTACAGCAGAAGATTTGTCAAAATTGTTTCTAGAATATGTATTTTCTAAACACGGCTTACCAAATGATATTATTTCAGATAGAGGCTCATTGTTTGTATCCACATTCTGGACCCAACTGT
Source organism: Hemileia vastatrix (assembly GCA_030280995.1). NCBI lineage: Eukaryota > Fungi > Basidiomycota > Pucciniomycetes > Pucciniales > Zaghouaniaceae > Hemileia > Hemileia vastatrix. Next base: position 40,043,124 of record JASXTE010000002.1, read on the forward strand.
GTCGACAACTCAATATCACAAGGAATCTCTCCACAGCCTATCACCCTGAAACAGATGGTCAAACAGAAAGAGTTAACCAAATCCTTGAACAATATCTTCGAATGTATGTCAGTTACCAACAAGACGATTGGAACACATGGTTACCATTGGCCGAATTTGCTTATAATAACTCAACTCATTCTTCGACACAACAATCTCCCTTCGAAACCATTTATGGACAACATCCTCGATTCAACTCAATCCATGTAGGAACTAATCATCCTGCGGAACATTATCTTCGAACTATATCACAACTCCAAGAAGAACTTAAAACAAATTTGGAATCAGCGATTCGAAGATACAAGGAACAGGCTGACAAACATCGACAATCTGCTCCTTCCTTTAAACCAGGCGACAAAGTATGGCTCAACGCACGAAAAATTCGAACAACAAGACCATCAAAGAAACTGGCTGAAAAGCGCTTGGGACCATTCAAAATCGACTCTGAAGTCTCTAAAACTGCATTTTGACTCAATTTACCTCCTAAATGGCAGGCGATTCACCCTGTTTTCCATGTATCTCTCCTGGAACTGGCTCGAGAAATATACCCGGGCAAGAACCAACCCCCTCCGGAACCGGTCGAAGTAGAAGATCATCTAGAGTGGGAAGTAAGCCGTATCCTTGATTTAAGAATACGCAAGGGGAAACTTCAATACCTCGTGGAATGGGAAGGCTTCCTCAATGACTCAGACAAAACATCCTGGGAACCAGCCATCAATGTTTCTAATGCCCCTGAACTCCTAAAATCTTTTCATCTTAAATACCCTTTAAAACCAAAACCTTAAAATTTCTTTTATTTTAAATTTTCTTTTTCTTTTTTTTCTTTCTTTCTTTTTCTCATAAAAAAATCTAAAACACCTCTTAAATTTCTTAGCCTTGTTTCTTTTCTTTTTTCTCTCTTCTTTTTCTTTCTTCTCCTTCTATAAAATTTTCTCAAAAAACAACTAAAAGTAAAATCAAAATTAAAATTAAATAAAATAAAATAAAATAAAATAAAATAAAATAAATAGAATAAACATAAATAATAAAATAAAAAAGTAAAATAAAATAAAATAAATAGAATAAACATAAATAATAAAATAAACTAAAAAACTCTTAAATCTCTCTAAATATTTTCTTTCTTTTCTTTTCAAATTCTCTAAATACATTCTTTTCTTAAATTTAAAATTCTCTTTAAAAATTTCTTTTCTAAAAATTTATTCTCTCTTTAAAACTTTCTTTCCTTCGAATCATCAAATCTTGTACGACACGACCATTTCCTCAAACTTAACTTCAACCTCTAAATCTCCCTATAATAATTCTTCGAAACAAATAATTCTTCTTTTCAAATTCTCTTAAATTCTAAATTCTGTTTTTTTCCTTTCTTTCTTCTTCCTCTCTTTTCAACTAAAATTTCTTTTTAAATAAAAAAAAAAAAAAATTCTTTCATTAAAACCTCAATTTAACAAACTCATCTCAATCACAAAACCGTTTCTTTTTCTCTCTCTTTTCTTACATAAAATTTTCCTTTTAAAAACATTAAAACTTCCTTCAATTAAACAACCTTTTTCTTTCTTTAAATTTCTTCTTTCAAAATTCTAAAACTTTTTATTTTAAAATTCTTCTTTCTTTTTTTTTTCTCTCTCCCAAATCCTATAAAATTAATAATATTCACCTACAATAAAAAAATAAAATAAAATAAAATAAAAAATAAAACTAAAATACAAATTTTTTTTCTACTTCTTTACATTTCTTTTTCATTTCAAATCTTTTCTTTTAATTTCTCTCGAACCAATCTTTTCATTTTCTCCAAAACTACCCTTATCTCCTTCCTGCATTTCTCAAATACCTCCTCCTCTCCTACCAAAACCACCTCCCCCATCTCCAAGAGCTCCTCTGCCACGTCGAAGGAAGCAGTGTCGATAATTGTGTTGACCTCCCCACATAATTCTTCCGCGAACCTTACTCGTCGACCTTGACGAGGTTTCTTCGACCACACCTGGTCCAGGGTGTCTTCAGGTTCTTCAAATACTTCCGTGGCCAGAGGGTTTACCTCAGTTGGTATAACCGGCGCAGGCTCCCCAATCGGCTCTTCAAGGGTATTCAATGTCTAAACATAACTCATCAGTAACTTCATCCTTGAAGAATAACAATTTAAACTTACCTCGAAGATGGGGTCAGGCTCTAAAAATAACCTTTGCGCCACTTCGACCTCTGCCTTTCTCTCCTCCTCGTCGTCTTTGATGACCACCTGTCGTTTCTTGGGTGCCCGCCCTGGAACAGGGACTTCATCTTCATCTTCCTCCACCAACTCGTCGACCTCTTCCTTGACACCTCGCTTCGAACTCGTGGCCTGGGTTACCCAGGTTGAGATCTCGTTATTTAATTCCTTATCATTTTCCCCTACCAATTGTTCATCTTCAATCGAGACATCCCAAATGTCTTCGACCACCTCTTTGGTTTTAGGGATTACCCAAAACTTGTTCTTGGTAAATCGCTTTTCGATCTCTGCGTTCTTCGTTAACGCATCGCACGCCACTCGTCGCCAACGGCAAAACTCGCATTTCTGGCGAGGGCCTCGAGTCGCCGTACTTTCAACACAGAAATACTCCATGCTTTCACAAGCCGTGCAAGTTTGTGAAAACTGTCGGGTGATCATTCCCCCATCCGCTTTAGGGTGTGGAGGCGTAGGTGTGGGAGTGGGGCAGTTCATTATAAAAAAGGGAAATTAATAAGTGAGGAAAAAATTATTAGAAGAAGGGAAACTAGTGTGGGAAGATGGCTCAAGCTCAACGGAGTTCGCAATTCTTATACCTGGGCATCTGTCACGCGCCACGTGACACTCGAGGCGAAAGCAGCTCATTAAATCAATAATATCGAGTCCTAAATCTATACTCGAAGCGCAGAAAGCAATTCTCCATAGCAACTGCGATTTTCCTTTGTGTACTTACTATTTAACTGCGCTAGCCTAAACTCTAAATCTAAATTAGTCAATCTCCCAATAGGGTGCCTTAGTCCTTTTCAATAAGCGACGCACAGCGCTAGGTTCAACGAAATAGTACAGTAGTAGTTTTCATTAAAGTTTTGTTAATTAATTAAAAAGGGGTAAATAGAGCATGGACGGATATTTAGTGAAGAGGGTCTAAGTGTATGTTAGTAATGGTCAATGGAATGGGAATGGTGCGATGGAAGGGAGGTCAATGTGAGGAGGAACAAAGGATATAAAAGGGGTTGGGTATTTGGTTTGATATTTCCTTTGAATTAAATTATTAAATCGTATTTACATTAATAGTGGCAAACCTTTAAAGTTAAAATCATTGTTATTGTATCTTTCTTTTACTTTCTCAATATTCATTTCTAAATCCTAAATCTTTGATTATTGAGTGTCCAACCCTTTGTGAGATCTTAAGAATTACTATTACCTTTGAAACTAGTTTATAATTCTTCTCGAACAAGCCTCGAACCTGTTGCTCTTACTTCGAGTGATCTTCGAACCATTTCCTCAAATCATTCCTCTGTGTTTCGAAGAAAGTTTTAAATCACTCATCTCACTTTCAGGAACATCCTCGACCTTGTGCGTAGGTTTTCTGGTGACAGAAAATTCCAAAAAGAAAGATTTCTTGATAGAATGTGTTAAAGCTAATAAATCTGTTGAGGAAATTGAACGTTTAAAGAAATTGTTGGATGACTAGTTTGTTTTATTACTCTCACACTTCAACTGTTCATATTTATTTGTACATAAAATTTCCAATAATTTCCTTTATTTCATTACTCTCCCACTTTTTTTAAATAAAATTTTCATGTCTCCTTTGAAAATTTGACGATCCCCCACCCCTGGATTTTTTTGAAGTAAGGGGTGGGTATCAAAAAAATTCTTTCATATCATGAATCTTGAAAGTCTTATATGAAAATTTGGCTTTACTACCTCCTGCATTTTACTGGTATCCCAAAAATTCTTACATGTCAAGAATTTCACAAGTCTTATAAGAAATTTTGGCAAAACCCCCCATGAATTTTATTGAAGTAAGGGACGGGTATCACCAAAAAATTTTCACCAAAATATTTACAAGTCAAAAAAATTCTATATCTGTTTTAAAAAATTGGCAATACTCTCCCCTGCATTTTATTGAAGCAAGGGGTGGGTATCATCAAAATTTTTCTAAGTCATCAATTTCACATGTCAGATTTGAAAATTTGGCGATACCCCCCCTGAATTTTATTGAAGTAAGGGGTGGAAGTCATCTAAATTTAATATTATTACATAAATTATTAAATAAATATCTAATATATATCAATTTCCCTAGTTTATAGTAATGACAATTCCTCAAGCCAAAATGCAGACCAAGTCTAGAAACAAAAGTTTGGGACTTTCTACAGGTATAGGCAAGAGGAACCTCACAAATCAAATTTATAAATGTTATCATGATTACCTGTTATACAACCAAAGGTCAATGGCTCATCACATTACTTGAGAAAATTTATATATAAAAAATATTTATTAAAAATTTATGAAAAAATATAAAATTTTCGATGACAACTCTAATCCCCATACTTTTTGGATCTAGATAAAGTTTTTTTAAATCGAATAACTTTACCTTCTTTCTTTACCTTATTGATTCTTTGTATCAACTTATTACTGATTTGAAATGAGCAACCAAAATGTGTGAAATCTTGACAGGATTCCAAACCAGGAGGAGCTTTGGTCGTTTGATGATTATCCTTTGAAGAATTCCAAATAGTTTCAATGATACCATTTCCCAAACCAAAATCAATGATGCACCGGTGGTCTGGAAAATATAAACCATGTCCTTTGATTTTAGCTGGAGATGGTATTGGGTGGCCAGTTATCGGATTGATATATGAGAATATTCCAAAAGTAAGAAAATTGGCATCATTCCTATCAATATGAATCTTATTGTGAAATATAGAATGAGTGATAATAACATTAGAAAATAAAAGATGTTTGTGGCTGATATCTTCCCATTCTGAGTCACACCAATTCGGTATTCCGACTTTGGTTGCAAGTTCATGATTTTTTTCAAATGACTTATTACAGAGCTTTTTGAGTCGAAGAGCAAGAAAAGAATTAAAGGAAGGTAGAGTGTCCCATAAGCGAAAATCTTCATCTTTTTTTGCTTTAGTGATATTCTTGACCAAGGAATATATGCCTATATAAATGAAATAAGTGAAATGATATTAAGAATGGAAAAAAATTATTAGACATACCAAGAGAATATCCTTTAACAAAACCTGGTCTCCAACCAAATCCAATCATGATACCACCCAACAAATTTGTATTCCTTATAGGTAATCAAACCAAAGCCATTTGATAAAGAGTAATGATAAGATCCGATAGTTGATTAAAAGTTTCATCTTTTACACCATCAAATGAATGAACTTCCAAAATGAATTGAGGCTTATAAGTATTACTGATAACTGCAACAACTCGATCATCACCAATTTCGGTTAGATATTTGATATCTTCTGGTAATTTTTTTGGATATTGATTTTTTTTATCTACTTTAGTTTTATGAAATAAAATGTTTGGGATATGATGAAAATAACTTTCACAGAGAATTTTTTTTTCAGATATCTTTTCTTCTGATGAGACAGATTATCTTTAATTTTTCTTGATGATTTAGATGATGAATAATGTTTTTTCAGATATATTTTCTTCTGAAATGTTGTATATATTTTTTTAGATATATTTTCTTCTGATGAGAATGATTATCTTTAAATTTTTTTGATGATTTAGACAAAGAATTTTTTTTTTCAGATATCTTTTCTTCTTATGAGACTGATTATCTTTATTTTTTTTTGATGATTTAGAAGATGATTGTATGGAAGTTGATTTCAAAGAAGATGATAGAGATGATAAAGATGAAGATGATAAAGAAGATAAATTTATTTTTGATGATTTAGAAGATGATTGTATGGATGTTGATTTTGAAGAAGATGATAGTGATGATAAAGATGAAGATGATAAAGAAGATAAAGATGAAGATGAGAGAGAAGTAAGGGGTGAATCTGAAGAAGAAGACATTTTTTTGATCTGAAAAAAAATTAAATGTCAATAAAAATTCAACTCAATTTTTTTTTTAAAATTTTCTCACCTTATTTTTCAAATAAAAAAAACTGTTTTTTATTTAAAAAATAAAATAGAAAAAAAAACAAAAAAACAAAAAATGAGTAAAAAATTTTCCAAAAAAAAAATTTATCAAAAAAAAAACCTGACACTACGCAATATAGGGGGTGGACTTGCTAGCAATTCCTCAACCTGAACTCAGATGGAACTCAGATGGAACTCAGACTGAACTCATACTGAACCCATAATGAACTCTACTTGAACACCCACCTAAAACTGTTCTTCTGAGTGGTGTTCATTCCTGATTGTATGGCTCCTTTATCAATAGCTCAATGTGTGTTCAATCTATGGTGAGTTTGGGTCCAAGGTTGCGGACTTGCTAGCAAGTCCGCCCCCCATATTGTGTGGTGTGAGGTTTTATTTTTAAAAAGAAAATAAAAGCAAAATCCTTTTAAAAAAAAAAATTTATCCAAAAAAAAAATTTCAGTAAAAATTAAATCAAAAAAAAAAAAAAAAAAATTAAAAGTGAACCTGAAGATTGGTTATTAAAAACCTTCTCACAAGATCCTGAAAAAAAAAATTAGTAAAATCAAAATAAAAAATAAAAAAATAATTTAAATAAAAACAAAATCACAAAAATTAATTATAGAAAAATTAAAAATAAAATTATAAACCTTTTTTGTTTTGTAAATAAGAGGGACAGTCCTTATCAGAAAGAATTTTTTTTTTTCTATATTACTGCCAAAAAAATTAAAAAATTAATCAAAATTACAAACAAAAATTTGTTAGTATATTTATTTGAAAGTTGGTAACCCGTCTTTATCTCCCATAAATGTCCCCTTTTCCCCTCCTTTATTTATTTGAAATGCCCTTATAAATCCCTCCCTCCTTGCCTCAAAAGTCCCCTCAAATTCTCTCCTTGCCTGCCTCAAAATCCCCCTATAATGCCCTGGTTAATTGTCTCAATACCCCCCTTTCCCCCCTCTTTAAGTCCCTCATCACCCTACTTCCCCCCTCTTTAGCTGCCTCAAACCCCCCCCATTCCCCTCTCCTTAGGCGCCTCAAACCCCCCCATTCCCCTCTCCTTAGGCACCTCAAACCCCCCCCTTCCATTCACCTTACCCCCTCCCAAACCGTTACCACCTTCTCTACCCCCCCCACCTCCTTGTTAACAAACGATCTGTAATGATTGGTTGCTAAGTAGTCGAATCGCTAACGATTCGACTCCTTAGCGAACGATTGTTACAGATTGTTCGTTAATAATCAGGGGGGGGGGGTAGAGGAGGATGTAAGGATTGGGTAGGGGGGTAAAGCGAGTAGAAGGGGGGGAAGGGGGGGTGTTTGAGGTGCCTAAAGAGAGGGAAAGGGGGGGTTTGAGGTGGGTAAAGAGAGGTGAAGGGGGGGGGTTTGAGGCAGCAAAAGAGAGGTGAAGGGGGGGGTTTGAGGGACATAAAGAGAGGGGAAGGGGGGTGTATTGAAGCACCTAAAAAGAGGGGAAGGGGGGTGATGAGGGACCTAAAGAGGGGGGAAAGGGGGGATTTGAGGCAGCTAAAAAGGGGGTAAAAAGGGGGTCTTGAGACAGGTAAAGAGAGGGAAAAAGGGGGGCCTTGAGGATGATAAAGAGAGGTGAAGGAGAGAAAAAAAAACAAAAAAAAAAGAGAAAAAAGAGAAAAAAACAAAAAAAAAATTAGTTTACCCTAGAACAAAAATAAATGAAGCACTTACAAAAAAAACAAAAAAAACAAAAAAAAGCAAAAAAAGAAAAAATCATGATTAGCAAATAAAAACCCATGAAAAAAGAAAAAAAATGACCTACCTGGTGAGATGAGTTGAGAAAATAAATGCAACCAAAATATTTGAGGGATGTTTGAGGAGAGGATGAAAAGGATATGAGTGATGAATGAAAAACAAAATCACTGACAAAATATGCGATTTCATGTTGAGGAGGTGAAAGAAAACCAATGAGCCATCCAAAAAAAGATATTCACCGTAAATTCAAAAAAAAAATGAATATGCAACAAACCAAAATACAAAACCAAGTGATTAAAGTACACAAAGAGGACATTTGGAAAGTATGAAAACATAAAAATTAAAAATTAAAAGGGTGAAGAGAAATGTTGGAGAGTAATTGGCATTATAATGGGGCGTATGCCAGTTGATTGAATGATTTGTGAATCAAGGGAGGGGAGTGCCAGTGGTGGTTCAGGATCCTCTTCTTCATAAAGATCATTCCACTCATCCTTTAAATCTGCTAGGATATTGTGGAGTATAACGCAAGTCATGATCCAATGATTCACACTTTTGATCTTCAATTTTTTTTGAAATTGGATTCTGAGCTCCTGAAGACCAGAAAATTGTCCCTTTAAAATACCTATAGCATGTTCAATCAGTACTCTTGATTGGGAAAGGTGATAATTAAAGGCAGTTTTGGGGTCACTTTTTAAACTTGCACCACATAAAGCAGGTATAATGTACTTTCCACTTGCATATGCTGATTCTGAAAGGAGGTACTGAGATTTGTCAAAGTATGAGTCAGGGGTTTGAGAAATCCTCATTCTTTGGAAGACGGAAGAGTCATGACATGAGCTAGGGCAGCCACTATGAAAAGCAATAAATTTTTTATTAACATCACATACCAGTTGAATGGCAATAGAGTATCTAGAAAGAAGATAAAAAGGTAGTTTATAAAGGATGAGAAATTGGAGAAGATTTTGAAGAAACCTTTTTTTGCAATCAAAATAATGGTTTCCATCATGAGCGGGCTTTTGACTCAAAGGTATAGTTGTGCCATCAACAAATCCTACACAGCCAGGGAAACCTTCAGCTTGCATTACTTGAGAGGATTCAAGTTGCTGTTCTGGAGTTGGACAAGCAAGTGTTTGAGACTTGAGGGAAAGGATAGCAATCATACAGCACTTGGTGTATAATATCAGGGTATCATATCCTATGTTAAAGAGATTATCCAAACATCTTACAGCAGCACCGTTTCCATTTGAGCTAAAGCGACATAGTGCAACAGCAAGTTGGATGGCAGGATTACGCTGTTTGTTATTGGAATTGTTATGAAAGATAGGATGACCGGAGATGAGTTGATAAAGTTTGAAGAAAGAATTGGGAGAAGTTCTAAAAAGTTGGGTGAAGTTTAAATGAGGAATGTTGAGAATGGAGGCCAGATTATATAGGGGATCATGATAAAGATTTGGCCCCCTGGTGATGATGTAACGCTTTTTGGAAAGAAAACACATATAAGCTAAAGCATCTTCAAAATCAGAGTCAGATTTATAGTAAAGAACTAAAAGAAAAGTGATAGCATTCATTGTTGAGTGAAGTAGCTTCCTAGTAGAGAGGTGTTTCATTGTTGCCGGTGGAAGGGTAAAGTGATGAGGGAAGTGGGAATTCACCACCAAATGTGCAGTTGGGGTGTGTAGATAGAAAAAAAACTTAAGTGTTTGCCACCAAAATTAAGTAGCATAGAGTGAGGAAAGATTTAAGGATGGCATCAGCAATTATGAGTCATGTGACTTTCTTGCAAATCCATCACGGATGAGATGAGTTTGGGATCAGGAATTAGGAATGGAAATTGGAGTATAAGAGGCGGGATAATGCATTATCATGGATTCCTTATCCACTAGCCCTGGGGCTAGTGGATAAGAATCTTCTGCAATTAATAATTTCTGATCCCGGAAAAAAAAAATTCCTGATCCCTAATTGCGGATCCCTGAACATTGATACCCCCTAATATTTTTATGACTGTGGTGGTCAATTAGGCTTATCACCACAGCAAAAAATGACATCTTCTTTAAAACAACTTGCTTTTTGGATCTCCACTGATAGCACTGATGAGTATGTACATATTAGTGAAACAACTTCCCTCAGATCACTCAAGCATTTCATAAAAGATATAATCAGTATATATGAAGAGGAATACTTACAAGAACCTAATTCAGCAGAAAAAAAAGTTATTTTGAAGGAGTATGAAGAGCATGGATTTCTTGGCTGTCTTTGATCAATTTTAGGATTGCACTGGGAGTGGAAAAATTGTCCTGCAGCTTGGTCCAGCCAATTTCAAGGGAAAGAGGGTACACCAAGAATTGTATTGGAAGCTGTGGCCAGCAAAAGCCTATGCTTTTGGCATTTTTTTTTTGGAACTCTAGGTGCTCTAAATGACATCAATGTTCGCCATTGCAACAACATCTTTGACAAACTAGTGCGATACAAAATAAACAATCACAGATACAAAAATGCTTATTACCTTGCAGACGGCATTTATCCATCTTGGTCAACACTTGTCAAAACTATACCACACCCACAAGATGAAGCAAGTCAATACTACTCCAAACTACAAAAAGCTTCACAAAAAGACATTGAGCCTGCATTTGGAGTATTACAGATCCAGTGGGGTATCATTCAACAACCATGTCAACTATGGACAATAGAAACTTTGAAAGAGGTAATGAAGTGTTGTGTAATATTACACAACATGATCATTCAGTCGAAATCAAGTACTGATCCTTACCTATTGAATTCTGAGAACATATCAAGTCAAATAGTGCAAACACATCATGATTCCACATTGTTCAACAGCATTACTGAATATATGCAGAGAAGTCAAGATTTGCATAACTCCTCAATACATTTCCAATTATGTGAAGATTTGAAGATTCACAACTGGAATTCTAGAGGAATGGATGGAGGTGTAGAGTAAATTTTGTTGTAAGTAGCTATTAGCCTATATTAAAAAAGAAAATTAGTATAATGAAAAAAGCATAACAAAATACTACTAACAGTATACTACTATATACTAGAAGGATTGAAAAATCCTATACTTCACATTGATACAAAAAAATTGATTAGCTTAAATGTGGAATTTTTTAAAAATTGTTGAAAAAAATAAATAAAATTGATTGATAGAAATTTTCACATACCCGTTTATTTAAATGACCACCTCTTTAAATTTATCATTAGAAATCTTATAAATATGAAGCCTTATTTATAAAAACACGTAAAAATTTAAATTAATAAAAGAGAAATAATATATAACATTGCAAAGAATATAGATCATTTTACATTGCAGAAGTGTGAGTGAAGGAAAGGGGCAAAGATATAGTGTATAATTGGTTACATTGCAGAGGTGTGAGTAAAGTAAAGGTGCAAAGATATAGTGTAAAATTGATTACATTGCAGAAGTGTGAGTAAAGGAAAGGCACAAAGATATAGTACATAATTGGTTACATTACAGAAGTGTGAGTGAAGGAAGAAGGCACAAAAGGCCCTTCTTATATATTAGAAAGGAGTCCAACTTGCACCAACTCCAGGGCACTCACCCGTTCAGCCACAACTCCTGTGGCAAATATGATTCATCCCCAATGTAGTGAAAAAAACTAAAAAGTAATTAATGTGGAAAATACTTACCTAGAAAAAAAAAGGAGATGCCGAGAGAATGAGAGAAATTAAATGAAAACAAAAAAAACAAGTAATATGAAAATTACTTACCTGGAAAAAAAGGAGAAGCCAAAAAGAACTAGCAAACAGTTGAAGAAAACTAACAGAGAAGGTGGAAAATACTTACCTAGAAAAAAAAAGAGATGCCAAGAGATTGAGAGAAAGTAGAAAAAAAAATAACTGTAATATGAAAATTAGTTACCATGAAAAAATAGGAGAAGCCAAAAGAAGCTAACACACTGTTGAATCAAAATAAAAGGTAATGTGGAAAATACTTACCTTGAAAATAATGGAGAAGCTGAAAAAATTTAACAATCAGTAAATTAGAAAAAAAAGGAAGCCAAAATTACATTTGGCTTCTCCATTATTTTCAAGGTAAGTATTTTCCACATTACCTTTTAGTTTGATTCAACGGTGTGTTAGCTTTTTTTGGCTTCTCCTATTTTTTCAAGGTAACTAATTTTCATATTAAAGTTATTTTTTTTTCTACTTTCTCTCAATCTCTCGGCATCTCCTTTTTTTTCTAGGTAAGTATTTTCCACACTAATTACTTTTTAGTTTTTCTTACTACATTGTGGATGTGTCATATTTGCCACAGGAGTTGTAGCTAAATGGGTCAGTGCCCTGGAGTTGGTGAAAGTAGAACTCCTCTCTAATATATAAGAAGGGCCTTTTGCGCCTTCTTCCTTCACTCACACTTCTGCAATGTAACCGACTATACACTATATCTTTGCGCCTTTCCTTTACTCACACTTCTGCAATGTAACCAATTATACACTATATCTTTGCGCCTTTCCTTCACTCACACTTCTGAAATGTAAAATGATCTATATTCTTTGCAATGTTATATATTATTTCTCTGTTATTAATTTAAATTTTTATGTGTTTTTAAAAATAAGGCTTCATATTTATAAGATCTCTAATGATAAGTTTAAAGAGGTGGTCATTTAAATAAACGGGTATGTGCAATTTTCTATCAATCAATTCTATTTATTTTTTTCAACAATTTTTAAAAAATTCCACATTTAAGCTAATCAATTTTTTTGTATCAATGTGAAGTATAGGAATTTTCAATCCTTCTATAATATAAGTATTATTTTATTATGCTTTATTCATTATACTAATGTTTTATATCAGGTCAAGTAAAAATTAAAAAAATAACCAAATTAAGAGCTATCACCATTCAACCACCACTTCTTAAATCATCTTTCATTTTATTTAATATATCTAGATCATCATCATCACAAAAGTTATTATTCTTCAACATTAAGAGTTGCTGAATTTCACTGCTTTGCATCTCACAGTCTGATTCTTGTAAGTTTATTCTCATGTTTTGCTGATTTATCTTTGTATTTGTTTCTTAAAGGTCGCATTTTCTTTTATCAAGATGAAGCCATTCTTTTTGTATGATTATTTGTTCTTTGGTAAGTTCGAGTTGATTTTGAGCTATATCAAGCTGCTTTTCTGATAAATTGATTTTTTTTGCAGATATTTCATTGCTTTCAAGAATGGCCTCAATGCGTTTTTCAGCTGCATCATTGTAAGGTGAAAAGCCCTCATCTTTTTTCCCTTCAGATAAATCAGCAAGTCGACATTTTTTGGCAGCTTTTTGGCCCAGCGGGCCGTCGGAATAGTTTGGAGAGGGTGAGGCAGGACAACTGCTGGAGTCAAATTGATTTCTTGGGTCACTTGAAAAACTGTCCATAGGTGTAGCTCTTTGTGCACTTGAAAAACTATCTATTGGAGAATTTCTAGAATTTAGGGGTTAGGTATGTTTCATTTACCATTTTGGAGCAAACTTGAGCTTCTCCCATGCTAACAAACTTTTAAAAGTTGTTTTACACTGATCTTGATAGAGAGAAAGTGCACTTCAAAGCCAATCACTGGGACTTGTTCTGCTTGGTGGATTCCTTTCAATACCATGATATATTGCACTAAACTTAAGTGTTGAAGTGTTCAAAGCTTGCCATATAAAGTGGGATAGAAGAATAATTAGTCATTTTTGAGTAGCATGATTAAATATTAAATATAAAAAATGTTTAATAATATGTATCTTATTTTAATATGTTCAAAATCTAGGTAGTGCAGTTTACTATGAGCATTAAAGTGTACTTCAACTTTCTTATAGAAGGTTTCCCCTGACTGTGATGTAGAAAATTCAGGTTGTTCACTAATAGATATCCAAGAAATAGCAAGTTATTCTTCCTCCTGTGTGTTCCATTTTGGAGATCATTTTTTCCTTGGATCTCTTGAAATTTTTGTAGTGTATGTTGGTGTTGAATTTCCAGTAGTGTAATGAAGTATATATAAGTGATATTTGGTTTTAATAGTGAGTAAAGTGGCTTGGAATGAAAATTGTAAAAAATGAGGAGCCGGGAAGGAGGCAAGCACCACAGAAAATTTGGGGGGGGGTATTGCTAGCAATACCCCTCATTTAAAAATTTTGGGAAGTGGTGGGAAGCTGTTGGGAATTCATTGTGAAACCAGATTTAAATCAATTGGACAAAGATTTGGTAATCAGTTAGACCTAGGTTCAACCCAACTCAATCACAGGTCTCTTGGAGCTTGGTGATTACTTTGATCTTCAGCTGAGCACAGATTGAGCAAAGCTTGAACATATCACTTAACATATCATAATATTCACTTTCCCATCTTGTGGAAAGCAAAATTTGATATTTGGTCAAAGAATATCTACAGATATTTTCTTGCCAAGTTGGTAACAGAAGGTTAAACTGTAGTATCTCAATTATTAAATTAGAATACATAGATATTTGCTAAAACATACAATTCAAATCAATTTTAATATTATTGAGATCACCATAAGTGTCTGTCCAAAGACTTACAAAAAGTGTGTTAGTATCAAGACATCATTCTAGATAGTAGTTTCAATTTGGATTTTGAACTGCCATCTAAAGCATTTTACTATTAGACAGAAACATAAATAAGTGTAATAAGAGCAAAATTATTCTATTTTGTGATTATAATGTAACAATAAAGCACATTTTTATTAAGAAAATTTTTCTTCTTCCACAAACCCAAATTTACTCTATAGGCTCAAGATTTATTTTTAAGCCATATTATTCATTTCAGTTATCATTGATTTACTTCCAATATTTTTTAGAAAGATAATAATAATACATGTGAATGAATTATGAGCTTAGCCTAGCAGATGCTAAAAAGTTATTTTGTCATTTTATTCAAAACTGATTATTCATTTTTTGCTTCAATTCATCTTTTAACAACCACTATCTTCAGATACTATTCTTACTTAATATGTCAAGTCTCAGATGTGTTGTAAAGTTCTCAATAACAATTGAGCAAATTTATATGAATTTAATTTCAAGATTTCAAAACTCACCAACCCCCACGATTTTACAGCGAGGCCATTTGAATGTTCATATTTTTGGACTATTTGAAGAATAAAAACCAACCCTTTTTGGTAATTTTTCTCAAGTGCAGAGTCAGCACATTGGACCACTATTGGGTGACATTGGGTCTGGATCTCACCATTTAAACCAAAGAAGTGCCTTGAGTCCTATGAAGCCATTCTATTTTCATGCTTACTTGGTTCCAGTTTTTGGTAATCAGTATCAACTTTGGGGATGCCTCTTTTCTTCAAGTACACTAATAAGTCTTGCTTAAGAAGCATTTTCTTCTGCTCAAATCAATTTATGTCCAATCACGAACTACAACTCCACTATCTTTTTTAATATCCCGCATGTAATTTTTGAAGGCTCTTTCCAAATATCTCAGAGTACTCAAGATTAGAAAGCTGATAAACTTTTCCAAGGAATCAAAAAATTTCTCAAAACACATCAACTTCAAGAAATAAATTTTATGATTTAAAATAAATGAATGTTAAAGGAAAATTTGGATATCATGTGGAGGCACCAGGACAACCATTGGCTTAGAGTTGGATTTGATGACTATAAAGATCAGTTTCCTAACAATCAATTAACCCCTGAAGGAAACAGGTCCATACTCGCTGATGATATGGGTTTGGGAAAGACACTGTCAACTCTTTCTCTTATTAGTGCAAGTCAAAGTGAAGCAAGAAAATTACAGGTCTTGGAAAATCAAAAAGGTATTAATTGGAGTTCAGCCACACTGATTATATGCCCACTGGCAACACTATTGAATTGGATCAATGAAATAAGTGTGCACTTTGAAGATAATGCGCTTCCTTTCAAGGTTCTTTATGGGAAGGATTGTCAAAATACAAACGTCAATGAGCTACAGGACACTGCTATTGTTTTAACAACCTATGAAACAGATAGCCCAACGATGTCAAAAAATCAAAGCCAAAAAAAGATACCGGTGACTCAAAAGCTCTTTTGGTATAGAGTTGTTTTAGATGAAGCTCAGTTAGTGCCCATTTCTATATCTAAAACTTAAAACTTAATTTTTATAATCAATTTTTATAAATATTCTTTTAGTTGAATTAAAAATCCTTACTTGCAGAGGGCTCAAACAATATTTGACTTGGAATCCCAACACTGACTATGCTTGACTGGAACTCCACTTCCAAACAGGCCCACTGACCTTCAAAGTCTCATATTTTTTCTTAGAATCAAAAGTGGCAAGAATACTGGTTATGGAAGAATCTCCTTTTTCCAGGTTTGCAAAGAGGAAAGGCTAATTCTATTAAATCAATCAATCACTTAATTAAAGTCATAAGCCTACGTAGAACAAAAGATGCAATTTTGTCTCTTCCAAAAAAGATTCAAAGGGGGATATCGGTTCAATTAGCAGATCCATGAAGGTCTAAACTTGATGTGCTTCAAGAAGGATTCACTGAGCAATATGGGCCCTCCAGAAGCACTGACCTCCCTTGGGACTCATCCAAGTTTCTTAGAGAGCTAATAATTTTAAGAAAATTCTGCAACCATCCAATCTACCAAAATCTGGATGAAACTCCAACTTTTGATTTCACCTGGCAGCATTCCGCAAAGATTTGTCATCTTATAGGCCACTTGCAAATTTTTTTGTCTGGTGGAAGGGGTGCAAATTTTCCAAAAGCTGTTATATTATCCAACTTTGCAGACTTTTTGCAGATGTAAGTGATTCTATAATGAATTGTTTTACAAAATTGTGTTGGCTTATTAAAAATTTTTTTCTAATATTTCAAAATAGAATAAAGATGGCTATAGATGACCACAATATTAGGTATACCCAGCTTATGGGTGAACTCAGCAGGACAAAGCAAGACAAAAATATGCATGAATTCCATTTTAATAAAAATTGCCAAGTTTTGGTTGGAACGATTCAGGCTGCAGGAGTGGGTATAGATCTCAGGTGTTCTCAAAATGTATATATAATAGTGAGCTCAATGTATTATATTTCATATTAAGAACAAAAATATTAAATTTTTTTATGTTAAATGTTGAAATAGGAGCCAAATTGGAATCCAGCAGTTGAGAATCAGGCTGTTGATCAGCTGTATAGAATGGGGCAGCAAAATGAAGTAAATGTTTTGAATTATTTTGTACATGGAAGTATAGAATTCAGCACGTATAAGATTCAAAGGAAAAAAATGGAGCTAACAATGTAAGCCCAATTTAAATTCTATACATTATAATGATAATAGTAATTGTTAAAATTATGTTTTTGTTTTCAAGGCTAAGTGTCCCAAACAGTGTAAATGATGAGTATGAGTGTGCAAACCTATTATTAAGGGAGTTTGTCAATCACTCACATTAGAGGAAGCAAGAATTTCAAGGAGAGCAGGTAAATTTATGGGATTTTGAGTATTTAAAAGTCTGAGTTGTTGAGGATTTAGAGATGCAAGATATAAGGGAGAATAACAGTCATTTGGCAAACCCTGGGGGACATGAGAAGGATTAAGGTTAGGTGATAATGTTGAAACCAAACTAATTCTTTTGTACAAGGACAAGTACTTCAGCAAACTTCCAGAGTAGGTTGAAGTATCTCGAATATCAAAGTGTTTTTGGTCAAGATATTGTGCAACTTTAGAAAAATCTTCAGACCTCCATTGCATTAAGATATGTCTTAACGATCCATCATTATCAATTTTGTTGTCTGAACAACACTTGATTTTTGTGAAAATGTTGTGATAAGTTTCACAATGTGGAAGTTGTTTAAGAAGTTTAGTTCAGTTAACTGAATTCTAAGAATCTTTGTTATTTGAAATAAAGGTCATGAATAAAAATGGTTGAAAAAAAGGGGATTTTCATACTTTTTTTATTCTATATTTATGCTTTCTCACTTTGATTATTTCTTGAGAGCTATCAGAATCCTTCTCAAGTCTTAATTTTTTAGCATGACCTAAAAACCAAAAGTGAAGAACTCCCATTTGATTTGAGAAGCTAATTTGAGTTGAGTCAATCAGATATGCAATCAAATTATTGGTTTTTAAGGCATTTTCCCAGTGTTTAATGAGAATATTTGCCAAGACCTGGTTCCATTTTTCAAACCAGTCTAGGTTCCAAGCAAAAGTTGACCCTGGGAAACCACACATGCAAAGGTGGTCAATAAAAGATTCATGGAAAATGGGTGGAAACTTTTACGAAACAGCTGAATATGATTCTGGATGAGGTAGTTCAAAGGCGGTGTTGCAAGAATTCATGTCCAATGATGAAAATCTGTTTAATTTCTCTTCAGTAGGGTTTTGTTTCTATCCATTTGATTCTGGTGACATATAAAAAAGTGAAAAACAAAAATTTTGTATATATCTACAAAAGTGAGAATTGAATGGAGGCAAAGTCTCATTAAAAATTCTATTAAGTGTTTGTGTGTTTGTGGGGAGTTTTCCATGAAAAGTAAGAGCTACTAGGGTTCATAAACAATTAGATTAAGAAAGTGTTCAATAAAATTAAACAAAGAGGAAGGATAAATTGTGGAGCTCCAAAAACTTTATGATCAAACACCCCGCAATACGGGGGGCAGACTTGTTAGCAAGTCCGCAACCTTGGACTCAAATTCACCACAGATTGAACACACATTGAGCTATTGACAAAGGAACCATACAATCAGGGATGAACACCACTCAGCAGAACAGTTTTAGGTGGGTCTTCAAGTAGAGTTCAGTATGAGTTCAGTCTGAGTTCAGGTTGGGGACTTGCTAGCAAGTCCACCCCCTATATTGCGTAGTGAAAGTTGATTTAAGGAGAAATATCACAAACATTAAGAATAAGAAATATTTCAACTTTATGGCATTATAATATGCATAAATTATATTTTTATATGCAATTTGAACTCAAAAGGAATGGCACAAAAGGAAGAGAATGATTATGTGATAAAAGCAGACTCATTTGAGAAAAGGATTTTTTTTCTTTTCAAAAAATGTTTCCACAAAAATAATTTGATAAATGTGAGGCTATGTTCATTTTTTGATTACCAAAAAAATATTTTTGGTCCAATATGATAGTAATACATGTTCTATTGAGTAATTTTTGTTCAAACTGAATAAATAGACTAGAGTGTCACTTCATCACATTTATGTATGAAAATTTATACAAGGTTTCAGATTTTTTGTAATGCTTTAAGGTTTACACTTTTGTAGCATCTATTATTTGAGTATTTTTGATTATTTCTTTATGGGAAATTCTACCTAGTACAGACCAATTTTCAAAGTGAAGGAAATATGTTTGTGATTGTTTTTTACAAATTATTAACCTTATTTTTGGGGTAATTTTTTAAATAAATATGTTAAAAATATGGATTACTTTTCTTATAGTCCGTAACTAAGAATTTTTACTAAAATAGAATAATTATAGGGTAGTTAGATATAACTCAGAAGGCATTTGATAGAAAAATAATTAAGATGCTTGTGTGTACAATAGAATTTTTTCTATGATAGAAAATATTCTGATAAACCTGCATGCATTGTTGTACAAATGCAGAGAGTATACAGAATACAAATAAAGTAGACTGCATAGCTTTTAATTAATATATAATTTATCTGATTAAAAATAAACATTTTAACTTAAATAATTTCAACACATATTCCATCCTATTCTTTTGATAAAAAATGTAGCTTATATTAGCTAGTGCCTTGCAAAAAAAAGGAATACCTTCAATCGGTAACTTCCAACAGCTAACTTATTCCTACTTTTATCACAATTACAATGCCTCCATTTTTTCATGTATGTCAATGTCAAGAGCTTGGATGTGTCAATAGAAAGTATAAAACTTCTTCTGGGTCCTTTGAAGTTGGTATGGCTTTCAAAAGCTCTAATTCTTACACAAAATATCAAGAGTAAAGGAATAGGAAGGCCCAGATGGTTATTTCTTCCAACAATCCACTTAACATTGGAAGTTCCAGCTCCACAGAAACATTAAGCTTTATATCTATAGTTCAAAGTGAGAATAAAAGTCTTTATGATGTTTTGATGATTTATTATATAGTGGCAGTCGCTATTGGGGGCAGAAGTATCTTCAACAGTCTCTAGAAACTCAAATCTTGGGGAACAGTATAGCTGAATAATTATGTGGCAGGCAGAAAAGCTTTCTCTGATTCATGATTTGAGCAAAGAAGGTTGTACTCAATTTTTGGATGAAGAAATTAAGAAGCTCAAACTTCTAGGTGATAGTGGAAGACTGGATTCTGATAGCATTGTCCACCTGATCCCATGCTCAATAGATACGGGTTTTAGTTGATTAAAGCTCAATCAATCATTTTTCACTAAAACATGCTGTCCTAAATGCTTTGCTATTTATGAGTATAACTCTGACTCTCAACCATCTATACTATGTTGCAATCAACTGTTTTTTTCATCATCAAAGCGCTATTTAAAAATTTTTGGAGCAGGACAAATTGTAGTTAAATGTGATGAAAGGCTGTATTTGATGGAGGAACATCAAGAACATGTAAAATACTATTCTCTTAAAACATTTCATCAACATTGTTTTATCAACTGGCTTAAGGAAAAGATCAAACTGTTCAAATTTGAGATTCTGATTGAGAAGAAAAACCCCTGTGGCAGACAATGTAGAGTGTGATTTGATGAAGGATATTTGTGATGGTTCAATTTGGAAAAACTTTCCCATTACCACTCCAGCTCTGGGTGGCAATGATGATGAATATACAATAACTTCAGGCAACTTAATGTTTAATTTATATGTCAACTGGTTTAGGCCTGGTGGTAATAGGATTGGAGGTCATCAGAAGTCTGTAGGCAATATTATGATGGTGTGTATGAGCCTACCTCAAGAAGATAGATAAAAAATGGAAAATCTTTTTTTGTATGCTATTATACCTGGAACAACAGAACCCACAAGTGAACAGCTTAATCACCTTCTAAAACTGCTGGTTAATGATATAAAAAATCTATGGGATGTTATATTGATTGAAAAGACCCATCTTTATCCACAAGGCCGGAAATTAAGAGTTGCATTGTTCTCTTTAATAGGTGACATTCCTGCAATACGAAAATTGGCTGACTTTTGGAGTCACTCTGAAAGAATGTTCTGCTCTTTCTGTAATATCTCTAAAGATGAAATTAGTGAAAAGAATGTGGGAAATTTTTCATTACAGAATCATGAGGATCATATGTGCTGGGAAACAAAGTGGAAAAATTCTAAGTCACATTGGGAGTGTGTATCAATTGTTCAGAATCATGGGGTACAATGGAGTGAGCTGAATAACCTTGAATATTGGCATCCAACTGAATATTTCTCAATTGATGTTATGCATTCACATATGCTTGGCAAGCTAAAAGATCACAGTCTAAGCTATTTTCAAATCCAAAATGCAGCAAAAGATCTAGAAAAAAAAGCTGGAATAAGATAAAAATTGGCATGTAAGAGAAGAAGATAACAATTTATTTTCTGATAATTCACTGCATAAAAATTCTAAAAAACATAGAAGTAGCTTAAGCACCATGAATAATGATGATGATGATACAGGACACACGAGACAGCACAAGGGGCAAAGACTTACGAGTTCAAGACAGTCATCAAGTCATCATGGACTAGATAGTAAAGGATTGGGAACAAATTGATCAAGAAGCCAGAGTAGGTCATCCAGCTCCAAATTTATTCCTCCATATAGCAATTTGGCCTCATTACAGTCTCACAGCAGTGGCAGTAGGAATTCATTGTATAACTTAAGGCAACAGAGCATTAGCATATCACAGAGTGAAGGATCTCACTCATCAAATGATACAGCTAGAGATGATGAAAATAAAAGGAAAGGTAAGGAGAAAGAAAATGAAGGTAGTAGTAATCCACAAATCACAGCAGAAGAGCTACAGGTTGTATGGAAGATAATTGATCAAGAAGACCTCCCTGGCTAACACAAGTTCCAAAATCAGTAGGATCTAAAAAGGCAGGATCCCTCAAGGCAGCAGAATGGCACATGCTGTATACTCTCTACTTTCCTTTGTCACTTATACCCTGTTGGTTTGAAAAATATAAAGAATCTGAATCTTCAGCTTCCTCAGCTGAAAAACCAAGAGAATATTATATTCTCAAGTCACTTGTAACATTATGCTCAATCACCAATTTTTTGACATAAAAATATACAGACTAATGAGCTTAAAGATCTGGATCAATTTCTGTTAGAGTATTGTGAGTGCCTGGAAGAGGGTTGGAAGAATATTAACGCAAAGCCAAATCTGCATATCACTCAAAATTATCCTGAAATGATAAAGCATCTTGGCCCACCACCAGGCACAGCTACTTGGTCTGGAGAGCAGGTGAATCATATATTATCTGAAATTCCAAACAATCACCATCCACATATGTAATGTTTGTAAGCAATGATTTAAAAACTCAGCTGTGATAATTTATAAATATTGACCACAGGAGAGATACCGCTAACAATGCTCAAACATTGGTACCGGAAGTCTAGGGTATTAAATCTTGGTGAAGCTGAAGATAATGATCAATGTGAGACTAACAAAAGCCATATTGATCTTGATAAACAAAACAAATGGATCCATCTAAGTATGGCATTATTTACTAAATGGGTAAGGGCACAAATGGTAAAAGAAACTTCAAGACAGGCTTTGACACCATCAGAGAAATATGGGGATTGGGTAGTTGAAACTGATAAATGGAAAGAGGTTTACTAGTTACCATTGACACATTGCTAATTCAACAATTGAATTCTACTGAGGAAAAGATAGCCAGTTTGGGCAAATTGATGATCTTTCCAGGTCAAACAAAAAGAATGATCAAATCTATTTAATAGTAAGTCCTTTCAAGGAGCTTTGTCCAGAAGAAACATCAAAGGATCCCTATGAGCTTTTCCCACAAGTGCATTGTTGGTTAGTAAGAGTAGCCAAAGCAACTCAAATTGTGATTAAGAAAGATGCAAGAATTGGACATGCAGCTACTGTCAAGCACAAAAAAGGAATGTTTGGAATCAAAGACGAGGTTGTCACTGCCATCGGACTGCAGACAGTAGTGAGTAAAAAAATTAATCAAATTTATTTTCTGTTGACTAGCATCTTTGTGTTAATTTGTAGGATTGGTGATGTTTGTAAATGGTAAAAGAAATATTTCAATGCTCAATTAAAAATGCAATGCATCCAACTTACCTTATCTTAAGTCAGTCAACAATTACATTGGTTGCTTTTATTGCAAGAGAACCCATGCTTTCAATGAGTCATTTTTATCTTAAATGTAAGAAAGAAAGAAAGAAAATCATGATAATGAGAAATATGATAAAATTGTTACTTAATGAATGATCTTCTTGCTCATTCATCTACTATAAATAGTTTGAACTTCCAACTTTAGCTGATAGCTATATATTATTCACTTTATTTCTCCCCAAGAGAACATACTTGTTAACAAGACTATAAACATAGTATCTTTTTTTACTTTAACTTTGATATGTATAAATTTTAACAACTGATTATTTTTATTTTATTTTATTTTATTACAGTTCATTATGGATGATAATTTTTAAGGGATTTCTGTTGACCCAACTGATTCTGATTGTTTTCCACCTCAACATACTAATACTGGAAACACTCCTCCATCACCCGCTGCTGATACACCTCCAGATGCATCTCAATCTGTACTGCCTAATCATAACCTACCACCTAATCCAAATCCAGGCCAAGAGTATCATGCAGAACCAAGAAATTTTAATCCCAATCATCCTTCTGCTCCTGAAAGTGCTGATCAGCAAGGAAGAGATTGGGCTAGTGAAGTATTGAGGGAATTTTTTGGAGACCAATCATCATCTGCTCAGCCTAACCAAGGAGAAAGCACAAGTGGAGATGGTAAGTCAAATTTGTAGTGTATTCTTTTATTTAAAAATAACCAATTTAATTAACTTATTTTAATTGTTAGTAAATCCCTCAATCATTATGGGTATCAGTGATTACCACAGACTCAATTCAGCAGAGTCTCATGAACAAGAATGGGTGTTAAGGGCTGTAAGTGGCTTAGTTAGAAGGAATGATGTTCCCAGGAGCTCAGACAGTCTAAAGAGAAATATTTACCACTTTCTGAAGTATTGTCTTGGGGGACCAACACAAATAGCAAAATATCCTGCAAGCCCAACACCTTTAGAGATTGAAAATTGGAAAGCTTGGAACCAATCCAAACTGTCCTAACCCAAGTCCAATATTCTAACTGTGCCAATTCTGCAGCTGATTGACAATTTCTGATAACCAATTCTACAACCTTCTTGTGATCCAAAATTTGACTATCCAAATTTTTTCCAGCACCTGAGCCTTGAGGACTAAAAGGAGGAGCACCAATCCCACTTTCTGTCAAAAGAAACTTAGAGCGTGAATTGCAAGAAAAAGGTTTTTGGAAATTGGACTTTGATTGGACTTGCTGTGATCTTTTGGAATCAACTTGGAATCAAGTCATGGGAAGCATAGTATGCAACCACTGTACCAGGTGGCTCACCACCTTGAATACAATCAATCAGTCAAAGCTTCAGTTCAATCAATGTGTTATTGAGAAATGGGTAGTTAATAAGGGGAAGGGGATGATAAGGTTGTTTGGGCAAGAAGAGGAAAGGGTGTAAAGAGAAATGATGGAAAAGAGGGCAAGGGCACAGGTAAAACGTTATTGGACCAAGGTAAGTTTTTTATTTTACTTTGCTTTTTGTTATTATGAAGTTGAATTAGTTTGAATTCAGATTGCTAGTGCATGCTAAAAGTTAGCAAGAGATCTCTGCAGTGATGTGCCAGGTTTTGTTGTGCTTTTTCATGATACTAGGTGCATCTCTGATATCAAGGAAGGCCCACCACCAGCCCCAACTGCACCCATCTGAGCTATTCCTGGATGGCAAAATCCTGAACTCAATGATTTGTTTAAAAAAATGGATAAGATGACAAAGGACTTAGCCCATACACCATCTCAAAGAAAATAAGCATTAAAAACATATTCACAGTCATCAGAAAGGACAGTTTCACAAGATGGTATATTCAATGTTCCCAAATACCTCCCCAAGAATTGCTATTCAGAAACATTTTTGGCAGGATTATCAGGTTGGAGCTGATATTGATCTGGTAAAGATTAGGGAATCAATTAATACAGCATCAACATCATCATAACTTGGGTATAACAGTGATCTTCTGTGTAATATAGCTATCTTATATTGAATTTTATGTATTATGTTATTTTTCAAAGCAACTTGGTAAATGTTATAAGGTGATATTGAGATAGAGTAACATTTTATTTAAGAAAAACAAATAATGTATGAGATATAAAAATGTATTTTCAACAAATTGATGGTCCATACCTCTTTATGTCACCTTTATGTATCCATATTAATTTCGATCGAAATTAATGTTGACCAATACATAGTGAATACATGCTATGCCACTTACACTTTTCAGGCATAGCTACCATTAAATATGCCAGTATCAAAATCAATGAGCATGTTAATCATGAATTTCTGAAGTCAACTGCATATTTTTATGCATGGTGCCTTTCCAACATTAATTTTAATCAAAATTAATTTTGAATCTGGCATATTGAGTGGTAGCTATTCCTGGAAAGTGTAAGTGGCATAGTGTGTATTCATTATGTATTGGTCAACATTAATTTTGATCAAATTTAATATTGACATTTGCATATTGAATCCAAACCAGCAAACAACCCAAAAAATTCTTCATAATACTGCTCATTAATTTTGATCAAAATTAGGGTTGACCATATACATATTGAATGGTAGTTATATCTGGTGTGTGTAAGTTGTAAAGCTTGTGTTCAATGTGTATTGGTAAACATTAATTTTGATTGAAGTTAATATTAATGTGTAAATGATATATACATGCTCAATATGCATTGTAATGTGTTTACCTAAGAATAGAGGGCCCTAATTTTCATCTTACAGAAAAATGCTTGGTGGCATGTCAAATTAAATTTTAATTGAAATTAATGTTGACATGTTACCATGCATAACAGTAAGCAACTGACTGCATAAATTGATGATAATCATGAACCTTAATTTTGATTGAAATTAATGTTGCCAAATGAAGATTGAAGAAAAGCTATGCCACTTACACTAGCCAGGCATATTAACTATTTATTATGTATTGGTCAACATTAATTTTGATAGAAATTAACATGGATATGTAAATATTATATTTACCCTCAACATGTATAGTAAATTTCAATACTTAAGAATACTTGCTGTCATTTACATGTCATGCAAAAAGCCATTATATCATCTCAACATTAATTTTGATCAAAATTAATGTTGGCATGCCATTATGCATTGAAACATTTAACTGACTAAAAAAGTTCATGATCAAATTGCTCATTAATTTTGATCAAAATTAATGTTGACCAATACATATTTAATTTAAGCTATTTCCACTTACTCAGAACAGATATAACTACCATTTAATATTTATATGTTCAGCCTTAATTTTGATTGAAATTAATGGGCAGTTTTATGAAGAATATTTTGGGTGGTTTGCTAGCTTGGATTCAATATGCAAATGTCATTATTAAATTCAATCAAAATTAATGTTGACAAATACATAATGAATACACACTATGCCAATTACACTTACCAGGCATAGCTACATGCAATATGCCAGTATCAAAAGTAATTTCTATTGAAATTAATGTTGTCAAGGCACCATGCATAAAAATAAGCAGTTGACTCCAGAAATTCATGATTATCATGCTCATTAATTTTTTATACTGGCATATTTAATGGTAGCTATTCCTGGAAAGTGTAAGTGGCATAGCATGTATTCACTATGTATTAGTCAAAATTAATTTCAATTGAAATTAATATGGACATGGACTATGCATAAAATTCCAATAATTATAGGTAAGCTAAGCAGTTGGATTAACTGGTTTGATCAAGTACACCATATAAAAATTTATGTTTTAATGCCTTGGTTAATTCCAATCGAAATTAATTTTAAGCCATGCATGTTGAATTTTATCTATGTCTGTGTAGTCTATGTGACATGGCTTGTATTCAATATGCATGGGTCTACATTAATTTCGATTGAAATTATGAGGTTCATTGCCTCATAAATTTTGTGGTTTCTTTCAGGGTTCCATGCATGGTGCCATATGATACTTGTTAATTCCTATCAAAATTAATTTCAACACCAATATATTGAATACAAACCATGGCACTTACAGTACTTGGTCATAGCTAAAATTCAATATGCCAGTCTCAAAATTAATTTCAATAGAAATTAATCAGGATCCATGAAGTTTATCAATAGTGTATGAGTTAAATTTCAAGTCATATGTTCCATCATTTTCTTGCACCCATTTCTAGGTTATCTCAACAATTTTTTTCAAGTTTTATTATATTTATCAAAACTGTGATAAGTGATGAAAAATTAGCTAATCCAAATCTCAAATTGAATATTAATGTTTTAATAATTTTGAATTTTGCTTAAGGTATTTCATTGGGTGATTAATAATAATATTTTATCAACTTAGTAGTCCTATAAATTTTGAAAAGTAACAATATTGGTATAGTTAGGGACAACAATGCAAAATCTTGTGCAGACTAAGATATATTGTAAAATAAAACTATTCAATTTTTTTCCCTTAGTTGCATCCAAGTTTATCAATGGTTTGGTCACTGGGCCCATACCCTAGCCCGACACTCCTCCTGTAACTTAAAAAACAAATTCTTATCTTAAATTCTAATGTTACCAATTTTATATTTATAATTCATTTCTTGTTTGGTGAGGCATATCAGTATATTTGTGAATCTCTCATTGTCATCTGAAAGTAAATTTAACAAATAGTTATAAAGCATTATCCTTTGTTTTCATAAAATATACTAATTAAGTGTATCTCCATTGTTTAGGAGTAAATTCTAATTTAAAAAATTTTGTATTTACCCATGGCAATTTACATATGGGATATGCATTTTTTATTATTTGTTTTTCATAATAAAAGTCCCCAAAGAATTCCTAGTATTTTCTGTTAGCTACATCAAATTTTGCTTCAATATAAACAGATTGTGATTTAGCATGTTACTGAGTTTACCCCACTATGAATAATACATGTTAAAAAAAGCTCAAATAATATATAATCCCCCTCTTTATGTTTTCTGTTTCTTTCATCCTCACTTTAATTTTAATTTCAATCTTATTCAATTTTTTATCCTATTAAATTATCAACTTCAATTTTCTAGAATAGAGTTTCTTATAATTATTTATCATATTACATCATAATTTTTTGATATCAAATACTTTATTTTTATATTCATTAATCAATATGTCTATTATTCAAAATCCTACACCTCCACTTTGTATGTGTATCATGTTCCTCTCTCTTAATTTATATATTTCACTTATGTTCTATATCTTTTGTTTTTCAAAAAATTGATTTTCCAGCGCCCAAATGTTTTCCATTCCACTCTCTGATTGATACTTTCTTTGAAGCTTTTGAGCTTGCACCATGTCTTCCACATGTCATGGCACCTAACCCTCATGTACTTGACAATGAGAGGCAGGAAATAACAAGAGTTCAGTAGTGCAATTTACTTGAATTGGCCAGAGATAAAACGGAAGAACTTGTCAAGATCCTTAACAATAATCCTTCATATTTATCTAACCGTTGTAACAACTTACTCCAATATGTGAAAAGCCTTGAAAAATGTATGCTCTTCACTTTTTTTGTCTCCTTTTAAATTAGTAGATAAGATTATTAATATTTTTTTTCTTCATATATATTTGTAGCTTACGAGGAGGGTATGATTCCTCCTAATGAAGTCATTGTCATTAGGGATGATGATGAGACAGATGAACCATCAGCTTCAACTCATGCTTCAACTTCTAAGGAAAATCTTGAAACACCTGTTATTTGCTCCAAGAAAAAGAAATTATCCCAAGGCTCCTCTTTTGTTCGACGTATTAAACCGGCTTCTGCTAATGATTTTTCTGATGTATCAAATAATAAATCTCAAAAAAATAGCAAAGGCTTTGGTAATCAGTATATTCTTGTTTCCTTTTTTTTTATTGATATTATTTTATCTTTAAAATTCTATCATATATCTCTTTTTTTGCTTACATATTGTACTTTTTATCTTTCTTTTGATATTTTGTACCAGAAACTCACCTACTGTAGATTGTTCCATCTATAAACGCCCTCTCCCTGATGAAGATGATGAAAGAGTGATGAAAATAGCAATGATGAACTGTCAGAATATGAAGCTATGCTTGCTCATTGAAACCAGCAAACTTTAAAATCTTCTTCAAGACATGACGATATGTTTGATGAAGATGATGATTCAAACAGCTCATCACCGAATTCCTTCATTTCTAAGAAGCAATACCCATCACCTCCTAAATTACCTACTTTGACCTCTTTGAAAGCTTCTCTACCAATGAAATCAACTCCAATAAATATATCAAAAAAACCTCTAACTTATTCATCCTCAGTTCTAAAAGACTCTGATTTTCAGGAGGAATTCTGTCAAATTCATAAATTTTATAAAGGTAGAATCAGCACGGCAAAGGTCCTTAGGTCATGGTTGGAAATTTTTACTCTCCTCAAATTAAGCTCTTCTACTTCTTCTCAAGAGCCCATGTTAAATATTCCAATGTTTACTTTTCATTGGGAAAAATCTTGTGGAGAAGATTGGCTTTCAAAACTTACTGAGTTATGTAAGTTACCATAATTTTTATTCTTAACTTTTTTCTTTTACTTATTTTTTTTCCTTTTGTAGCAAATATTTTTTAGAGATTGATAGCTCACAGCCATGGGTACTTGATAATATTGATTTCAAAAAAATGGAAGATTTATGTGATCCTGATGGTTTAAATACCAAAATTCTTTCCTCAACAAAGAAAACAGATCACCCCAAATCCAATCTTAACCAAATGCTCATGAGATTAATGATCCCAAGTGATCACTGCCATTCTTCAGGGGTATCTCTTATATCATCTTCACTTTATCTGACCGCACATGAATTCAGCCAGCTTCCATCACATCAAAAATTTAACTCAGATTGTCCAATTGAACGTGGTCTTCAGCTTCTAGCTCACCTTTCAAATCTGAAGAGTCCAATTCCTGATGGCTTAGAAGTTGGTCCCACTGCACTTCAAACTCATGATATATCGATGTCAACTCTTCTTCAAACCAGAAATATTATCATTGATATAATTATGTCAATTATCATTCTTAAATCAAAATATTGTGCTGCAAAAATATCAAGTGGAAAGACTAGCAAAGCTCAACAATTGAGTCAGAAATAAGAAAATACTCAACTGACTATAATGAAACAGAAACAAAAGGCTGCGCTAAACAAGATAAATTCTGAATAATCCCACCACCAATATCAATCTTTCACATTCTATATAATCGATGGTGTCTGTGGTTTATTTCTGAGCTCTCAAGATCATAGATTGGCTTCAGCAGCTGATTGCTTGGAGGTGATATCAGAAATTAAGTTTCTTAATTTACATGAAAAAAAAATCATTTGATGGAAGAAATAATTTGGAAAAATTTAAATAACTATATTTTAAAATTAATAAAACCTTTTATAGGCAAGTGTGATCCATTTCCTTTAAATTTTGATACCCCAAGTCCTCTGGAAGTTTCTAGGGCTATTTCTGCAGATTTTCTTAATCACTGGAGCTCCATTCAGCCAGTATCACATTTTTTTGCTAAACATAGCCTTTCAATAAATTAATATTCCAACATGTAAATAGATAAAGTTCTGTGTATATGATTTATCTTGTATAATTCAAGTTATTTTCCTTCAAATATGTCAAACATGTGGCCATCTTTGAAATTTATTAAGAAACCTTTGACATGATTTTCTAAATTAATTATTAAAAAAAATTATTGTAAGTCCAGCAATAACAAAGAATTTAAAATCTACTTATATGATTTCAAATACTTGTATTAAACTCTTAAATATTTTATTGCTTATATAAAAATATGATAACTGCTCTAGTTTGGTTACTTTACCTTAAATTTTGAATAATCTATTAATTTTTACAAATTTTTTCATTGATTGTAACTTTTTTAATCAGAAGTAGAACAATTTAAATAATTAAATGAGTGTATTCTTAAAAAAATACAATTTAATCTATTATTGATTCAAAATTCTTTCATCAACTCTTTATTATTAACTTTTTATTAATAAGCCTGTTTGACCTAAAATACTATACAGTTAATTTGGTAGAATTAAAAGCACATTCTTATGGCTAATATATTTCAAATTCTTTATTATAGTTTTTTTATTTTAGAACCTTTGCTACAAATTTAATAAAAATGACATTTAAAGATTTCACAACTTATATATTTCCTCAAAAGTAAATCAAATTTTCTTATAATATTATGAAAAAAAATTGTTCTATTTCACAAATAAAAAAAATAGATAATACTATAATCATCACAACTGAAAATTTACAGCTACTCCCAGTATTTATCATGTTTAATTTTGCATTAAGTTGTATATATATGATATAAATTTTTAATATTTAAATATTTAAATATTTTAGATTTGTCTTAACATTAGATAAATAATACTTTTCTGACTCTATTTCTTCCTCCATTAAGTCATCTCTTTTCAAAAAATCTCTCAAAGCACTAATCAAATATTCAAACCTATATTCTTCTTCTTTAATTTCCAAGTACTCTGAAATATCAAAATCAAAAACATTAAGCTTTTCTATAGCATGAAAAATTCTAGTGCTGATTTGAATAGAAGAACCTATCCTCGTGAAGCCAGGGATTTTGTGACATCTTGAGGTAAAATGCCTCAGTTGATTGGCAGGCCATAATGTCACTGTTATTCCATTAGCTGCTTCAAATTGATTTTACTTCAAATTTTGGGAAACATAAGTTCTCCACCTGTTTGTCATGGTTGGGTCATATTGTACTTCATATGAATAGTATTTTTTTCTGTATCTTTAGGAAAAAATATTCTTAAAGTATACTCACTTGCATCCTTATCAAGATGAACCTCATTGGAGAACCCATTACCATTTGCTCCAGATGTCCAAGTTAAATTACTAGCAAACAGTACACCCTCTTCTTCACTAGAAACTTTTGAAAATCCAGGAATACCAAGTTTTGCACAAAGATTAGTTGCCTCGTTGTACTTTACATATGATATTTTTTTAAAAAAATATTCAAC
The DNA here is from genome assembly GCA_030280995.1 of Hemileia vastatrix. NCBI lineage: Eukaryota > Fungi > Basidiomycota > Pucciniomycetes > Pucciniales > Zaghouaniaceae > Hemileia > Hemileia vastatrix. The sequence continues at coordinate 40,075,184 of JASXTE010000002.1, forward strand.
GTACATTGCAATCCTCTTCATTTGTTTTTTATATTCATCCATGTGTACAATATCATCAGTGTATTCATCTGCAAGGAAAAGCATTTGAAAATTCAGTATTTAAATTAAAAAAAGTGATACTTATGAATATATAAAGATTTATTCCTATCTAAAATAAAGCCATCACCAAACATTCTTCAAAAACCACCAGCTCTTTGATGATAACCATTATTTGTAATTTTATTTTCACAGTAAGAAAGATCCTTAATGCATTGCATCATAGCTTCTAACATATCTAGCTCTTTGATCTCATGAATTTCAAAAGTCTGCACAAGAACATTAGGTATTAAGACACCTTTTGGTTTATAAATACTAAAACCAGGAAAAAAATTGTAATAATTATTGCAATTTTCATATTATTTGCATAAGATTGTGCATAGAAATGTAGCTTCTTCCTGTCTGTATCCATTCCAAGAGCATTTACAAGTTTCATTCTGGTGGCAATGTCTTTTGCCCACCTATTGATAGAGTTCTTCCCTGGCTATTTTTTTTTGAATTTTTACTCATTGATGGTTAAATCCTAAGAGAATGAAATTCTGATTTAAAATTGAAAAAAATTAAAAATTAGAAAATAGTAACAGAATTTTAATTATCAGTCAATGATAACTTTAACTTTATCATATCTTCAATATTAGAAATATAAAATTAGCATATCTACATATTAGTAAATTTATATACTTTTTCTTTATTTCAAATATTAAGAAAGTGTTTCAAAGGTATACTTTATTAAATTATACATATATAGAGCATAGCTTTATCATGTATGTATTCAGAAAGTACAAGATTTGGCTCTATACTAAATATTAATAATATAATGTAAGTATAACTCCAATACACTAGTAATATTAAAAAATTTATAGAATTATCATATCCACATATATAAAATGAAAAATCTTGCTCTGACCAATATATTGACTTAGAAAGTTATACTTCAATAAATTATTAATTTTTAAATTGTAGCATTGTCCTGTATGCTTTCAGCAAGTACGAGACTTTGAAAAAATTTAAAAATCAATAAATTAAAGGTAAAGTACAAACAATCTAATTATTATTATGAAAAGAAAAACATTATCCTGTATGCTTTCAGCAAGTACAAGATGATGTTTTACTTTTCATATTAATAATATAATGGTTGAGATAGTATTAAAGAAATATAGAAAAATGATAAGCAAAACATGAACTTACATGTCTATAAAATCTTCTTCCATTTGTAGCTGATTGATCAAAATTAATTATAAAGTTTATTTTATAATCACTGTTTTAAAAAATAAATAGTTAGATAAATAAATTGAAAATTTTCCATAAGGAATAAAGAAAAGTAAATTGACAAACAAATAAAAAAACTTAAAGTTAACTTAAAAAGAATATTTTGGTAATGATTTGAAAGGGTACAGTAAAAGATACCTTAAAAATAAATTCAGAATTAGAATAATTAGATTAACTTGTCAAAAGTGTAAAAAAGAGTAACAAACCAAAATGATATGAAATGCAATAGCAAGAAAAATTTGCTTACTGGTAATCGGATAAGGTCAAGAAAATAGTACCAATAATTCAAAATGATAAAGCAAAAATATGATCGATAATTTTTGAAAAAGGTAAGTGAGAGAGAGAAAGGAACAATAAATTTGGTGGCAAACAGATGTGGATATCATGAATTTTCACTGATCTCTTTTTCAAAAAAATGCAGCTCTCCCAGTCATATGATAAACTTCATCTAAATTCCAAGAATAATGTTGCCAAGGCACTGTATGCAGAATGATCATTTTTTCCTATGCATATACTAATTCCAGCTAGAATCTACTTGGCTGCATGTTTTACAGATGAAGGTTTGTGGCACGCTGAATATCACATTTAAAAAAAATTGATGCCACATAATTCTAGCTACCATGTTTCATGTAGCTAAAAACCATACACTCATCACATTTAAATTTACATTGCGTCAAAATTATTTCATTTTCAAATTTTTTTAAAGGGAACTATAATGTGCACCACCTATTTCTAAAATATGAACCTCCCCACCATATTAAATTGGTAGATTTTTAATTGTGCAATTTTTTTGCCTTGACCTTTTTCCTGATCTTACTTGGCTCAATATGTCAAAAAATGACAAATGTTGCTGAAAGCAACATTTGATTTTGTTTCTATGTGTAAAAATGGAAGGCCGTCTCTAACCATCTGCAGAGCATTGTATATCTGATTTGAACACATGTCTATTTATTTATGTGTTTAAATTAAAAAATTTACTTTTTATTGCAGCCAGATTTATACTGGCTGCTTTTAGGAAACCTTAATTTATGACTCAAGCCTTTGAAGTTGGCTTGGGTCCCTTAAATTTCAATTTAGTACTTCCAGCCAGGGGAAACATGGCTGGAAGTGTTGCTTTCAGGAAACCAAAGTGGATAAAAGTGACTTTGGTTGCTCCCTTTTACATTTGCCACCCTCCCAGCCAATTTACTAGGATGGAAGGTGGACAAATCTGTATGCAATGCATGTTGCACACTTGCTTCCATATTTCATGCAGCTGACTTGAAATCAGCTGCATGAGATATGGGCAGCACATGCAATGTGCGTTGCATGCAGCAGAAATGTGCACTGCATGTGCTGCATGCAGTGCATTGTACAGCCAGTTTTTTTCTGGCTGTGAAATGCACACAGAGAAATCTAAGTCCCTGCAAGGGACTTAGGAAACAGGGGGAAAAAAGTGGGAACTAGATGTCAAGTTCAGTTTTGTGATCCTATTTCATTCATGTGCACATTTCTGTGACAAAACATGGAATGTCACTTTTTGGGACAAGGGCCATTTTAGGACCCTAGTTTTTTTTGTTTTTCTGATGTTACACAGAAGAAAAATGTCTTCTCACCCCTCTCATGTTGTCTACCTCCTGCACACTCATCCACTAGTTGTAATCCTTCACTGGTAAGTGCCTTTTTAACTTTTCACTTTTTAAGTTTAATTTTATTACTTACTTTTTTACATTATTTTTCTTCCCTTTCTCCTTCATCCTTCTTTTAGTGATGGTGCATATCTTTATTTTTTTCTCTATCCCCTTCCTCCCTCTCCTCCCTGATTCACTTGTCTTCTCTCCTCATTCCCATCCTATCACTTCCCTCTTCTCCCCTTCCTTTCCCCTCCCCTCCCTATCCTATTGCTTCCCTCCCCTTACTCACCATCCCTATCCTATGGCTTCCCCCCTTCCCCTCCCCTCCCAATCCTTTTGCTTTCCTCAAATTTCCCTCTATTTCCTTCCTCAATTCATTTGCTTCCTGTACCAGAAGAAAGCTTCCAATTCATAAACCACAAAGGCCCTAAAGAAACAAAAAAAGTAAGTAAAACCAAAAAAGGAAAAAATAGAAATATTAAACTAATTAATAAGGTTTCAATCAGATAAAAAAGTAATCTCTACCCAAAAATTAAATTTAAAGACTTATCATGACACATCTAAACAAGAAAGACTAAATATAAAAAAGTGAACCAAAAATCTAATTGCTAATGTGATTCTAAACTGAAAAAACTCTCAACTAATATAAACTATTATCAAGAAACAAATGTTTAAGAACCTAAATAATTCAAAGATTACTAATAATATTAGCTAGCTCATCAGTAGACTAATAAAATTCTCAATTAAACTGTAGCTAAATACAAACAATTAACTTTCATAAAATCAAACTGATTATTTTATTAAAAAAATAAAAATAAAAATCCCACTTTCAATAATATTAATATCCTTCATATTAAAACAACTAATTATTTAGTAGCTAATTACACACAAAAAATCATTTATGGAAAATCTAAGTAAACTAGTCTAGGAGTTATCATTATTTAAAAACAACAGAATTTAAAAAAAGTAACTTGATGTCCATTAAATCAATTACTGAACTGCAATTGATTTCAAATCATTTAAGATATTTTAATTTCTTAATTCTCTTATTTTTTTCCATTTTATATATATTTTTTGTGGAACCAGATTTTCATTTCATTTTACTCTTTATTTTTATTTCCTATATCTTATTTATGGCATTTATTGAGTTTATTAGTCAATAATTGACAAACTCATGTCATAAAAAATTTAGAGGCTTAATTATTTATATGCTTATTTCTCTTATATTTTTCTAGAAGGGGCATAGACTAATTACTTGATAATTTTTGGTGTTTTACTCAATGAAAAATAGAAAAAGAAAAAGGCTAAGATCAAAACATCTTAAACTAAATAGAAAAGGCATTCAAAAAAATACTAATTATATTATAAATTATTGATTATTTCAAATTTTAAAGAAAAAAATAATATTATCAATCACAATTCTAGACAAAGGAAAAAATTACATAATGCAAACGCTACCTTAAATTGATTAGAGATTAGTGGATTTTAAATAATATGGTATGTTCAGGTAATTTTTGAGGTTTAATCTAAATTGTAATCTACTAAAATATTTTTTAACATGATTGGCTGAGTTACTGGAAAGGATAATAAAAATTTTGAAGCTTTTATTGTGTGATACAAGTTGAAATATAATTTTCAATGTATCTTATTTTCAGATGTAAACCAGGCTAGCACGTACAAAATTGACTTTTCAAAATAAAGGTCTTCAGTAAGATTTTGACAGATTGAATACTCTGAAACCAAGGGCTAGCTTTGTTTGTATTGGAATTATATTTGAAATATTGATTAAGATGAGTAAGATACAACACAAAATATGGATAGTGGACTTTCTAGTAAGTCCACAATGTTAAACCCTAACTCACAAAAGATTGAACAAAATTTGAGTCAGTGATTATAAAAATGAAGAGTAAGGGTGAGAATTGATGAAGCTTGATCTTAAGAAGAGCCAAACCCCATTTGAAGCTTATTTTTATTCAATTTCTCAGCATAATCTAGTTCTTAGTGATTCTTCAGTAAAAGGTTACTTAAACTTAGACAAAAATTAGTCCCTGTTTAGTGAGTACTCAGATGTTAAGGCCAGAGGATATGCTGCTAGGGCTTTAATTCCAACTAAGATTGGTCCTGCTAGAATAATTGTCACAGGAATTCCAGTGAGACAGAAAATGGACAATAGACCAAGTTATTGTGAAAGTTTTCCACTTCAGTGACTCATCTGCATGCTCCTCTCTTACATTACCTCTGTGGATAGTACTTGCCCCTACATCTTGTCTCACTACTAATTATGGGTGCATGCTTCTATGTGAATTGCTACCATGAATCACTACAAAAAAAGCTAACACCTTCTAGTAGTTTCCTCCCCCTAGTTGAACTACCATAGTTCAGTCAGAGATAGGGACCTTCTAGCAGGTTCTAACTTTGTTCTTCTGGTGCATGTACCACCTTAAAGATCAACACTTGACATCATTCAGTGCTGATTAAGCCTTCAGTAATACTCATTCACCATTATGTCCAAAATCAGTAAACATTCAGTGACTTCTCACTGACAAGTAAGTAAAATCATAGTAGCCATTCAGTGAGTTCTCAGTAATAATTCATTTTAATCTTAGTAACAAGTCAGTTGATTCTCGGTAAAAATTCAATGACTTTTCTGTAGAAATTCAGTGACTTCTGAGTACCAAATCAGTGACTTCTGAGTACCAAATCAGGGACTTCTGAGTAACAAATCAGTGACTTCTGAGTAAAAAATAAGTGACTTCTGAGTAACAAATCAATTCTTTCTCAGTAACTATTCATCAAATTATCAGTAAATTTTTATTCACTTCTCAGTAATACATCAGTCACTTCTTAGTAACCATTAGGTCTTTTCTCAGTAGCCATTAATTCACTTCTCAGTAACCAGTCAGTCACTTCTCAGTAACAAGTAATTTACTTCTCAGTAATCAGTCAGTCACTTCTCAGTAATCAGTCATTCACCTATAATCAACCAGTCAGTCACTTTTCAGTAAAAAATCAGTCACTTCTCCATAAAAAGTCAGTCACTTCTCAGTAAAAATTCAGTCAATTTTCAGTAAAAAGTCAGTAACTTCTAAGTAAACATTCAGTCACTTAAAAGTAAAAATTAAGTCACTTAAAAGTAAAAATTCAGTCACTTCTAAATATTTAGTAGGTAGCTGCTATTTCAGTTCCTTTACATCACTCAATAACTGTGAATGAAATTTAGAATAACCATTTAGTTATTTGTCAGTCTCAACTCATTTGTTTCTCATTATATTAACAGTAATTTATCAGCAAGCACATAGTTTATTTTTATTTATAATATAATAAGAGCTCCCTTTGTATTTAAACAAGCCTAGTTAAAATTCTCAGCATTATTTCACCATCATACACCACCCATTATTAGGGGTAGACTTTCCAGAAAGTCTGTTACTGAAATCAATTGGAAAAACTCAATTTTCTTTCATATATGGTAGCATTTTAACCCTTGTTTTTTGTGTTAATAAAATTTTTGTTTTTATTTGATTTTGATTTATGCTATATTTTAGGAATAAATAGCAATTATATTTATGGATCACTAAATTAACAATTTTTTTGTTCAAAAAATTTGGTGCATGTAATTTTCACCCATCATCCTTGCTATTTCCCTTATTTAATCTCCCTTTTTGATTTATTGTATCTTATCTCAAATTACATAATGAAATTTTTTGATTGAAAGATATTTATATTCCTCATTTTTCTTAAAGATTTAAAAGAAAGCACTAAATAACCTTAAATTCACATTGTAGTAACTAGATATTATTCTATTTCCTTAACAGAAAATAAAAAACTGTTTTGAATAATTTAATTGATCATTTATCCATATTGTCATATTTAACATTTGATTAAAAGAAAAATTATACTATTTGAATTAAGTAACATTCATTTTTACAAAAAACATTTATTTGGTGGAGAATCTCTCAAAATCAACTTTACATTTTTCAAAATTGATTGTGTGCTTTTTATCTGATTTCAAAATTATCAAAATCTAAATTTATATTGAATTAGCCAACTTATTATCAGCAGAATTGGAATAAACCTTGGAATGTGTCAATAAAACTTCAAGAATTTTAAAAAAATTATTAATCTATTTTATATATATCATTATTAACAACAAATATATCTAGGCTATCAATTTAAATGTCATTATTTTAATTTGAGGACTTAGCATTCATTTATCATGAGACAAAATTAGATGATTCTTCATGAAAAAATATAATTTTGTCTGCTATAATTGATTGCTGAATAGCCATTGAGATTTTTTGTACCAATTCTTTATCAAATATTGGAAAAATTCATATTGATTGATGATTTCATTTTCACAGAAATACTTTTTATAAATTTTTTTTTCATTGAAATCTAACACCACACAATATGGGGGGAGAACTTGCTAGCGAGTCCGCAACCTTGGACCCAAACTCACCACAGATTGAACACACATTGAGCTATTTACAAAGGAACCATAAAATCAGGGATGAACACCACTCAGCAGAACAGTTTTAGGTGGTTGTTCAAGTAGAGTTCAGTATGGGTTCAGTATGAGTTCAGTCTGAGTTCAATCAGAGCTCAGGTTGAGGACTTGCTAGCAAGTCCACCTCCTATATTGCATAGTGTAAAAAGCATTAGCATTCTGGAGTATCTTTTAAACATAATTAATAATATTTAAAAAATAAATAATAATAAAAATAAATGCAGTATATTAGGGGGTATATCTACAAATTTGTAAATATTTAAAAGGTATTTCATGACAAAAAAATAAAGCTAAAAATTTGACATCTGTTCTCAGTGAAAATGTGTTTTTGTGGCACAATATGCCATATTTGACAAAATAATGGTGTTTGATTAGGTGAAAAAAAAGTTATTTTAATATAAAATATTTCTAACTTTGATACCATGTATTAAGTATGAATTATTTTTAATGATACTCATATTTAGTTTTATTCAATTTAAAATACTTTTTACTCAGAATCATTATATTTTAGTATTAGGCTAGTTCAATTTATGTTTTTCTATGACAAAGGCACCAAAAATGTTCATGTCAATAGCCCATGCCACTTCCAGAAACATATATGTAAAATTAACATAAAAATTATCAGCCCTTTATATTTTTGATGAGAGGAGTTCAATAATCAATTTAAGTATATTTTTTTCAGTAAATTATAAAAACATTACATAAAAAATTAAAATAAAGATGAAAGAAAAGAAAATTCTAGTTACAAAACAAAATAAATATATATATATATATAAAGAAGAACAACAATAAAAGGTAAAGACAAGGTTATAATAATTATTTCAGCTCATTTAGTTATTACTCAGACATTTTATGGAAGCTAAAAGTTTTTTTATTTAGCTACAGTTTGATTGAGAATTTTAATTGTCTGCTGATGAGCTAGCCAATGGTATTAGTAATATTTGAGTCATTTAGGGTCTTACAAATTATTTTCTTGATATTAGTCTATAGTAGTTGAGAGTTTTTTCAGTTTAAAATCACATTAGCAATTAGATTTTTGGTTCACTTTTTTATATTTAGTCTTGTTTGTTTAGACATTTAATGATTGGTTTTTTAATTTAATTTTTGGGTAGAGTTTACTTGTTTATCTGGTTGAAACTTCATTAATTAGTTTAATATTTCTATTTTTTCCTTTTTTGATTTTACTTAATTTTTTTTTGTTTTTTAGGGCCTTTGTGGTTTAGGAATTGGAAACTGTCTTCTGGGACATGAAGTGAATGAATTGAGGAGGGGAAGAGAGGGGAAGTGGAGGAAAGCAAAAGGATTTGAAGGGGAGGGGAAGGGTAGAAGAGAGAAGGGAGGGAAGCCATAGGATGGGGAGGGGGATGAAGGGGAGTGAAGCAATAGGATGGGAAGGGAAGGGGAGGGAAGCAGTATGATGGGGACAGGAAGGGGAGGGAAGTGATAGGATGGAAATGAGGAGGGAAGGAGAGTGAAGAAGGGGGAAGGGGGAGGAAGAGGATAGAAAAAAAAGGATACACACCATCACTAAAAGAAGAATGAAGTAGTAAGGGAAAAAATAAAGTATAAATTTAAGTAATAAAATTAACTTTAAAATATGAAAAGTAAAAAGGCACTTGCCACTGAAGTACTATGACTAGTGGATGGGTTTTCAGGAGGAAGATGACATGAGGGAGGTGAGGATGGGGTGAGAAAAATGGATTGCAACATTTATGGAAAAAAATAGTGAGCTCTAGCAGGGTTTTTCTTGAAAACAGACCCAGAAGTGTATACTGAAACCAAAAACTGAACTAGACATCTAGTTCAGGGGTTTTCCCCCTTGTGCAAGTGACCACCACTTCCACACCTTAGACAAAAACCTTTTATCATGTGCCTTTGGTTCTCTTGAGCTGAAAGTCTCCTCTTCAAACCAGATCAATGTGTGTTTACTGTGTTAATATCCATGCAATTTGGGTCCCAAGTATTGGACCCACTTGATGGGGAAAAGGTACACCAGTGACAAGCACCACTTCAACCATCCTTTGAATGGCATACTGGGGACAACATGGCTGAACCAATATAACCCATACATTGACTGGAGGGAAGGGAAAAACAGTGCTAAGGTATTGGCCCCCTGGCCCCTTCAGGGGTCTGGGGCACATCCTGGAAACTCTTCTGATTTTCTTTTATCATCAGTTGAATTTCTACCAGAATGATTCTCTCTCTTATTTCTAAGAAGCAGACTAGGTATGGGGCTCCAGTTGTGAGCACCAGAGTGGACCAGAGAGGAGGTGAAGCGCATTGAGAGAGGAAGAAGGCGCAACAGAGAAGGGGGAAGTCAGAAGATGGAAAGGTGGATGGCACAGATCAAGCATTGGACCCCTGGCCCTTTCAGGAGTCTGGGGTCTCTCTTGAAGAGTTTTCTGATGCTTTATTATCATAAGTAGACTTCCAACAAGAACTGAACCCTTCTCTTGATGCTAAGCTTCAGGACTTGGAGGGGGCTCTAGAGGAAGAAAAGGAACTGGAATGTGACACAACAGAATGGAACATATCCACCAAGATTGAAGCCAAGGTTCAGTACTTAAATCCAACAGAAAGCTTCAAATAAATGGTCCCCAAAGCTTATTGGGAATTCTTACCACTGTTTGAATATGGAAGAGTAAAGACCCTTCCACCTCACTGACCATATGACTGTGCCATTGATCTGATTCCAGGCACAACTCCTCAATTTAGCCACATAATCCCATTTTCAACATTGCAGTCAACAAGGCTAAAATATATAAGTGATAATAATCTAAAGAATAGTTTCATTAGAGAACCAAAATCTCCCTGTGCCACCACTGTTATTTTTAAATGAAAAAAAGTTGGGCCATTGAGACCTTGCATGGATTCCAGAAGTTTAAATGCATTTATGGTAAAGAACAGATATCCCCTTCCATTTATTAGTAATCTAATTGATAGTATTCAAGGTGCAGAGATCTTTACATCCCTATATCTTATGTCAGGTTACCACAAAATATGTGTGAAAGAAGGAGATGAGCACAAGCTAGCATTTTGCACTAAATTTGGTCATTCTGAATGGTTAGTAATGCCTTTTGGTCCATGCATGGTTCCAACCACTTTCCAACACTTCCTCAATAGTGTCTTCAGAGTTAGAATAGGAATAGAGGTGACAGTTTCTCTAGAAAGCCTCTTGATTTACTCCAGATCAACAAAGGAGCACCAGATATGAGTAAATGATTCTTTGCAGAGCTTGAGAGAGGTGCAAGTATGGTTAAAGCTGCAAAAATGTGTCTTCTCAGTAAGTGAAATCCCCTATCTGGGTATGATAGTTTCAAAATATAGTGGGTGGATGGACCAAGAGAAAGTAAAAGCAGTATCAGAGTTTCCAAAACCAGCACCAGTAAAGGAGCTCCAGTAATTTTTATGCTTTGCAAATTCTTACCACCACTTTATTGAAAAATATTCCCACATTTACCAACCACTGCATGGCCTCACAAAGAAGGAAGCCAAGCTCACTTGGACAAGTAGCCAACAAGATGCTTTTGACTACCTGAAAAGACAACTTATGACAGCCCCTATTCTTGCAATCCCAGACTTACTAAAGCCATTTGTCCTGGAATTCAACTGCTCAGACTTTTCATTAGACACACTATTCTCCAAATACAATCACCACAGGAAATTATGGGGTGAATTGCTATCAGTTTTCACTCTTTGAACTCAATGGTGACCCTAATTTATGCCATGTATCAGACCTACCATAAATGCCACATTGAGAAAAAATTGGAGTCACATTTAGTCTGAGATTTTTCCTTGATTAGGGCTCAGTGTGCCTTACATTCAGCACAAGTTTATCCTGACTTAAGCACCAATTGAGAACACATTTATCTAACATACACATTCTGCATGTGTACTCAAAATACATTATTGATGCATATTGAAAATTCATACATATTCAGTACCAATTATGCATGCATTCTCATATGAATTATGCATTATGAAATATTCAATATTCAATCTGAATAATGCATATTGCATACTGCATATTTTATATTGCATGTTGCATATTGCATATGCAACATGAAATATTCATGCATACACAATGTGAAAATTAACCATCTACTGAGAAAAGTGAAAAATAAGTCATGTGACCTATAATTTTGAAAAGGGAAAATAGGAATGATGATTTAAGCTTTTTTTTAAAATAGCCTTAGTTTTCATTATATTTTTAGAAAATATGCCTTGAAAAACTATATTGAAAAAACCCATATCCTTGGTGAGAAATTCTTCATCAAGTTTAAAAAGCAAATTTTAACTGTTAGCATTATCTATATAGCTTCATATATGAAAGACTCTATGTAAAAAATTATTATCCTCAGTAGTTTACTTATTTATTTTCCATCTCATTTTTATTTTCTGCATAAAGCTTTTGAGGAAAAAAATATGTAAGAGATACGTATATTTTATCATGTCTATGTGTCACAAACTCAATGTGCCAAATTGTGTTGAATAATCATTTGTTGTATTTGATGTGTGTATTTGGGGTTAAATACAAAATGAGATTGCCAACTGGGATGCAAAAAAGTTGGCATGCAATATGAAATGAGTATTGCATATGAAAACAGTGGCAAGAAAAATTTGCAATTCCACTCATAGATTTTCATTCTTGACTAGTAGTATGGGGGTTGGTAGCAGTGGTCAAGCAACAACTAAAAAAATTTGTGCACTCATTTTTGAGCAAGGGTATAATGAGTATATAATTATGGAAGGTGCCCATAATTTATCATTATTCCTTAATTTTAATGAAAATTTTTCATTATTGAAAATGACTTTTGGTTGTTTAGTATTTGATCTAGCTGTGCCAGAGCTTTTCTCAATATTGATGTTACTCTTTAAAATTTTTGAATATTTTTCATTATGAGGATTTGATTCTGGTTCAAGTTAATGTTGGCTCTATATTATTACCATTGAAAAACAGAATTACCTGGCTAAAATTAATTACATTCAGGAAAAAATGTAGTGATGGTGTTTGTTCACTTTCATTATAAGTGAAGGATGATTTAATTGACATATTGACCTTATAACTGAAAATTGTGGTTCACAAATTTTAAAGTAACTGACTCTTTGAATAATATTAAGAGTTGATAATAGGCATGGATAGTGCCCTAAAGTGAATATTGGCTTGTGGGATCTTGCTATCACTGAAAATACTTTACATATTTTTTAATCATGTAATGATCAGTTAAACAATGGTGTGAACACCAGTAATAAATATTTTTTGTGATTTAACATCATATTTACATTAGGGGGTATCAAAGTTAGAAATCTTTCTTTTCAAAATACCTCTTTTCTCCACCAAATCAACCATGATTATTTTTTAAAATATGCCATACTGTGCCCCCAAAATACCTTTTTTCTAAGAATTAGTGTTAAGTTTGTGGCTTTCTTTTTGTGTTGTAAAATACCTTTTAAAGAATTACAAATTTCTAACTTTGATACCCCCTATTTGATGGATGGATATTTGATCAACTCAGTAGCTCATGAAATTGAGTAAAATATGTCAAAAATTATAGATGGTGCTGATTATTTTTCTTCCACAAGTTGATAGTGGGGAAATAATAAACCAATGTTTTGGAGATGAACATGCTGGTATGATCAAGTCTTGTGGGTCAGAGATAGCATTTTTGGGTAATTTGTATAATAAATTATATTTACAAAGTCTGTGCATTCAAAGTAATGCCCTACAATTGATATACCTATATGTGATCCATCAGCAAAAGACATGAATAATGCTGATTTCAAGTTAACTCTGAGAACCATTTTTAATGGAACACAACAATTTATATAAAAAAGCCCTAGACATCTGGTAAAATTTTTTCCCCTAGGAATTTATACTTATCAAACTAGTTATTTCTAGAAATATTATGAGTCAAATAATTTCTCACCACAACAAATATTGTGTGGACTGGTTAACAAGATACTTGTTTAACCCTTGAATTCTAGATTATTGGCTTCCAGAAAGTACTTGACTGATGATCAGAAAGATTTTTCTGCCAGTGGGTGACATAAAGCATAAACAAGGCTGTAACAGGTCCAATTTATACATTGATAGGTTTTTGAAACTTTGAAAAGCATGGCTAATAAATTTTTTTCCCACCTATATTTGTGCTAAAGTGTGTATTGATTAATAAATCAATCTGTTACTTAGGAGAAATTATTTAAAATATAAATGTGAAGAATGTTGAAGCATTATTATTTTACAACTCATAAGATTTTCCTAAATCATATTCATGTTAATGGCATAAGTGAAAAAAACTCAGATATCACAGTCTCCACATATGTATGGGATAATATTTTTTTTTTCATAAGAATAATATAATGAACTTGTCCTTACCAGTTTATTATCTGCAATTGGAGTATTGTTGAATCTCATGTGCCACATGCATCCAGAAGAATGCTATACTTTGATCATAATAATAAAAGGATATTTGGCAGCTCAATATATTTATTATATGTTAAAAAATATTAAACTTTTCATAATAATAATATAATGGACTTGTCCTTACCAGTTTATTATCTATGATTGGAGTATTGTTGAATCTCTTGTGCCAAATGCATCTGGAAGAATTCTATACTCTGATCATAATAATAAAAGGATATCTGGAAGTTCAAAATTTATAATATATGTTAAGAAAATATTAAATTTTTCATAATAATAATAGGGGTATCAAAGTTAGAAATTTGTAATTATTTAAAATGTACTTCACAACACAAAAAGAAAGCCACAAGTATGACATTTATTCTCAGTAAAAAGATGTTTTGGGAACACAAGATGCAATATCTTAAAAAATTATCATGGTTTATTTGGTGGAAAAAAGAGCTATTTTGAAATGGAAGATTTCTAACTTTGATACCCCCTAATATAATGGACTTGTCTTTACCAGCTTATTATCTATGATTGGAGTATTGTTGAATATTGTGTGCCAAATGCATCAGGCAGAATGCTATACTTTGATCATAATAATAAAAGGATATTTGGCAGTTCAATATCTTTACTATATTTTAATAAAATATTATTCTTGCTTTTCATATATTTCTATGGCTTAATGCTATGTTTTTAAAAATAATTGTGTGTTGCAATATGATTTCAATTATATTATTAATTTTTGAGGTAGTGTCAGGCTAAGGTCAAGTACAAGGACGTGAACTAGCTTGAATGGTCAGTTGTCTAGAAGATTCTAATGGTCCTATATGAATACTGTAATATAAATCCAATAAGTAGTAAAATATAATCAAAATTAAAAGTCTCAGTAATATAATTCTCACTATTATTATATATGGCTTACAATCTTTGTAGTTGGTAGAAAAATAGATTTTATAATTCAGATACTATTCAAAAGTCTTATAAAAGTACTAATTGATATGTATTGTAATTTATTTGGTTATATTGGTAAATTGTAAATGATAAAGAATGCAGAAAACAAGACCAAAAACCCCCTCCTTTTATACGCACTAAGTTCCCCAATAAACACCATGATGTACCATCCAATACAATGTTATTGACGCCTTCAAACAAGTAATAGACCTCTCCATCAACGCCCCTAGTGACCAATAACATAATTAAACAAACAACAACCACTAAAATCCTATTAATAATAAGGGAGATCCATCAAAATTAAAGAAAAGACAAAAAGAGAGTATATGTGTGGAAAAAAATATTATAACAAGGTTAAAGGAGACTTTTTAAGGTTAATTATAGCTTAATAATAAGGGGGATCTACAGTAGAAATGGAGGGCTAATCCTGACATTATACTACGTGAAATTCCCATTCAAAAATAACCAAAATTGACTGAGAAACCACCCAAAAACTTAAAAAAGAGCGTGAGATGTGGGGTAACTACATGCAGTCCTTGGCAGGCGCTTGCATGGGTAAATCCTTGACTAAAATTAGGCAAATTTAAGCGTGGTGATGAAATAAGGTGCCAAGAGTGAGGTTATTAATGAAATTAGTGCATATAAACAAGGTCAATGCATTATTAATTAAGCTAGGACACTAAATAAGCGCCTGTCGCCTATTTTAGTGTGTTTCCCCACAGTGGGCGTAGAATGTGGGGTAATTATAGTGTGAAAAAGCTAACTTTGCTAAAAATGAAGCTATTCACATGGGAAAAAAGTAGGCAGTATGTAGCCAGTACACAGAAGCCATTTCTGGCATAAAAAACACCAAATTTGAAAAGTGTTATTTTTATGCATTTAAATAGCCAAATCAATAGTTCTAAATGAGCCCAATTGATCTGTCAAAGCGCAATTTTGATATTCTCAATTTTATAGCGCATATAGTCAACTTTTAAGTGAAATAAAGCGCATTTCTTGTTTTTTGTGTAAAACAATGAATATAACAGCTTTAAGTGTACTTAAAAATTATGTAGCCTTAAACTTAAGGTTCTTAAGATTACCCTAACATATTCCAACTTAATATTAAGTACATAAGACTTATAAAAGGTGGATATATGCGTGTATATAAGGTGTTATAATGGCATTTTTTGTGTATTATCATAATTTTACTTATGTATACTGTTTGTGTACTCTCATTTATTTTTCCCATGTATAGTTCATGTGTTTAACATAACTTATAAGCACTTTTTACTCAGTCCTGGGGATATACAGGCTGACAGGTAGTATTATTTTTACTTCTGAAGGCATTGGCCAATTTTTTTCCTTGAAGAATAATAATTTAATAAAATGCATTTTTCAAATAAGAGATTAATATTTAAAATACAATTAAAAAGAAACTGTGGTATCTGGATTTACATGGCACCAAGTGTCCTTCTGAGAATTGGCTGATGCTGAGGAAGATATTTTTATAAAGCATATCAGTAAGGGTATAAGTCTGTGAAAAATGGGTAGTTCAAATTTTAAAAATGTCCATCTTAACAATGGACTGTCGCTCAGGTGAACACTTTAGGCTCTGTGCAATAGGATGTAAAGGTTTTTGCTAATTTCCTGGGATTTTTATTGTTGCCTAACAATAAAATTGAAGGTGTTACAGACTTGGTCAAAGTTGTCCTTCTGAAGGACAGTCTGATGCTCAGAAAGACACTTTTATAATGCATATCATCAAGGTATTATATGTATACATATCTATCTTTTATTCATTATAAAATTGTCCTTCTCATTGTCAGACCATCCTTCAGAAGGACACTTTTGACCAAGTTGTTAACACCTTCAATTTAATATTTAAACAATGTTGAAGTACCAGGGCTATTAAAAGACCTCATGTCATTTACAGTACATAAATTGTTCACCTGAACAATGGTCCATCACTGAGAAAGACAATTTTATATATTTTAAAGATAAAATGGTTATATATAATACCTAGATGATATGTGTTATAAAAGTGTCCTTCTGTGTGTCAAACTATCCTTCAAAAGGAGACTTTTGACCAAGTCTGTAACAACTTCACTTTTATGGTTAGGCAACAATAAAATATTATTGACATTAGCAAAAACCTTGCCTTCCTATTGCACAGAACCTAAAGTGTCCTTCTGAATAATGGTCAGTTTCTGAGAAAGACACTTTAAAAATTCATATCATCTTGGTATTATATGTATACCTGTGTATCTTTTGTGCATTATAAAAAATCATTGTGCAGCACATCAAATATTGTGTGGACTGGTTAACAAGATACTTAATTAGCCCTTTAATTCTATATTATTGGCTTCCAGAGAGTACTTAACTGATTATCAGAAACATGTTTCTTCCAGTGAGAGAAAAAAGTATAAACAAGGGTGTAAAAGGTCCAATTTTTACATTAATAGGTTTTTGAACCTTTGAAAAGCATGGGTATTAATTTTTTGTCCCACCTATATTTGTGCTAGAGTAAGTATTGATTAACTAACCAATCTGTTACTTGGGAAGAATTATTTTAAAAATAAATGTGAAGAATGTTGAAGCATTATGATTTTAAAACTCCTAAGATTTTCCTAAATCATATTCATGTTAATGGCTTCAATAAAGAAAATTCAGATGTCACATTATTCACATATGTATGGGATATTATTTTTCTTATTATAATAATAATATAATGAGCTTGTACTTACCATTTTATTATTTATAATTGGGGTATTGTTAAATCTTGTTTGCCAAATTCATTGTAGAATGCTATATTTGGATCATATCAATAAAAGGATATTTCACAGTTCAATATCTTTATTATATGTTAAGAAAATATCATTCTTGCTTTTTATATATTCCAAGGGCTTAATTCCATGTTGATAATATTAATTGTGTGTTGCAATATGCTTTCAATTATATTTTTAATTTTTGAGGTAGAAAATTTTGTGTTTCAAAATCATTATCCAGAATATTTTACCTTGTAGAACTTAATTTTAAAAAAATTCATTTTTTAAATATGGGATTGATATTTTAAATTAAATTGAAAATAAACAGTGTTATCTGGACTTACATGGAAGAAAATTTCCTTCTGAGCATTGGCTGATGTTGAGGAAGACACTTCTATAAAGCATATCAGTAAGGGAACAAATCTGTAAAACATGGGTATTTCAAATTATATAAGTGTCCTTCTCAGAAATGGACTGTTTCTCAGGTGGACATTATAGGTTCTGTGAAAGAAGATGGCAAGGTTTTTGCTAATTTGCATAGTATTTTATTTCTGGCTTACCATAAAAGTAAATGTATTACAGACTTGGTCAAAAGTTGCCTTCTGAAGGACGGTCCAATTCTCAGAAGGACACTTTTATAATGCATATCATATAGGTATTATATGTATACATATATATCTTTTATGCATTATAAAAGTGTCCTTCCCAGTGTTGGACCATCCGTCAGAAGGACACTTTAGATATCCATGGTATTTGATTTTTGGCTAACCATAAAAGTGAAGGTGTTACAGACTTTGTCAAAAGTGTCCTTCTGAAGGACTGTCTGACACTCAGAAGGACACTTTTATAATGCATATCATCTATTTATTATATGTATACATATCTATCTTTAATGTATTATAAAATTTCCTTCTCAGTGTTGGACCATCCTTTAGAAGGACACTTTTGACCAAGTCTGTAACACCTTCAATTTAATTTTTAGCCAATGTTCAAGTACCAAGTCTATTAAAAGAGCTCATATCATTTACAGTACTAAAACTGTTCACCTGAACAACAGTCCATCACTGAGAAAGAAAATTCTATAATTTTTAAAGATAAAATTGTTATATATAATACCTGGATGATTTGAATCATAAAAGTTTCATTCTCAGAAATAGACCATCCTTCAAGTTTATAATTTTGCACAAATATGGTGAACCTTCAATTTTATTTTTAAACAATAATTAAATACCATGGCCTTTAGAAACCCTCATTCCATATACTTACACACTGCAAAATATGTCCTCCTGAACAACAGTCCATCGCTCATAAGGACACTTAAAATGCATATGATCTATGTATCATATGTATACCTGTGGATCTTTTATACATTATAAAAAAATGGTTCTTGCCACATCAAATATTGTGTGGACTGGTTAACAAGATACTTGTTTAACTCTTTAATTCTATATTATTAGCTTCCAGAAATTACTTCAATGATAGTCAGAAAGACCTTTGTGCAAGTGAGTGACATAAAGCATAAACAAGGCTGTAACAGGTTAAAATTTTATATTAATAGGTTTTTGAATCTTTGAAAAGCAAGGGTATTAATTTTTTTGTCCCACCTATATTTTTGCTGTAGTATTTAATGATTAATAAATCAATCTTTTACATGGGAAAAATTATTTAAAGTATAAATGTGAAGAGATAAGGAGCATTATTTTACAAATTGTTAGATTTGGCTAAATCATATTCATTTTGATGGCCTAAGTTATGAAAATTCAGATATCACACTTTGCACAAATGTATGGGATAATATTTTTCTTTTCATAATAAAAATATAATGAACTTGTCCTTGCCAGTTTATTATCTATGATTGGGGTATTGTTGAATTTCATGTGCCAAATGCATCTGTAAGAATGCTATAATTTGATCATAATAATATAATGATATTTGGAAGTTCAATATATTTATTATATTTTAAGAAAATATTATTCCTGATTTTTATATATTCCTATGGGTTAATGCTATTCTTTTAATAATAATTATGTGTTTGAATATGCTTTCCAATATATTATGGATTTTTATGTAGAATTATATTGTGTTCAAAGCCATTAGCCAGAATTTTTTACCTTTAATAATGAAAATTTAATAGAATGCATTTTTCAAATATGGGAATAATATTTAAAAAACAATTAAAAGGAAATTGTGTTATCTGGCTATATGTGGCACTAAGTGTGCTTCTGAGCATTGACTGACAATTAGGAAGACACTTTTATGAAGCATATCAGTAACAGTATAAGTCTGTGAAACATGGTTACTTAAAATTATAATAGTATCCTTCTCAACAATGGACTGTTGCTCAAGTTGAAACTTAAGGCTCTGTGACAAAAGATGGAAATGTTTTTGAAAATTTCCATGGTATTTTATTGTTGGCTAACCATATAAGTGAAGGTGTTACAGACCAGGCCAAAAGTTTCCTTCTGAAGTATTTTCCAACGCTCAGAAGGACACTATTACAATGCATATCATCTATGTATTATATGTATACATATCTATCTTTTATGCATTATAAATGTTTCCTTCTCAGTGTCAGACAATCCTTCAGAAGGACACTTTTGACAAAGTCTTTAAAACCTTCACTTTAATATTTAAACAATATCCAAGAACCAGGGCTATTAAAAGAGCACATGTCATTTACAGTACTTGAAGTGTTCACCTGAATAATGATCCATCACTGAGAAAGAAAATTTTATAAATTTTAAAGAAAAAATGGTTATATATAAACCTAGATTACATGCATTATAAAAGTGTCCTTCTGAGCATCAGACTGTCCTTCAGAAGGACTCTTTTGACCAAGTCTGTAACACCTTCACCTTTATGGTTAGGCAATAATAAAATACCATTGACATTAGCAAAAACCTTGCCGTCCTATTGCACAGAACCTAAAGTGCCCACCTGAGCAATGGTCCTTCACTGAGAAGGACACTTTGAAAATGCATATCATCTAGTTATTATATGTATACCTGTGTATCTTTTTTAAATTATAAAAAATCATTTCTCACCCCATCAAATATTTTGTGGACTGGTTAAAAAGATACTTATTTAATGCTTTAATTCATTATTATTAGCTTCCAGAAACTCCTTTACTGATGATCAGAAACATGTTTCTGCAAGTGCGTGACATAAAGCATAAACAAGGCAGTAACATGTCCAATTTGTAAATTAATTGTATTTTGAAACATTTAAAATCAATGGCATTGATTTTTTCCCACCTATATTTGTGCTTGATTATGTATTAATTAATTAATCAATTTGTTACTTGCAAAAAATTACTTTAAAAAAATTTGAAGAAATTTCACAGCATTATTATTTTACAAATTTTTATATTTTCCTAAATTATATTCATTTTAATGGCCTCAGTGAAGGATATTTAGATATCACACTTTCCACATATGTATGGGATAATATTTTTCTTTACATAATAATAATATAATGAACTTGTCCTTACCATTTTATTATCTATGATTGGGGTATTTTTGAATCTTGTGTGCCAAATTCATCCAGAAAAATGCTATACTTTGATCATAATTATAAAATGATATTAGGCAGCTCAATATCTCTATTATATTTTAAGAAAAAATTATTCTTGCTTTTTATATATTCCTATGACTTAATGCTATGATTTTAACAATATTTGTGTGTTGCAATATTCTTTCAATTATATTGTTTATTTGTGAAGTAGTATTTTTTTTACTTTCAAAGGCATTAGCAAGAATATTTTATCTTGAATAATTAAAATTTAATAAAATACATTTTTCCAATATGGGATTAATATTTTAAATATAATTAAAAATAAACAGTGTTATCTGGTTTAAATGGCACCAAGTTTCCTTCTGAGCATTGGCTGATGCTGATGAAGATAGTTTTATGAAGCATATCAGTAAGGGTACAAGTCTGTGAAAAAATGGGTAGTTCAAATTATAAAATTGTCCTTCCCAGCAACAGACTGTTTCTCAGGTGGACACTTTAGGTTCTATGAAATAGGATGGCAACGTTTTTACTTATGCCTAACCATAAAAGTGAAGGTGCTACAGACTAAGTCAAAAGTGTCCTTCTGAAGGACGGTCCGACGCTCAGAAGGACACTTTTATAGTGCATATCATCTAGGTATTATATGTATACATATCTATCTTTTATGCATTATAAAAGTGTCCTTCTCAGTGTTGGACCATACTTCAGAAAGACACTTTTTACAAAGTCTTTAACACCTTGAATTTTATGTTTAACCAATGTTAAAGTACCAAGGCTATTAAAAGAGCTCATTTCATTTATATTGCTTAAAGTGTTCAAATGAGCAATGGTCCATCACTTAAAAAGATAATTTTATAAATTTTAAAGATAAAACGGTTATATATAATACCTAGATGATATGAATTATAAAATTTTTCTTCTGAGCATCAGACCATCCTTCAGAATACACTTTTGACCAAGTCTGTAACACCTTCACTTTCATGGTTAGGCAAAAATAAAATAGCATTGATATTAGCAAAAACCTTGCCATCCTATTGCACAGAACCTAAAGTGTCCACCTGAGTAATGGTCTGTTTCTGAGAAGGAAACTTTGAAAATGCATATTATCTAGGTATTATATGTATACCTGTGTATCTCTTTTTGAATTATGAAAAATCATTTCTCACCCCATCAAATATTGTGTGAACTGGTTAACAAGATACTTGTTTAATGCTTTAATTCACTATTATTAGTTTCCAGAAATCCCTTTACTGATGATCAGAAACATGTTTGTGCAAGTGGGTGACATAAAGCATAAACAAGGCAATCACATGTCCAATTGGTACAATAATAGGACTTTGAAACATTGAAAAGTATTGGCATTAATTATTTTCCCCACCTATATATTTGCTTGAGTATTTATTGATTAATTAATCATTCTCACCACACAATATGGGGGGCAGACTTGCTAGCAAGTCGGCAACCTTGGACCCAAACTCACCACAGATTGAACAAACATTGAGCTATTGATATAGGAATCATAAAACCAGGGATGAACACCACTTGGCAGAAAAGTTTTAGGTGGGTGTTCAAGTATAGTTCAGTATGGGTTCAGTATGAGTTCAGTCTGAGTTCCATCTGAGTTCAGGTTGAGTACTTGCTAGCAAGTCCACCCCCTATATTGTTTAGTGGCTGTTACTTGGGAAAAATTATTTTAAAAAAATGTCAAGAAGTTTGGAGCATTATTATTTTACAACTTTTTTGATTTTCCTAAATCATATTGGTTTTAATGGCCTAAGTGATGAATATTCAGATACCACAGTCTCCATGTATGTATGGGAAAATATTTTTATTCATTAAAATAATATAATAAACTTTTCCTCACCAGTTTATTATCTATGATTGGGGTATTCTTGAATCTTGTGTGTCAATTGAATCTGGCAGAATGCTAGACTTTGATCAAAATAATGAAAGGATGTTTGGAAGATCAATATATTAATTATTATTTAAGAAATTAATATTCTTGATTTTTATATATTCCTATGGCTTAATACTTTGCTTATAATAATAATTGTGTGTTGCAATATGCTTTCCATTATATTATTATATTTTGAGTTAGTGTTTTTTTTTTCAATTAAATTGAACAGATTTTTTTACATTGAATAATAATAATTTCATAAACTGCATTTTTCAAATATGGGATTAACATTTCAAACACAATTAAAAAAACTGTGGTATCTGGCTTTACATGGCACCAATAGTCCTTCTGAGAATTGGCTGATGCTGAGAAATATACTTTTATAAAGCATATCAGTAAGGGTATAAGTCTGTGAAAAATGGGTAGTTCAAATTTTTAAAGTTTCCTTCTCAGAAATGGACCATATCTCAGGTGGACACGTTAGGTTCTGTGAAGTAGGATGGCAAGGGTTTTAATAATGTCCATGGTATTTGATTGTTGGATAACCATAAAGGTGAAGGTGTTACAGAATTTTTCAAAAGTGTCCTTCTGAAGGACTGTCCAACACTCTGATAGACACTTTTATAATTCATATCATCTAGTTATTATATGTATATATATATATCTTTTATTCATTATAGAAGTGTCTTCTCAGTGTTGGACCATTCTTCAGAAGGACACTTTTGACCAAGTCTATAACACCTTCAATTTAATGTTTAACCAATGTTCAAGTACCAAGGCTATTAAAAGAGCTCATGTCATTTATAGTACCTCAAGTGTTTTCCTCAGCAACAGTCCATCACTGAGCAAGACACTTACAAACTTTTTGAAAGATATAATGGTTATATATAATAACTAGATGATATGCATAATAAAAGTGTTATTCTCAGCAACAGACCATCCTTCAAGTGTGTAATTTAGAACAAGTATGTTGCCCCTATAATTTTATGTTTAAATAATAATTAAATAGCAAGGCCTTTAAAAAACCTCATGTCATCTACTTACACATTTCCTAAAATGTCCCCCTGAACAACAGTCCATTGATGAGAAAAACACTTTGAAAATGCATATCATCTAGGAATTATATGTATACATGTCTATCTTTTATGCAATATAAATTGTCCTTCTCAGCAACAGACCATTCTTCAGGAGGACACTTTAGGCAATTTGTTATTAGAAGGCATGAGGTTTTCTAAAGGCCATGTTATTTGGTTATTGTTTAAACATAAAAGTGAATTTGCCTCTGAAGTTCTCAAAATTTCTCACTTAAAAGATAGTCTGTTTCTGAGAAGGAAAATTTTGTATTGCCTATCATATAGGTGTTATAAATAATCAGTGCTACTTTTGTGCTTTACAAAATTTTCTTTCTCAGTGTTGGACCATCTTTCAAGTGCAAACTTTAGGTACTGTGTATAAAATGAACACTTTTACTTGCCTTGTTACTCAAAAATTGACTAAGCATAAAAGTGAAGATGTTTCAGACTTGTCCAAATGTGTCCTTCTGAAGGACAGTCCAATTCTTAGAAGGAAACTTTTATAATGCTTATTATCCAGTTATTATATGTATACATATCTATCTTTTATGCATTATAAAAGTGTCCTTCTCAGTGTCGGACCATCCTTTGGAAGGACACTTTTGACCAAGTCTGTGGTACCATTAATTTCATGGTTAGCCAATGTTGAAGTACCAAGGCTAGTAAAAGAGATCATGTCATACACAGTACATAATGTGTCCACCTGAAGGGCACTTTTATAATTTATACAAGCTATTTTGCACAGATGTGCATCCAGACCAACATTCATTCTAAAATTATCCTCCTTACACTATGCAATAGAGGGGGTGGACTTGCTAGCAAGTCCTCAACCTGAACTCAGATGGAACTCAGACTGAACTCATACTGAACACATACTGAACTCTACTTGAACACCCACCTAAAACTGTTCTTCTGAGTGGTTTTCATCCCTGATTTTATTGCTCCTTTATCAATAGCTCAATGTGTGTTCAATCTGTGGTGATTTTGGGTCCAAGGTTGTGGACTCACCAGCAAGTCCGCCCCCCATATTGTGTGGTGTTACCAAGAAATATTTTTATGAAGTAAATGTTTTACCATTATTAGATAGATATCATGAGTTCTTTATAAGGAATTTGTCACTAAATTCAAGTCATCCCACCTAGACATGACATGATGTGTCATCATTGAATGTGATTGTTACTAATGAGGGAATTTTTTAACAAATAATATTGGTTGTAGACAAATATCTTAGGTAAGAAGTGGTGGTTGTTGGTTAAGATTATATTTCACTCTCTTTAGTTATGCTTAAGTCTTGTATAGTTAGTGATGAAGTGTAGTCATGTCCTAACACCTTCCCCCTCAACAAGTTGCCAGCACTACTAAATGCTATTTACAGGAAATAATAATAAAGTATAGAGAAAGAAAAAAGGAAAAAAATTTGAAGAGAAAACTGTAAAGGTAGAGTGAAAAAAATAGAGAATCACAACTGCTAGTTGATTAGATGACAAGGCTTAGGCGAAACTCAATTAATTGTCTTTTTTCTGACAAGGCTTTGAGTTTTGAATGGAAAAGACATAAAAGAAGAATGATAGAAGAAAGAAAAAAAATAACTTTATCTAGGCCCAGAGTCCCATAACCTATTGTGCTGTAGACAAATAACTTAGGTAAGAAGTGATGGTTTTTGGTTAAGTTAGATTTCACTCTCTTTAGTTATGCTGAATTCTTCTATAGTTAGTGTTGTGGCGTAGTCATGTCCTAACAAATACTACCTACAATTGAACTATATATGTAAATTAGCAACTTGAATAATATGGCACATTAAACTCAGTGCTTAACCTTTTATCAACCTGTTTTATAACTATTTTCAATGTAACTTCACTGCTCTTATCAAGATAACTTCATGTAAGGGTAAATCTGGGTTCAATTTCAATTTTTTTAATCAGACTTCCCAAAATTTTACCAACCTACTCCCAACCATTTCCCAAAAGTTTCCTAACCATTTTAAAGGGGAAGAATAGCTATAAATTCACCCCCAAACTTCCCATGGTGAATACCAAAAATATCTTACAGCCAGTAGAATATTTTTCAAATACACTTCTACACACCAAATTGAACTATGAAATATATTATAAGGAGCTATTGGAATTAGTAGAGGCTGTATGCATCTGGAACCACTATTTGGAAGGGGGACCACACCATTTACAAGCTATTATCTACACAGATCACAAAAACTTGGAAACCTTCCTGACCACAAAAAAGCTGACTCACTGGCAAGCACACTGGGAATAACTGCTAAGTAGCATTAATTTTGTTGTTAAATTCCAACCAGAGAAGAAAAGTAGAAATCTTGATGAACTATCACTATGTCCTGCTTTCCCACAGCACTGGACCAGCTACATACATTGGTGAAACTTTAATGAAGGGGGATCTTGAAGAGGGTGTAGTCCTGGATGAGGTGGAATTTGCAAAAAAGGATTTGATGGAATAGGTAAGGAGGGGACATGATAAAGATGAGGGAGTGCAGGAGTTAGTAAAGGCACTGTTATCTAAGGAGGTATTTTTAAGGAAAGGATTGGATGAGTATCACCTAAAAGGGGAAGCACTATATTGGAATGGGAGGATTGTGGTACCAAATGATGAAGAGCTCAAGATATATTTGGTTAAATCAAGAAATATCTCCCCAATATCAGAACACCTAGGACATCTGAAGCTTGTGGAGCTGGTAAATTTCAACTTTTACTGGAAGTCCATGAATGCATATTTCCAGTGCTTTGTAGCAGCAGGTGACTCTTGCCATAGAAATAAAATTAGCTCAACAGCTACACCACTAACCCCATTAAGCACACCCAAGAAGCAATTTAAGGAACTCTCTTATGATCTTATAGTGGATTTAACCAAGTCTCAAGGGAAAAAAGTTATCCTCACAGTATTTGACTGCTTCACCAAGATGGCAAAATTTGCCCCCACCACTGCCAGGGCTACATCAGAGGGTATTGCAGACTTAATGGGGGCGCATTTCTGGAATCTACATGAATTTCCTGAAAGTATAGTATCAGACAGGGGAATTGCTTTTAACTCTAATTTGTTGAAGGCAATGTATGAGAAACTAAACATTAAGCCCATTTTGTCAGCAGAATACATTTGCAGACTGATGGGCAATCTGAGATAGTAAATATGGAAATTTAACAATACCTACAAAATTTCATTAAATATCAGTAAGATGGTTGGGTGCAGCTACTGTCATTGGCTAAGCTCTCATAAAAAACCTGAAACATGCAGCAATTGGAATTTCACCTTTCTATGCTAACTATAGATAACACCCAACATTCTCAATAAGTACCCCATCAATGTTTCAAGTTCTAGAAGCTGAAGAACAGATTCAGAAAATACTGAGTATACCCCAGGAATTAGAAGCAGAGCTTAAGCTATCCCAAAATGCAATGAAGTGCCACCATGATCAAGGGAAGATGCAACATCAAATGCTACAGGTTGGTGATAAGGTCTGGCTAATGTCACAATTCTTTTCTACATAACACCCAAGCACCAAACTAGATCAGAGGAAGGTGGGCCCATTTAAGATCAAGAACATGATATCTGACTCAGCATACAAATTGGAACTACCAATTTCAATGAGAAATGTGCACTCAGTGTTTAATATCTCATTAATCACAAAGCATTAAGAAGATAAAATACTGGGACACCCAGAAGAACCACTGGTGTAATTCTATGTAGGAAATGAAGAGAAGGTCAAAGTAGAAATATTTATTGCTAAGTGGATTTAAGGGGAAAAGGTTATGGAGTAGAAGATAGGTTTGAGAGCCAGTAGAATTGGGTGTATTATGATTGGGAGGAGAGGTATTTGCTCTAGGGGTGGAATAAAGAGTTTTGTTGATTGAGACAGAACCTTGCAATTGAGTGTGTGGTCTGCCTGAAGTATTGGGTGGAAGTCCAGATATACAAAATATAAATAGAGAGGTTGAAAAAATTTCCAAATCAGAGTTTTTGGCAAGTAGAGGGAAAAAAATTGTGGAGCATTGATTGGTGGGGATAAAAAGTGGAGAAGTTAGGAGAGTGTCAATATTAATGCTCCCTTCAAAAGGTTTATGTTAGGTAATGAGCCAGATGGGATTCAAGTCTCACTAGTAAGTGCATAGATATTTAATGAGAAGCGCAAAAGGGTCCCATAACCTGTAGAATTGTATCAGTAACAGAACTCTGAGAAGAATCATTTCATTGCTTTACCTGTAGAATTGTGTCAGTAAAAGAACTCTGAGAAGAATCAGAGTTATTCAAATGTGTGTTTTCCAGTCTATATAAATGAGTCACATGATAGCTAAGTATTCATATGTCTATATACATAACAATCCTGACCATTGTGGGATTGATGCATTCAAAAATGGAGTCTATATCCCTTTTGCATCAAACTCAATTAAAGTATTTTGCCACTCATGTTTTTTTGGAACAATGACTATTACCAACAGTATATACTTTGGCCAATGGTTTGGTTTTGACTTATCAGAATTATTACATCTTTACTATTTTTTTCATGATATTATTTTAGAATTTGTATTTTTCATGCTGTTATGCCTTTAATTTTGATAAAAGTATTTTTCCTTTTTTTTCATTGGTTTCACAACAAACAAGGGTAACATAAGTAGTAAGTGGTCAATAAGTAAGTCCTCATTGACTCTTAGGAGAATGAACTTTGCTAAAGAATCAGTTATCAATCCTCTTGAAGCTGGATTGAACACTTAGATTTTGTGAATGTCTAACTCTTAGAAATGAGAGTTTTATATTATTTTTGGCTCATAAGACTCTTCACTGTTCTCAACAATGAAATGTGTTACTGGAACTAGATAGAAAGGTATGTGGAATAATTTTTCAAAAGCAAGGTTCCATTGACACAAATTTAAATTAACCAGAAAGATGGAGCTACCAATTTCGAATCATCTTAAACTTATAAATACTGCTGTAATGAGTTTTATTCTCTCAATCAAAAGTCTGTAACGTTGATAAAACTCATACATATGTTTGCATCACTGATACTTAGTAGGAAAAGTGTTGAGAAATACAATGACGATGTGTAAAATGTGTCTCTCCTGTTTGTTTTTGTCTCCTATTCTAAATTTCCCAGTCAAATACCATCTCTAATGTGGCTGAATAGAATATAGTATTAAAAAATATTGGTGAAATATAAGCACTTACATCATTGATTTAATTTATTTGGATAGAGAAACACAGACAAGATATGCTAATTAAATTTAACTGACTATATTGCTTTCTTTAACTGTTATTTCCTAAGTTATCTCATTAACCCTTTCCTTTGCTGATAGTCTTGGTGGTAATATTTTAGTATGATTTGTTGTGGAGCTGCACCCTGCATGTATTTTATTTTTCATAGTATTAATCTTTAGTTTTAATTTCATTCAGAAGAAAGTTTAGTAATTTGATATTTCATTGTAATCTGAAGGTAGCCCTTTTGTCACGAGCCAAGATAAATTTAGGGGAAAAAATACGAGACATGATAAGGTTAGGAACATGGAATTAAAGAAAAGTCTGATGTATCATTAATTCAACTATGATGAGCTATGTATATTTATTTTACTTATAAAGTGATTTTCACCTTGATCATAATGTGACGAAAACTATATAAGACACACACACACTTTGGAGAAAAGTAAATTTCTCACAAAGAAACTTATCAAAAAAAATTAATAAGCTGTTTTACACTTCTGAAATGTGTTAATTAAACATGAAAAAAAAGTCAAAAGTTGAATGATTTTCTCATTTTTAATACCTTCTCTCTAATATATAATGCAATCATGATTCCCATTTGGAAACCTTCATATCCAAATAAATTTCCTTCCATTTTTGACTTCAAAAGAATATTAATGAGAGTCAGAGATTGATGTGATTAAGCATTATATAGAATCTTGTTGACAATCTTTTTATCCCTTTGTGCTGTTTCACTGATGAGCTAAGAGCTAATGATCCGATGATATCCATACATAAAGTTCTTTACTCGATCATAGTTCATGATCTTAATTGGGTTATCCTGCGATGTAAGTCATTATTGATTTCAATATGAGACAAAGTCTTGGTATTTGCTACAATTTAATTTAATTATAGAGAAGAAGAGTAGGCGAAACAATAAATGGAAGTGGAAGGGACCCTTGTTGACATATTGCGCGAGAAAACAACCAACTCTCTAAACTTCAAATGCAAGCACTCAACGATTCGCTCATCTCAATTGAGGTATGTGTTGACAGTGTCGAAAATGCTGAAAGGTGAGTTTGTTTATTTAATTTGAGAAACATATTCTCCATTTATTTTCCAACCACTAATGTTTATTTATTTATGGGGGGGGATAGAGCTATCAATAATGGAGCCAATAGACTAGAGTTGTGTAGCATGTTAGCTATCGGTGGTGGAATAACGCCATCCTTTGGTTTAGTACAAACTGTTTGTTTGAAATGGCCACATATCCCTGTAATGGTAACGCTATCTTATTCTTCTTATTTTCGTCTTCAATCATGGATTGGTAAGATAAAAAAATGTTGACTGATTCATATTTTGTATCTTATTTTGATTGTTTTGATCTTGATACTTTTGATGGATCTAAAAGGTTATGCTGAGACCTAGAATTGGATCATTCGTTTACAGTCAAGATGAGTTGACAACCATCATTGCGGATCTCAAAGCTTTCATCAATCTCTTTGTGACGAATCAAAATACCAATATCAAGAATGACAATAACATGGACAATATGGATTATGATCAGCATAACACCTATAAAAAGAATAATCGAATCTTGGGAGGTTTTGTTATTGGAATGTTAACAGCTGATAACAAAATTGATACCCAAAGCTTGAAATCGTGAGCCATAATTTTCATGTATTTACTCTATTCCCTTTTTATCTTTACTCCCCCTCACTTAAAAAAATAAAAACAAAAACAAATTTTAACCAACTTATACTTCCTGATGAAAAATATGTTTATTTTTTTATTTTTTCTTTTACATATCGGTGCCTTGATTGTCATTTTTATTTCATTTCTATTATTTGGATGAAGGAATCAAGTGTTTTAAAACATATCGATGATAGATTTTCAGTCACCTTTCATCGGGCGATTGATACGACTGAAGATGTACTTGAAGGTAAGAATCTACACCATTTACACACACATACCCATATATATATATATATTGAAAATACTAACTTATATTTTTCATTCATTTTACTATTTTTTTTTGCGTAAAAACTCACCAACACCCGCTCACCTATTGCTCGTTTCGTTTTATCTTTTATTTCTTACCAAAACTCCTCTTTTCAGCCGTTCTGGAAATAGCTGATGCATCAGAAGGGAAAGTGAACAAAATATTGACCAGGTACTCGACCGCATCATATATATACATGTAAATGCTGATTTTAATTAAGCTTGATTTGGAGAGTATAGTGCAGGCAGTAAGACACTGAATACAAAGCAAGGTATTGATAATTTGAAAACCCTATGTGATGGAGTATTACGGCACCTTATGGAACAATCACACGATTCGGTGATGGAAGAAGAAGGTTCCTGTACAACCGTATCAAGTACAGCTAGAAAGAAACTTAACATACCATTATTCCCATCTATCATGCCAGGAAGTGGAGTAAATGAAGATTCAGTTAATGGAATTATATCGGTGATGTTAGGATTATGGAAGTGGCAAGCTGAGAAGAAACAGAAAATGAAAGAATAATAAAAGCCTTTAATCTAGCGTAAGTCTTCTCCTCTAGTAACACTGTGGATGAAGCTGAAATCGCTGATAGTAATGCGCTAACCTTTAATCTAGCGTAAGTCTTCTCCTCTAGTAACACTGTGGATGAAGCTGAAATCGCTGATAGTAATGCGCTAACCTGTATGATATGAGATCTACTCGTAAATAATATGGATCACAAGAGAACAGTGTTGTGCTAACCTTTAATCTAGCGTAAGTCTTCTCCTCTAGTAACACTGTGGATGAAGCTGAAATCGCTGATAGTAATGCGCTAACCTGTATATTCAAGTGAGTACGTGTAGAGAGATGAGATGAGATGATGAGCAAAAGAAGACAAAAGATATTTAATTGCAAAGATAAGCACACCTGTATGATATGAGATCTACTCGTAAATAATATGGATCACAAGAGAACAGTGTTGTGCTAACCTACAAACATAGTGGAGTATGAATATAATAGTAACAATAGGAAACTACAGTTAGAGCACACCTTTAATCTAGCGTAAGTCTTCTCCTCTAGTAACACTGTGGATGAAGCTGAAATCGCTGATAGTAATGCGCTAACCTATAACAATAACAATTAAATGTAAAAATCAACTTATGATAGTAATGGTACACACCTGTATATTCAAGTGAGTACGTGTAGAGAGATGAGATGAGATGATGAGCAAAAGAAGACAAAAGATATGGTAATAGATGAACACTTGATAGCTATATATACCATAACTACAACTTCTCACGCTAGCACAATACACTTCTCTCTCTTCTACATACAGTTAGTATCAGTCCACTTCGGGACAAGTAATGCAAAAAAGATTATAATAATAAGTATGAATTAGAATATTATGTATATACTAACACTCCACCTCATTACTTGAACCAATAGTGCGTCGACATTCATTCAGGCCTAGATCTGTTCTAAATTTTTCAAATTTTGTACGATCCAGTGCTTTTGTCATGATGTCTGCAACCATGTCGTGCGTAGAGCAGTATTTGAGATTTAATTCGCCATCAAGTACTTTTTCCCTGACCCAGTTGAAATGTACTTCAATATGTTTTGTTCGTTTGTGAGCTACGGGATTCTTTGACAATGCTATTGCTCCTTGATTATCTCCATAAAGTAACGTTCCTTGATTGTTTTCATACCCTAGTTCACTTAGCAGTTTTCGCAACCATACTCCTTCTAATCCTGCATCAAGATATCCCTTATACTCAGATTCAGTGGCTGATGTGGAAACAGTGTTTTGCTTTTTGCTCTTCCAAGAAATAGCACCTCCACCGAGCAGAAAGGCATACCCATTAGTTGATCTACGTGTTAGATTACATCCAGCCCAATCCGCATCACTGAAACCTGTAGGTGCTTGATTGCTAATATTGATTTTCGTGGGTATTAATGTTTTGAAGTCTCGTGAGTACAGTAGGCCAACATTGGCTGTACCCTTGAGATATCTTAGAATTCGGAGTGCCGCTTGCCAGTGAGACTGATTTGGTTTTATGAGGAACTGAGATAAATAGTTGACAGCATGGGTGATATCCGGTCGAGTACATTGTGCTAGATAGCCAATACTTCCAATGATACTTCGATAGTCATTTCCTGTTTTCAGAAACTGAGCGTATTGGTCATCATCAGAGGGTAACAGCTGGATATTTGATTGCATTGGAGTAGGATTAATTTTGCAGTCTGTCATACCGAAGGTTTCTAATAGATCTGCTATGTACTGACTTTGGTGTAGTTGAACAGAAGTACTATTTAGTCGAGTAATTTGTATACCCAGTAGATAAGTTGCTTTTGTGAAGTCATGTACCTTGAAATCCTTCGATAATTCAGCATGAAATTGATGAGCCCCGTGTCCAATGATAGCCATGTCATCCACCCAAATAAACACATATAAATAGTCATCATTTGAATCTTTTCTAATAAATAAACAGGGATCGCTATTGCTGGTTTTAAACTTATGTTTATGGAACCACTTAGATACCTCCTGATACCAGGCTCTAGGTGCCTGCTTTAAACCGTAGAGTGCTTTTTTTAATTTTAAAACTCTGCTACCACCATTTAATTGCTCTATCTCCTTTTTACAGTTCAAGTTTGATCTATCCAACCACTCAGTAAAACCTTCTGGAGGTTGAATAAAGATGTCTTCGTCAAGATTACTGTTTAGGAATGCAGTCTTTATATCAAGTTGATGCATCGGTAATCCTTCAATAGCAGCAAGCGCAAAGATCGTTCGAAGGGTTGCCAGTCTCCCGGTAGGTGCAAACGTTTCGTTGAAGTCTATTCCATGTCTTTGTAGATAGCCTTTGATAACCAGTCTTGCTTTAAATTTGTTAAGGACTCCATTTTCATCATACTTTGTTTTGAAGATCCAACGGGTAGGTATTGTTTTTTGATGATTAGCAGGGACGATACACCACACGTGATTTTCATGAAGTGAGTCAAGTTCTTCTTTAATTGCACTTATCCAGTGTGACCTTTGAGACCCACTGATTGCCTTTCTGTAATTGTCAGGATCTGTGTTTTGTTGTTCGACAAAGTTTATTAAAGCATTGTGGGTACCTTCAAGTTCATTTATCACCTTCCTGGTATGAGATCTCAGGGTGGGTCCAGAATACTGATCTGATTGATTTTCAGGTGGCGGTGGACCAAGGCGTAAGATTAGTCGTCTGGTTACTGGATTTTCAGTATCTGCTGACTGTTCTTCTATTTGTTCCTCTACTGCATCATGAAATTCCTCATCATCTTCAACATTTTGATTTGTTGGTGTCTCTGTTGTGTGACTTATGGTGACGATATTGAACATTTCTTTTGGGCTGTTGCAATCTTTCATAGGAAACACTGACTCATTGAATGTGGCGTTGTGAGTGAAGATTATTCTTTTTGTTTGAATTTCCATCAACTTATAGTTGTTGTTTCCTTCAGAATACCCAAGTAGAACACATCTGGTGCCTGTCGGAGCAAACTTATTTTTCCTCTGTTGTTTTGGAATATTGGCAATAGCTAGGCATCCAAACGGGTGTAGATGTGTTATTTTTGGTTTTCTGCCGGTAAGTGCTTCATATGGTGATATCATATTTGCAGCCTTACTAACTATCAGATTTTCCAAATATACTGCTGTTATTACTGCTTCTCCCCAATAGCTAAGTGGTAGCCCTGATTGGAACAGCATCGCTCGAGCTTTCTCGGTGGTGATTCGATTTCCTCGCTCGCTGATTGGGTTCTGCTCAGGTGTATAAGGCGCAGTGATTTGATGGAAAATACCATTGTCTTTAAGGTATGTTTCAAATTTATTCGAGCAGTATTCTCCTCCTCCATCTGTTACAATAGTCTTAATTTTTGATTCACAGATATTTTCATATTTTGTCTTAAATTCCGTTAATTTAGATAGTGCCTCATCTTTGTTTTTTAACAGGTATACTGCACGAGTTGAAGTTAATCCATCTGTGATCTTCATATAGTACTCATAGCCACTGTTGGTTGGTGGATTGATTCTGCCACTAAGATCGGTGTGGATCACTTCCAGAGGTTTCTTTGGTGTTGGAAAATGTCCTTGAAATGGTAGTTTCTTCGCTTTTGTCATTTCGCAGATTTCACAGAAGAACTGACTGTCGTCCAACGTCTCACCAACAGTTGACTTTGTATACTTCGAGTTTGGATGTCCCAGTCTATCATGCCACATTTTTACAGAGCAAATCAGTGCGGACTCAGCTGGTTTGAAGTTTCCACGCATTTTGCAAAGATTGTTCTCGATATCTGCATTGAATTTAAGATTTTTATTACTGATGATGCATCTTTCGGGATTCTTAGCAAATTCAACTTGATAATTTTTTCTCCAAAACTCAATAGTTGCCACAAGATCATACGGTAATTTAGGTACATGTAGTGCATTAAGAGTCACAACATTTTTCCCTTCAACCAATTTAACAGTTCCCTTTCCAACACATTCTGTGTTTTCATTTCCAGTCACAATATCGAACTTAGTACTCTGATATGTCCAGAAGTACTTTCGGTTTCTAATCATCGTTGACGTGGCTCCTGAATCAAGGATTGGTTTCAGGTTGGTGTTGTTGTCGATAGAAGAGATAAGAACATACTGATTGTACGCCATCATAGCTGACTCATTAGTTTTTTTATTCTTCTCAGCCATCTCTTTCTTCCATTGATCGCGTTGTTCGACCCAGCTTGGTTTTCCAACCTTCTCCCAGCATTCGCTTTCAAGATGTCCTGTTTTATTACAGTACGTGCATTTCTTTCGCGGTTTTCTTTCTCTGGACTTCGACGTTTCAGTTTTACTTGAGTCGGCAATAAGGGCTTTGCTAGTCTTAGATTCGTTCGATTGGTTGTCCTGAAGATTGTGAAATTTGCTAGTCTGTTCGAGTACTGCCAGGACATTCATCATGGTTACCTTTCCAGAAGCCAGGATATTTTGAGCTGTGGTTTGATATTGATCAGGTAATTTCATAATTATTTGAGTAGCTACAGTGTCGCCTTCATAGCTGATTTTAGCATTTCTCAAATTTCGTAGGACTTTTCGGATATCGTTAATAAAGGTTTTGAGATCCGTAGTGTAAGTCAGATCATTTAATGATTTGTAGGCAGCGGCTTTAGTGAATTGATTTACTTCAGCATGTTTCTCTTTCAGTTTCATCCATGTTTTGTATGGATCTCCTTTTAGCTCTGGACTGTCGCAAATTAGCATCGTGTTTTCATGGTCAAGATGTCGAAGAATCATTGAATACGCTTTCATGTTTGTCTTAAGGCGCTTCTTGATCTCATTTGCACTTGGAGACGTGATTGTTGTCCCATCTTCTTTTTCAGTAGTTGTTATTATAAACTCGTTTTCGGTTACTTCCCACAGTTCATTTTCGAAGAGAAGACCTTCCATGTGAGCAGCCCAGGTAAAGTAATTGTCACTTCCGAGTTTTGTGTCATTTTTGTTTTCAAGTGCAGAGATTAATTCACGGATGCTATTGTTGTCCATGTTACTAGTGTTACTAGTTGTTGTTTGTGCTTAAGTACGTGAGCTGGTACTGATAATGTGAAAGAATAATAAAAGCCTTTAATCTAGCGTAAGTCTTCTCCTCTAGTAACACTGTGGATGAAGCTGAAATCGCTGATAGTAATGCGCTAACCTTTAATCTAGCGTAAGTCTTCTCCTCTAGTAACACTGTGGATGAAGCTGAAATCGCTGATAGTAATGCGCTAACCTGTATGATATGAGATCTACTCGTAAATAATATGGATCACAAGAGAACAGTGTTGTGCTAACCTTTAATCTAGCGTAAGTCTTCTCCTCTAGTAACACTGTGGATGAAGCTGAAATCGCTGATAGTAATGCGCTAACCTGTATATTCAAGTGAGTACGTGTAGAGAGATGAGATGAGATGATGAGCAAAAGAAGACAAAAGATATTTAATTGCAAAGATAAGCACACCTGTATGATATGAGATCTACTCGTAAATAATATGGATCACAAGAGAACAGTGTTGTGCTAACCTACAAACATAGTGGAGTATGAATATAATAGTAACAATAGGAAACTACAGTTAGAGCACACCTTTAATCTAGCGTAAGTCTTCTCCTCTAGTAACACTGTGGATGAAGCTGAAATCGCTGATAGTAATGCGCTAACCTATAACAATAACAATTAAATGTAAAAATCAACTTATGATAGTAATGGTACACACCTGTATATTCAAGTGAGTACGTGTAGAGAGATGAGATGAGATGATGAGCAAAAGAAGACAAAAGATATGGTAATAGATGAACACTTGATAGCTATATATACCATAACTACAACTTCTCACGCTAGCACAATACACTTCTCTCTCTTCTACATACAGTTAGTATCAGTCCACTTCGGGACAAGTAATGCAAAAAAGATTATAATAATAAGTATGAATTAGAATATTATGTATATACTAACAGAAAATAGGAGGAACAAGTTCACATTCAAGTATTGGTGACATCCATCTTTCAGCTGGTTCACTAGTATTAATGATTCCTAAGCCTGAAGATGATCAATGTATCGACCAAAACGGTAGAAAAATAAAAAAAGGAATGGGATTCGGATACGATAGTGTCTTATCTTTTTCAAGTCTGTATTGTCAAAATGTAAATAATCTTCCTTCAGATTTATCTTCATCTCCTGCATCTGATCTTCATCTTGAATGGGCAGAGTGGAGAGTCAGTGAAGATAGATTAAAATGTGTGAGGGAAAAAATTAACTGTTTTAAGTGATACTTGGAGTCTATAAAAATATGACATGTCTGTTGAAATAAATTGTCTGCTTCTTTTATGAGTGTATGGGTGTGAAAGAAAGATCCAATCTGACGTATGTATCAAAATTGGAAGAATTGACATTTAGAAATTCGTTAACCACATTTCTAAATCCCATCATTCTGATTCCGCTTTTCTTATATCTTTGCATTTTTATTTCCTTTTTGTTTGTTAATTTAATTTAATTTTATTTTTCATTTTGATAACTATATTCTAAAAAAAAATATCTCCACATTTCAATGTTTTTTTTCTAAAACCTTCATTCATTATTCACAACAAACCAACCCACCAATCAACCTGCACACTAAAAACCCAGCTGCCTACTGGCCCACCAACTAATCAACAAACAAACAACTTTCCCCCACTTAATCACAGAAATAACATCAATAGCATGATCCCTTTTTATTATAAAACATTAAAAAATCATCTAAAAATTCCTGCA
Organism: Hemileia vastatrix; assembly: GCA_030280995.1. Classification (NCBI taxonomy): domain Eukaryota; kingdom Fungi; phylum Basidiomycota; class Pucciniomycetes; order Pucciniales; family Zaghouaniaceae; genus Hemileia; species Hemileia vastatrix. Next base: position 40,113,649 of record JASXTE010000002.1, read on the forward strand.
TTACAACCACTTTTTAAATGCCCAACAAGTTATGATTTACAGATTACATAAAAAAACCTTTGAAAATCATAAATAAATACATGTATGTATATATGTTAATTACCTTCTTTTTTTAGATAAGGAATAATTAAGTTACGGTTTTAGGAAGAAGGAATATATATATATATATGAGCTAAATTATCCTCAAAATGGATCAACACGACCCAAATTAACCAATCCTTTCAACTCTCTTTGAACTTCCCTAACACGTTCAAAAGCATCGTTTCTTAGTTCATGAATTGCTTTACTTTCTGATGTAACAGGTGGTAAGATAACTGTAATTGAGATTAAATACAGCTCTGGAGATTTAAGGGGGGGCCCGTTTGAGTCGTCCTTTTTTCGATGTATTATGATAATCGTCACATGAATTTCAGGAAGTGAAAGAAAATATTGATCAATTAATTAATGCAATGAATAATGAAGATGAGAATGATAAGGATTAGGATAATTTTAGTTTTATTCATATATACCTTGTGAATTTGATATATTTGAGTTGTCACGGGCCCACGTATAAACATCACCCCACGTTTATAAAATTCAAAAGACCGACTAAAACAAGAAACCCCCCATTATTATAACTTATAACTTGATCAAGAGAATTTATTTCTATGTCTACCGATATTGCATATGGATGGATGGAAGATACAATATAATAATATAGTTACCTGAACCCCAATGCACTAACGAATTGGAAAGGATCACCTTGTTCGATTGCACAGGAGTAAAACGGTCGGGTCAAGAAATCTGGAGATAATCTTTCAGATTCAGGTTTTCCTAATGAAACTAATTGCCTATGATAGTCCTCCACCCCCATCCACACAAAAAAATAATAAAAAATAATAATAAGTAGGATAAAGATGACATGTGAGTTAAGATTTCTACCATTCCCCAGGTAAATTATCATTCAGAGCCACTTCATTAGTCCTTCTTAATCTAATTAAATTTTCATCCCTTGGTTTCGCCGAAGCTGCTGCTGATGCTGTTGGATGATCTGATGTTTGAGCTATAAAAATGCAAGAACAAACCCAAATAAAAATAAAAATCGTGAAAGTAGAATAATTTAAAACCATCAAAGAGGATCAGTTTATCCGCTACTTGGAAGAAAAAGACATATCAATTTAAAGAAAAAGGAGAAATAATGAGCGAATAGAGAAAAAAAATGAAAGAGAAGTTTCCTGTGAGAATCACACAATCAAACACCTAACAAGAAAAAGCAAAGAATCAATTTAAGTAAAAAATAATTTACATAGACTCTCATAAATCCCAAACGGAGCATAGTACCTTTAAAAGTCCCCACTAAATCCCCCCCCTTTTCTCCCCTTTCAAGAAAAAAAAACATAAACCACTCACACACCTATCAAAGAACTGCGACAAAAAACGACTTCCCGACACAAAAATTCGGAAACATAATGTGAGTGACTAGCTAATCGATCGAGAACTCTTTGCCGAATGGGCAATGAAGAAATGTGACCAGTAATAGAAATTTCTCTGCTCATGTTCGGGACGAAAGGGCGGTGAAGAGGCGAGAGTGAAGGAGGTAGGGACGCAGGAGAGGGAATGTGAAAAGGGTGAAATTTGGTTTAGTTTTCATTTTTACTTGTTTTTGAAAAAAGGATGTAATGAATAAATGAATAATGAATGATTTTCTTGGAGATATGTATCCAGTGCCGGGTAAGAAGTCCTTGCAATTTTTTTTACTATATTAGCTCTCATTTATTGGCCTATTAGAACTTTCCTAGTACATACATAATAGGGGGTATCAATGTTCAGGGATCCACAATTAAATTAATTGCGGATAAAAATCCTTATACCCCAATTATCTTCTGCAATTATTTTTGCTAATAATTGGGTTATTAGACACTTTACTTGTCAATGTTCACCTCTTATCTGACATTTTTTTACTCAATTTTTCATAACCACATCTTGGACAACTTTCTGTCATAACCACATGTTGCACAACTTTCTGCCATAACCACATCTTGGACTACTCTCTGGATATGCCTTCTACCTTGCTGTGCACTCCTGTTCTCATCCCATCCTGTCCATTCTATCTGCTCAGAATTTCTCCTCATTTCATCTATTTGATCCTGCTCCTTTTCATCTCACTCTCTCATCTGCTTGTTTCTGCTCCTTTTCATCTTTAATTATCTTAACATGCCTCAACATCATAGATCTTCTCAAAGGCAGCCATCACCCAGTTGTTCTTCAAATCCCACTACTCCCTCTTTCCCCCGCTCTGCTGAGAAATCCAAAACTGTTCAACTAAAAAAAGATGATCATCTCATTCTTATCAACTGGCTAAAAACTAAATCTAACTATGATTCTTGTTTTGGTACTGAGTATGTGACTAAAGTAGGATGGCCCCATGCATCAAAAGTTAATGGTTATCTTCTTATGGCCAACAAATTACAGAATAAGACTAAAAGAAGGATAGATATTTTACCAAAACAGATGTCTGAATGCTTCAAGCATTATCAAGTCAAGTAAAAGAAGGCAAAGACTCTTTCATCTTCTACTGGTTTTGGTATTACTGACCTTGATATCAGAAAGGGCATCAAATCCATAGATGATAAACTTGATTCTTTATGTCCTTACTTTAAAGAGATGGATTATATTTGACAGCCTAGATATCCCTAGGACTGAGTATTTCTTATACTTAAAATAAGATAACCTTAAGTACATTAAGCTTAAATCTTAAAAATAAGGTTAAAACAATAATATATATGATTATATTACATATATATATAATTATTACTCTATTATATAAATTATAGTAGTTTAAATAGCTTATCCATAGCCTAATAATACTTATTAAGGTGTTAATGGAGTCATAATATACTTATCTTAAGTGATATTAAGTAATTATTCAAATACCTAAGCTTATATGTGTACATAAATCTCATATTCAGTGAAATATGCAGTATATTATGTATATTTAGGTATATAAGTGGGTTTTAGCCTCTTAATAGCCTATCACCTTTGTTTTTCTGCTTGTTTTAGGTCATATGGACGTATCCAGTCGACTCACAATGCCTACAGATGCATAAACATCTATTTCAGGCACATACACTCAGTCTGGACAACTTAATCTGCTTCCTTGGATGAATATTCACAGATTTAGGGGTTGGGAGGTCATTACTGGGTTAATATGGATGCTTGGGGATGTTATTGGGGGCTTGGAAATTTCATTTGTTTCCTTTATATGCTTTGGGTTTCATCATATTCTCTTTGGATGAGTTATTTTACCTGTTTCTTTATGGTATCCGCTTTTATCTGGTTTTTCTATTTATGTTATGGGTCTGTGTTATCATTAATTGTGGTGGAGGGTCCTTACTGGAGGTCTGGGTGTTGAATCTGCTTGAAGTGGACGCCATGGGGAGGTGATGGGCCCTCACAGTGCTGTAATTGCCGGGGATAGCAGTGACATCATCTGGATTGAAGGTCTGTGCACTCCAGTGGATTTTGGTATAAGTAAGGGAGGATTTTGATGGTTATTAGACATCACTTACTTACTACAATTCAAATAAACATTATAACACAATTATTATTATTCAAAGATATATTATAAAGCCATTATAAATTGAAATTATCTTTATATAAGCTATAACTATATTATATTCATCTATTTTCCACCACTAGCACACATTTAAATCCAAGTATTGTGAGTTTTATTTGAGAAGAAATATTTTATTAGTCTTCCCCTGAGGTTTCATCACTAAATCATTTATTAATAAGTAGTAGGACCATTAATAAATACTATTAAATCATACTTATATACTAGATACACTGACAATTGGGGGTCTTTCCTTAATTTTTACTTCTTATTTAGTATAAGCCTTGGGACGTGATTTTTACTTTAGTATAGCTCAAAATAAACCAAATATTTGGGTCTTCTGCATATTAGTGGTTAATCATAACTCAGTGATTGCGTGAAAGAACCCTTATAATAATTGTACTAATTTTTTATAATAAAAATTAGGTATTTACAGTAGTAACTGTACCCAATATAAACCCAATTTCACTTGGTATTTGGTCACCAATATAACACCCAATTAAATTGGTATATGGTTAAAGCTTGGTAAGCTATTTATTCACCCTTATAAAGGTCTAGTTAAACTTATTATTTTTTTAAACAGATTTTTTTGAATTTTTATTACATTTTATTTAAATAAATAAAGATTTAAATTCAGGGTAAGCTCCAGTGCTTTTTATTAGTAATAACATTGCTAATACTTTTAATCTAACGATTCAAATAGGTTTTCCTTTCTGTAGATGTGATATATTGTTATTTTTATCAATATGAGTGCTCCCCAGGACAATGTAAGTGAAAAGCCTGTTTATAATACCAGGTCTAAAGCTAACAAAAACATTGCTCCAGGACATAACCATGGAGGGTCAGTCATACCCCCAGAGAGAGCAAATGAGCATAGAGGAAAAAGACGCCCTTGTAAAAAAGATTACCATAAAAAAGACGTCTCCTCCCCTTCAGGATCAACTATCCCATCTGGCAAAACAGGTGTTTAAGTTGGAGGAATCAAAGTCCCTCATGCTCAAGGAGGTAGAGAAATTACAGAACAATTACAAGGTAGGATTTCAGCAGATGAACCAATCATTGGCGGAGCTAAAGGGAGGCCAGCCAAGTCAGCAACCCCCTACCCCAGGAGGGTCACATCACTCCCAGGAGAAAATACTGGTAGACAAATGGAAGTGGGATTGGTTCCATCAACAATGGTCCAGTCACAACTGCAACAAGGATTCTCCTCCTCCTCAGACTTCCTCAGTTAACCCCTACAAGGGAAAATAAAGGCACCAAAAATCAGGGCTCACACAAATCCCGTGGTAAGTAGATTACCCTCTCAGATTGAACACAATACTGATAATTACAATGTAGGTAATAGTATTGATGTCAAATCTGTGCAGAAAATAGAGGAGGACTTAAGAAAATTAGGTTTTAATGTAGATACACCTGACTTGTCTTTTGTCAATAACAACAGTAGTATTTATAATCCAGTTAATCCTCAGTTGCCACCACTTACTAGTGAAATGAGAAGTTCACAAGAGAGTGAGAGAATTGAGAAGGAAGACTTGGAGTATTTTAATAATAATCCAACTGTCCATAGAATTTTTTCAGCATTGTGGAATAGAATGACTGATTGTGAGGAACAGACAGTTAAGCTCACAAGTGATACAATTTCATCCTTAACATTAAATATTTCTCAACTAGTAACACGTAATAAAGATTTAGAGAATAAAAATTTGTCTCTAACTCTTAAATATGATTCATTGAGTAATAAATATAATGAACTTTCAAGCAAATTTTGTGAGTTAGAAAAATTGTATGAAACACATTTATTGAAAACTGAATCAAGAACTAAGTTATATTTTGCCCAGACAAATCAAAGTGTCTCTGAGCTGCTACAAAGATTGACTAAAGTTGAGATTGAACCTGCCAATCTACTAATGAACCAGGATAATCATAAGTATACTCAGTATAATAATAATACTCTCATTGGCAAAAGTGAATCTCATTCCTTCCCTATACCACCACAACTAAAACCATCTGGTGGTAGTGTCAAATCTGAAAATGTAAGTCACAAATCCGTACAGGAGGAAATACAAGACCATTTATTAAGAGTAAATGAGTTGTTGAATTTACCTAAGATTAGTGAAATAGAATCCAATCAAAAGAACTGGCCTAAGATAGATCAGTACCCAACTTATGATGGGGAAGCCAGCTCTGATTGGAAACATTTTATCCAAAGAATTGACAATTTGAAATTCTCATATAAGTTACCAGATGAAGAAATAAAATCAAAATTGATCTCTTTATTTAAGGATGTTGCTTTATTATGGTTCAAAGCTGTTTTGAATGAGGGTAACAATTACTCTTGGGCTGAATGGAAACAACTAATTGAAAAACAATTTGGGGGTTCTAAATTCAGACTCACTCAGCAGAGACTTTATGAGAAAACTAGGTACAATCCGTTGAATGGTGACAAACCTATGGTATTTTTAATGAATTTAAATAAAATATTAAAAGCCATTGAGCCTAACATGTATTTTAACTTATGGAAAGATAAGATAATATATAAATTACCTATATCTGTCAGAGACATTGTTGTAGCTAGAACAATTAATGTTACTGAATATTCTGACTTTATTAATATTTGCAATGAAATATTACTAAACCATAAGTATGAAGCAAGGTATTCTACTTATAAACAAAATATTGAACCTGTGAAAAATCAGAATTCAAAAACACTTCAGGAGAAGCAGAAAAAACCTACTGCACCTGTAGTACCAAAAAAGTATGAGACAAATACTTGTTATAAGTGTAACAAACCTTGGGTTAAAGGTCACAAATGTGAGAAGAATATAAATATTGTTGAAAATCAACATGAATTTGAAATTGAAACAGAGAAAAGTAAAGATTCAAGTGATTATGACAGTAATATCTCATATGGTGATGAAAATGAAGTCTGTATGTTGGAAGATGATTTGTCCATCTTTGACAATCCAATATTAAATATGGACTCAAATGAATCTTTAATAAATTTTGAGGATGCTGAAATCATTAAAGATATACAAGCTGATAACTTTAGAATGACACCTATCATGGTTCCAGCTATCATTTCTGGTGAAAATGTTAATATAGTATTGGAAACAGGAGCTGCTGGTTCTGTTGTTTCTACTAATACATTGCAGAAAATTGATAGTGAATATAAGTCTAAGCTTGCACCCCTTCAAAGTAAAAATTGGAGAGGTTTTGGATCAGTACTACATCCCATTGGTAGATACAAAGCTGCTGTTTTCTTTAAACATCAACATGGTTATGTAAGAGTAACTTGTGACTTTGTAGTAATGGATAATACTAACTGTAGTAACTTTTTTATCATTGGAAATGATATTCTGACTAAGTTTGGTGTGAAATTAGACCCTTATAATAACAATTTTACAATTGGCATGAATGGTAAAAGGAAATTTAAGATAAATTCTTTCAACACAGTCTTACACATTGAGTCAGTAACAAATATTCTGTGCAAAGGAAGAGAATCCAATGTGATGGAACTTCTGGAAACAGAAATTTCAAAAGCATCATTTGGTACTCAGATAAGTAAAGCTGAGAAAAATAATATTTTGGAGTTAATTAAAGCATTTCCAATGGCTTTTGCACATGGTACAAATGAGCTTGGCCTTGTGAAAGATCATGAAATGAAGATTAGTTTAACCTGTGATATGGATAATATTCCTGCTAGTCTTAAAAAGAAACCATACCCTGCTTCACCAATGAAGAGGAAAGACATAGAGGATAATATTAACATGTTATTAAAAATGAAAATTCTTGAAAAGTTTGAAACTACACCAAAATATTGTGTAATATCACCAGTGCTAATTTCTTACTAACAAGATAAAGCAAGACTGTGCAGTGATTACAGAGCATTAAATACATTTACAGTAGATGATATTTATCCCTTGCCAAGGATTGCCTCTATACATGCTACCCTCAAAGGTGCTAAGTATATAATTTGCTTAGATGGAAATAAAGGGTACCATCAAATTCCTGTTGAAAAGAATTCACAGAACTTTTTGTTGATAACAACACACATGGGAATTTATAAATATGTCAGGATGCCATTTGGACCAAAAAATGCTCTATCAGTATTTCAGAAGTTAATGGATATAACATTCCATAATGAAATGATTGAGGGATGGTTAATGGTATACATTGATGACATCATAGTGTTCTCTAAGACTTATGATGAACACTTAATCCATTTAAAGAAGGTATTTCAAAAAATGGATGAAATAAAAATGACCCTTGCATTGAAAAAATGTAAATTTGGGTTTGAATCTTTAAAAGTGCTTGGTCATATTGTATCTGGCTTACAAATATGTGTAGACCAAAATAAAGTGGCTGCAATAAAGAATATTGGCATTCCTCAAAATGTAAAGGATGTACAATCTTTTCTTGGTTTGTGTGGTTATTATAGACAATATATAAAAAACTACCAATTAATTGCTGCACCATTGACCACACTGATAAAGAAATCAGAAGCTTTCATTTGGAATAATGAAAGATAACAGGCTTTTGATAAGTTGAAAGAATGTTTAATGACAGCTCCTATCTTGGGCTTACCAGATTTCCAATTGTCTTTTGTATTATATACAGATGCAAGTTTTATTGGTCTGGGTGCTGCTTTGCATCAAAAACAACTTATTGAAGGAAAAATGTCAGAAGTAGTAATTTGCTATATTTCACGTACTCTAAGAAGTAGTGAATTGAAATATGGTGCTACTCAACTTGAATGTTTGGCAGTAGTATGGGCTCTTGAGAAGCTACATTATTGCCTTGAAGACCAAAAATTTGAGTTAATAACTGACTGTAGTGCAGTTAAGTAACTCTTAAACATGAAAACTCCTAATAGACACATGTTTAGATGGCAATTAGCTGTACAAGAATACAGAGGACGGATGACTATTACACATAGAGCAGGAACCTTACACTCTAATGTAGATCTGTTATCTAGAGTACCTCTGCCTAATAATGATGATAATCCTGCTTATGTTCCTGAATCAGATATTATTAACATTTATGGCATTTATATCTTGAGGATGAACTTATGCAATCAATTCTTGATATGTATGCTTCAGATCCTGACTTGAGTAAACTCACTACAATATTAAATGATCCATCTAATGCTTCAATGAATGTTTTAATAAAAACATTACCAAATAAGTATAAAGAGGCATTAGAAAAAGGAAAATTTTCCATTGAGGATGGTTTTATATATCACAGGAAAAAATTAAGTAATGTAATTTTAATTTCCCCTTCAATGAAAGAGTTAATTTTAAGTATATGTCATGATGATATACTAGCAGGTCATTTTGTCTACCATAAAACATTAACCAGAGTAAAAAAAACAGCTTGGTGGATTAACATGTCTGAGGATGTTCAAAAATATGTTGAGACATGTGATTCTTGTCAAAAAGCTAAAAGATTAACAGTAAAAAGAGCTGGTTTATTACAACAAATTGAGAAACCAAAAGCTCCATGGGAAATAATTAACATGGACTTTGTAACAGGTTTTCCAATAGCAGGGCATAAGAGTTATAACTCCTGCTGGGTAATTGTAGATAGATTTACAAAGATGTGTAAATTTATTCCTACCCACAAAGAGGTTTCTGAAAAGGACTTAGCTTTTTTATAGTGGACACAAATGTTAAATATAGCAGGTTTCCCCAAAGCAATAGTTTCTGACAGAGATCCTAAATTTACTTCTGAGTTCTGGACATCACTTATGGATGTTTCAGGGTGTCAATTGAAACTTTCTACAGCACACCATCCACAAACTGATGGGCTAGCAGAAAGAATGATACAAACTTTAGAAGATATGATAAGAAGATATTGTGCTTTTGGTTTTAAATTTAAAGACAATGACAAATTCACACATGATTGGGTAACCCTTATCCCAGGTTTAGAATTTGCATACAATAGTACAGTACATTCTGTCACTGGAAAAAAGCCATTTGAGTTATGGTTGGGTTATGTACCTAATACCCCTGCTAAAACTCTTAATAAATTACCTATATTGGATATCCATCCAGGTACTAAATATTTTCTTCAGATGCAAGAATTATGCAGAAAACATGCTCAAGAATGTATAAATAAGGTGTTTGAGTATCAGAAGAAAAGATGGGATAAAGCCCATAAAGAACAAATGTTCAAAGAGGGTGATGAAGTCCTTATTTCAACACTACATTTCAATTTAAATGGTTATGTTAAATTGAAGGATCCATTCATTGGACCATTTGTAGTTAAAAAGATGGTTGGTAACAATGCTGTTGAGGTTATTCTATATGCTCCATATGATAGAAAACATCCTGTATTTCCTATTTCTATTATAAAACCATACCATTCTAATGATACTGCTCTATTTCCAAGAAGATCAGGAAGGCATAAACAGCAACCTGAAGAAATAGTTGAAAAGGCAGAAATTGAAAAGATACTTAAAAAGAGAGACCTTACAAAAGAAAAGGGAGTTGAGTATCTATTAAGACTTAAAAATAAATCAAGTGAATATGACCAGTGGATTCCAGAAAATGAAATCTCTGATCTTAAAAATCTCTTGAAAAAATTTAAATCAAAATAATACTGTTTATTCATTATATGTATTATAGAAAATTAAAAAAAATTTCTATTCACTCCTTACTTTTAATTAAAATGTCTTAACATTTTTTTATTTTTTTTTAGGTGAGGGAGTGTCAGCCTTGATATACTTATGACTGATTATTTCCTATACTTAAAATAAGATAACCTTAAGTACATTAAGCTTAAATCTTAAAAATAAGGTTAAAACAATAATATATATAGTTATTACTCTATTATATAAATTATAGTAGTATAAATAGCTTATAAATAGCCTAATAATACTTATTAAGGTGTTAATGGAGTCATAATTTACTTATCTTAAGTGATATTAAGTAATTATTCACATACATAAGCTTATATGTATACATAAATCTCATATTCAGTGAAATATGCAGTATATTATGTATATTTAGGTATATAAGTGGGGTTTAGCCTCTTAATAGCCTATAACCTTTGTTTTTTCTGCTTATTTTAGGTCATATTGACGTATTCAGTCAACTCACAATGCCTACAGATGCATAAAAATCTATTTCAGGTGCATACACTCAGTCTGGACAACTTAATCTGCTTCCTTGGATGAATATTCACAGATTTATGGGTTGGGAGGTCATTGCTGGGTTAATATGGATGCTTGGGGATGTTATTGGGGGCTTGGACATTTCATTTGTTTCCTTTATATGCTTTGGGTTTTATCATATTCTCTTTGGATGAGTTATTTTACCTGTTTCTTTATGGTATCCGCTTTTATCTGGATTTTCTATTTATGGTATGGGTCTGTGTTATCATTAATTGTGATGAAGGGTCCTTACTGGAGGTCTGGGTGTTGAATCTGCTTGAAGTGGACGCCATGGGGAGGTGATGGGCCCTCACAGTGCTGTAATTGCCGGGGATAGCAGTGACATCATCTGGATTGAAGGTCTGTGCACTCCAGTGGATTTTGGTATAAGTAAGGGAGGATTTTGACGGTTATTAGACATCACTTACTTACTACAATTCAAATAAACATTATAACACAATTATTATTATTCAAAGATATATTATAAAGCCATTATAAATTGATATTATTTTTATATAAGCTATAACTATATTATATTCATCTATTTTCCACCACTAGCACACATTTAAATCCAAGTATTGTGAGTTTTATTTGAGAGTAACTATTTTATTAGTCTTCCCCTGAGGTTTAATCACTAAATCATTTATTAATTAGTAGTAGGACCATTAATAAATAATATTAAATCATACTTATATACTAGATACACTGACAATATTCTTGGAGAGCAAGCCAATATTAATCCTGCAAACATGCTGGATGGAGAAGATCCTATCTCCAAACATGATGTCAAAACAAATCTTTTCCCATCATCTTCCTCCACTCAAGCCTCCCATGTTATAAATTCAACATATCTAGATATCTTTCCACAGATCCTTATGGTGATATAAACCAACCCAATCTAACTCAGGTATGTTTTTTTTTCTTCTATTTTTCCAATTATTATTTTTTATTTACTTATCTTTTCTTATTTCTAAAAAGGATGACAAACAAACCCAGGACCCATCATGTCAGTACAGTCTAGTATATAAGTATGATATAATAGTGTTATTTTATGGTCCTACTACTTATTGATAAATGATTTAGTGATTAAACCTCAGGGGAAGACTAATAGAATAGTTATACTCAAATTAAACTCACAATACTTGGATTTAAATGCGTGCTAGTGGTGGAAAATAGAAGAATAAAATATAGTTATAGCTTTTATAAAGATAATATCAATTTTTAAGGGCTTTATAATATATTTCTGAATGTTAATAATTGTAGTGTAATGTTTATTTGAAGTGTAGTAATTGAATGATTATAATAAACCGTCAAAATCCCTCCTTACTTATACCCAAATCCACTGGAGTGCACAGACCTTCAATCCAGATGATGTCACTGCTATCCCCGGCAATTACAGCACTGTGAGGGCCCATCACCTCCCCATGGCGTCCACTTCAAGCAGTTTCAACACCCAGACCTCCAGTAAGGACCCTCCATCACTATTAATAATAACACAGAGTCATACCATAAATAGAAATCCCAGATAAAAGCGGATACCATAAAGAAACAGGTAAAATAAAAGATCAAAAAGAGATTTAATGAAACTAAAAGCATATAAAGGAAACAAATAAAATGTCCAAGCCCCCAATAACACCCCCAAGCATCCACATTAACCCAAAAACATATTTCCAACCCATAAATCCGTGAATAACCATCCAAGGAAGTAATTTTAGTTGTCCAAACTGGGTGTATGCGCCTGATATAGGTGTCTATGCTTCTGTAGGCGTTGTGAGTCCACTGATTTCGTCCATATGACCTAAAATAGGCAGAAAAACAAAGGTTATAGGCTATTAAGGGGCTAAAACCCACTTATATACCTAAATATACATAATATACTGCATATTTCACTGAATATGAGATTTATGTATACATATAAGCTTATGTATGTCAATAATTACTTCATATCACTTAAGATAAGTATATTATGACTCCATTAACACCTTAATAAGTATTATTAGGCCATGGATAAGCTATTTAAACTATTATAAATTATATAATAGAATAATAATTATATATATATATAATAAAATAATATATATTATTATTTTAACCTTATTTTTAAGATATAAGCTTAATCTAGTTAAGGTTATCTTATTTTAAGCATAAGAAATACTCAGTCCTAAGGATATTTAGGCTGACACTCCCTCACTCCAAAAAAAACAATAAAAAAAATGTTAAGACATTTTAATTAATCTTAAGGAATGAAAATAAAAAATAAAAAATAATTTTTATATTACATATACTGAATGAACAGTATTATTTAGATTTAAATTTTTTTCAAGAGATTTTTAAGATCAGAGATTTCATTTTCTGGAATCCACTGGTCATATTCACTTGATTTATTTTTAAAGCTTAGTAGATACTCAACTCCCTTTTCTTTTGTAAGGTGTCTCTTTTTGAGTATTTTTTCAATTTCTGCTTTTTCCACTATTTCCTCAGGTTGCTGTTTATGTCTTCCTGATCTTCTTGGAAAGAGAGCAGTATCATTAGAATGGTATGGTTTTATAAGAGAAATAGGAAATACTGGATGTTTTCTATCATAAGGTGCATATAGAATAACCTCAACAGCATTATTACCAACCATCTTTTTAACTACAAATGGTCCAATGAATGGATCCTTCAATTTAACATTACCATTTAAATTGAAATGTAGCGTTGAAATAAGGACTTCATCACCCTCTTTGAACATTTGTTCTTTATGGGATTTATCCCATCTTTTCTTTTCATACTCAAAAGCCTTATTTATACATTCTTGAGCATGTTTTCTGCATAATTCCTGCATCTGAAGAAAAGATTTAGTACCTGGATGAATATCCAATCTAGGTAACTTATTAAGAGTTTTAGCAGGGGTATTAGGTACATAACCCAACCATAACTCAAATGGCTTTTTGCCAGTGACAGAATGTACTGTACTATTGTATGCAAATTCTAAACCTGGGATAAGGGTTACCCAATCATGCGTGAATTTGTCATTGTCCTTAAAATTAAGACCAAAAGCACAGTATCTTCTTATCATATCTTCTAAGGTTTGTATCATTCTTTCTGCTAGCCCATCAGTTTGTGGATGGTGTGCTGTAGAAAGTTTTAATTGACACCCTGAAACATCCATAAGTGACGTCCAGAACTCAGAAGTAAATTTAGGATCTCTGTCAGAAACTATTGCTTTGGGGAAACCTGCTGTATTTAACATTTGTGTCCACCATAAAAAAGCTAAGTCCTTTGCAGAAACCTCTTTGTGGGTAGGAATAAATTTACACATCTTTGTAAATCTATCTACAATTACCCAGCAGGAGTTATAACTCTTATGCCCTGCTATTGGAAAACCTGTTACAAAGTCCATGTTAATGATTTCCCATGGAGCTTTTGGTTGCTCAATTTGTTGTAATAAACCAGCTCTTTTTCCTGTTAATCTTTTAGATTTTTGACAAGAATCACATGTTTCAACATATTTCTGAACATCCTCAGACATGTTAATCCACCAAGCTGTGTTTTTTACTCTGGTTAATGTTTTATGGTAGTCAAAATGACCTGCTAATATATCATCATGACATATACTTAACATTAACTCCTTCATTGAAGGGGGAATTACAATTACATTACTTAATTTTTTCCTGTAATATATAAAACCATCCTCAATGGAAAATTTTCCTTTCTCTAATGCCTCTTTATACTTATCTGGTAATGTTTTTATTAAAACATTCATTGAAGCATTAGATGGATCATTTAATATTGTAGTTAATTTACTTAAGTCAGGATCTGAATTATAATTATCAAGAATTGATTGCATAAATTCATCCTCAAGATCTACAATATAAATGCCATAAATGTTAATAATCTCTGATTCAGGAACATAAGCAGGATTATCATCATTATTAGGCAGAGGTACTCTAGATAACAGATCTACATTAGAGTGCAAGGTTCCTGCTCTATGTGTAATAGTCATCCGTCCTCTGTATTCTTGTACAGCTAATTGCCATCTAAACATGTGTCTATTAGGAGTTTTCATGTTTAAGAGTGACTTAACTGCACTACAGTCAGTTATTAACTCAAATTTTTGGTCTTCAAGGTAATAATGTAGCTTTTCTAGAGCCCATACTACTGCCAAACATTCAAGTTGAGTAGCACCATATTTTAATTCACCACTTCTCAGAGTACGTGAAATATAGCAGATTACTACTTCTGAAATTTTACCTTCAATAAGTTGTTTTTGATGCAAAGCAGCACCCAGTCCAATAAAACTTGCATCTGTATATAATACAAAAGGTAATTGGAAATCTGGTAATCCCAAGATAGGAGCTGTCATTAAGCATTCTTTCAACTTATTAAAAGCTTGTTGTCTTTCATTATTCCAAATGAAAGCTTCTGATTTCTTTATCAGTGTGGTCAGTGGTGCAGCAATTGATTGGTAGTTTTTTATATATTGTCTATAATAACCACACATTCCAAGAAAAGATTGTACATCCTTCACATTTTGAGGAATGCCAATATTCTTTATTGCAGCCACTTTATTTTGGTCTACACATATTTGTAAGCCAGATACAATATGACCAAGCACTTTTAAAGATTCAAACCCAAATTTACATTTTTTCAATGCAAGGGTCATTTTTATTTCATCCATTTTCTGAAATACTTTCCTTAAATGGATTAAGTGTTCATCAAAAGTTTTAGAGAACACTATGATGTCATCAATGTATACCATTAACCATCCCTCAATCATTTCATTATGGAATGTTATATCCATTAACTTTTGAAATACTGATGGAGCATTCTTTGGTCCAAATGGCATTCTGACATACTTATAAATTCCCATGTGTGTTGTTATCAACAAAAAGTTCTGTGAATTCTTTTCAACAGGAATTTGATGGTACCCTTTATTTCCATCTAGGCAACTTATATATTTAGCACCTTTAAGGGTAGCATGTATAGAGGCAATCCTTGGCAAGGGGTAAATATCATCTACTGTAAATGTATTTAATGCTCTATAATCACCGCAGAGTCTTGCTTTATCTTGTTCATAAGAAATCAGCACTGGTGATATTACACAATATTTTGGTGTAGTTTCAACCTTCTCAAGAATATTCATCTTTAATAACATCTTAATATTATCCTCTATGTCTTTCCTCTTCATTGGTGAAGCAGGATATGGTTTCTTTTTAAGACTAGCAGGAATATTATCCATGTCACAGGTTAAACTAATTTTCATTTCATGATCTTTTACAAGGCCAAGTTCATTTGTACCATGTGCAAAAGCCATTGGAAAAGCTTTAATTAATTCCAAAATATTATCTTTCTCAGTTTCACTTATCTGAGTGCCAAATGATGCTTTTGAAATTTCTGTTTCCAGAAGTTCCATCTCATTGGATTCTCTTCCTTTAGGCGGAGAATTTGTTACTGACTCAATGTGTAAGACTGTGTTAAAAGAATTTATTTTAAATTTCCTTTTACCATTCATGCCAATTGTAAAATTATTATTAGCAGGGTCTAATTTTACACCAAATTTAGTCAGAATATCATTTCCAATGATAAAACAGTTACTACAATTTGTATTATCCATTACTACAAAGTCACAAGTTACCCTTACATAACCATGTTGGTGTTTAAAGAAAACAGCAGCTTTGTATTTACCAATGGGATGTAGTACTGATCCAAAACCTCTCCAATTTTTATTCTGAAGTGGTTCAAGCTTAAACTTATATTCACTATCAATTTTCTGTAATGTATTCGTGGAAACAACTGAACCAGCAGCTCCTGTGTCCAATACTATATTAACATTTTCACCAGAAATGATAGCTGGAACCGTGATAGGTGTCATTTTAAAGTTATCAGCTTGTATATCCTTAATGATTTCAGCATCCTCAAAATTCATTAAAGATTCATTTGAGTCCATATTTAATATTGGATTTTCAAAGATGGACAAATCATCTTCCAACATACAGACTTCATTTTCATCACTATATGAGATATTGCTGTCATAATCACTTGATTCTTTACTTTTTTCAGTTTCAGTTTCAGATTCACGTTGATTTTCAACAATATTTATGTTTTTCTCACATTTGTGACCTTTTACCCAAGGTTTGTTACACTTATAACAAGTATTTGTTTCATACTTTTTAGGTACTATAGGTGCAGTAGGTTTTTTCTGCTTCTCCTGAAGTGTTTTTGAATTCTGAGATTTTACAGGTTCAACATTTTGTTTATAAGTGGAATACCTTGATTCATACTTATGGTTCAATAATATTTCATTGCAAATATTAATAAAATCAGAATATTCAGTAACATTAAATGTTCTAGCTACAACAATATCTCTGACAGATATAGGTAATTTGTAAATTATCTTATCTTTCCATAAGTTAAAATCCATATGAGGCTCAATGGCTTTTAAGATTTTGTTTAAAGTCATTAAAAATACCATAGGTTTGTCACCATTCAACGGATTATACCTAGTCTTCTCATACAGTCTCTGCTGAGTAAGCCTGAATTTAGAACCTCCAAATTGTTTTTCAATAAGTTGTTTCCATTCAGCCCAAGAGTAGTCTCTACCCTCACTTAAGACAGCTTCAAACCATAATAAAGCAACATCCTTAAATAAAGAAATTAATTTTGATGTTATCTCTTCATCTGGTAACTTATATGAGAATTTCAAGTTGTCAATTCTTTGAATAAAATGTTGCCAATCAGAGCTGGCTTCCCCATCATAAGTTGGGTACTGATCTATCTTAGGCCAGTTCTTCTGATTGGATTTTATCTCACTAATCTTAGGTAAATTCAACAACTCATTTACTTTTGATAAATGGTCTTGTATTTCTTCCTGCACGGATTTGTGACTTACATTTTCAGATTTGACACTACCACCAGATGGTTTTAATTGTGGTGGTACAGGGAAGGAATGAGATTCACTTTTGCCAATGAAAGGATTATTATTATATTGATTATACTTATGATTATCCTGGTTCATTAGTAGATTGGCAGTTTCAATCTCAACTTTAGTTAATCTTTGTAGCAGCTCAGAGACACTTTGATTAGTCTGTGCAAAAGATAACTTTGTTCTTGATTCAGTTTTTAATAAGTGTGTTTCATATAATTTTTCTAACTCACAAAATTTGTTTGAAAGGTCATTATATTTATTACTCAATGAATCATATTTAAGAGTTAGAGACAAATGTTCTTTCTCTAATTCTTTATTACGTGTTGCTAATTGAGAAATGTTCAATGTTAAGGATGAAATTGTATCACTAGTGAGCTTAACTGTCTGTTCCTCACAATCAGTCATTCTATTCCACAATGCTGAAACAATTCTATGGACAGTTGGATTATTGTTAAAATATTCCATGTCCTCCTTTTCAATTCTCTCACTCTCCTGTGAACTTCTCATCTCACTAGTAGGTGGTTGCAACTGAGGATTAACTGTATTATCATTGTATATAGTACTGTTATTATGGATAAAAGACAAGTCAGGTGTATCTACTCTAAAACCCAAATTTCTTAAATCCTCCTCTATTTTTTGTACAGATTTAACATCAATAGAATTACCTATATTGTAATTATCAGTATTATGTCTAATCTGAGAGGGTAAGTTACTTACCAAGGGATGGTTGCCAGGCCTGATTTTTGGCGCTTTTTTCCCTTGTAAGGGTGAGCTGAGGAAGTCAGATGAGGGGGTGGATCCCTGTTGCAACTGTGGCTTGTCCACTGTTGGTGAAACCAGTCCCATTTCCATTTGTCTACCAGGATTTTCTCCTGGGAGTGAGTGGACCCTCCTTGGATAGGGGGTTGCTGATTTGATTGACTGGGCTGGCCTCCCTTTAATTCTGCCATTGCCTGATTCATCTGCTGAAATCCTACCTTGCAATTGTTTTGCAACTGCTCTACTTCTTTGAACATGAGAGATTTTGATTCCTCTAGCTTCAGAACCTGTTTGGCCAGGTGGGACAGTTGATCCTGAAGAGGAGGAGACGTCTTTTTGATAGTTATCTTTTTTAAGAGGGCGTCCTTTTCCTCTACACTCATGCTTTCTGGTTGGGGGTACTGTTGTCCCTCCATGGTGATGTCCTGGAAAGTTTTTATTAGCTTTAGACCTGGTATTATAAGCAGGCTGTTCACTTACACTATCCTGAGGAGCACTCATATTGTTCAGAATAACAATATTTTACGTCTACAAAAGGAAAAAACTCTTTGGAATTAGTAGACAAAAGATATTAGTAATTATATTACTAATAAAAAAGCAATGGAGCTTACCCTGAATTTATATCTTTATTTATTTAAATAAAATATAAGAAAAATTCGAAAAAATCTGTTAAAAATATAATAATAAGTTTAACTAGACCTCTATAAGGGTGAATAATTAGCTTACCAAGCTTTAGCCAAATACCAATTTTATTGGGTGTTATATTGGTGTCCAAATACCAAGTGAAATTGGGTTTATATTGGGTACAGTTACTACTGTAAATATCTAATTTTTATGATAAAAAATTAGTACAATTATTATAAGGATTCTTTTCCGCAATCAATGAGTTATGATGACCCACTTATATGCAGCAGACCCAAATATTTGGTTAATTTTGAGTTGTACTAAGGTAAAAATCACGTCCCAAGGCTTATACTAAATAATAAGTAAAATATAAGGAAAGACCCCCAATTGTCAGTACAGTCTAGTATATAAGTATGATATAATAGTGTTATTTTATGGTCCTACTACTTATTGATAAATGATTTAGTGATTAAACCTCAGGGGAAGACTAATAGAATAGTTATACTCAAATTAAACTCACAATACTTGGATTTAAATGCGTGCTAGTGGTGGAAAATAGAAGAATAAAATATAGTTATAGCTTTTATAAAGATAATATCAATTTTTAAGGGCTTTATAATATATTTCTGAATGTTAATAATTGTAGTGTAATGTTTATTTGAAGTGTAGTAATTGAATGATTATAATAAACCGTCAAAATTCCTCCTTACTTATACCCAAATCCACTGGAGTGCACAGACCTTCAATCCAGATGATGTCACTGCTATCCCCGGCAATTACAGCACTGTGAGGGCCCATCACCTCCCCATGGCGTCCACTTCAAGCAGTTTCAACACCCAGACCTCCAGTAAGGACCCTCCATCACTATTAATAATAACACAGAGTCATACCATAAATAGAAATCCCAGATAAAAGCGGATACCATAAAGAAACAGGTAAAATAAAAGATCAAAAAGAGATTTAATGAAACTAAAAGCATATAAAGGAAACAAATAAAATGTCCAAGCCCCCAATAACACCCCCAAGCATCCACATTAACCCAAAAACATATTTCCAACCCATAAATCCGTGAATAACCATCCAAGGAAGTAATTTTAGTTGTCCAAACTGGGTGTATGCGCCTGATATAGGTGTCTATGCTTCTGTAGGCGTTGTGAGTCCACTGATTTCGTCCATATGACCTAAAATAAGCAGAAAAACAAAGGTTATAGGCTATTAAGGGGCTAAAACCCACTTATATACCTAAATATACATAATATACTGCATATTTCACTGAATATGAGATTTATGTATACATATAAGCTTATGTATGTCAATAATTACTTCATATCACTTAAGATAAGTATATTATGACTCCATTAACACCTTAATAAGTATTATTAGGCCATGGATAAGCTATTTAAACTATTATAAATTATATAATAGAATAATAATTATATATATATATAATAAAATAATATATATTATTATTTTAACCTTATTTTTAAGATATAAGCTTAATCTAGTTAAGGTTATCTTATTTTAAGCATAAGAAATACTCAGTCCTAAGGATATTTAGGCTGACACATCATCATCTGAGCCTGAAGCTAGCGACAATAATGAGGAGGACATTAATGTACCAACTACATCCTACAAAAAGCAAAGGGCTTCAACTAGTCTAAATTTCCACTCACAAAGAATACAAAAGAGTGATACTTCATCAAAAACCCCTTTTTCTTCTATGGAAGAATTTTTGGAGAAATGTGATGCTGGTAAGTGATACTGTCAGCCAGGCTACTAGACTTATCCAGTAAAATAATTATACTTAAATGAAGCCATGCCTTTTTAATTCCTATTATTAATTATTTTATATTTACTTATGTATCACTTACAATAAACTAACTAAGTACAATAAGTAAATTTAGTAATTATATAAAATTAATAATAATGTCCCTTATATTTTTACTGCCTAAAACCATGCTCAATAACAGGATGAAAAGGAGTAAAATTATACTAAAATACTGAAGACTAAAAAATTCAAATTTCTTTATGAAGAAATTTAAAATTCTATTAATATAAAATTTTAATTTCAAAATGTTTTACACTAAGTGTGACAATTTCAGGGAACTCTAAAAATTATATCAAATAATATGATACCTTTTATTGACGCATCATTTTAGTATACCTTTGTTATGTGCACATTCTTATTTTTGAGTGCTTTTTCTCTCACACTCCCTTATGGATATTTGTTAACTCTGTGTTTTATTTCTCTCCTTTTGCCTATAAAAGGCCTTCTCTTTTGTGTTGTTTTCATCATTCATTACTTACCATTGTATAAAAAGTTTTTTATATACATTATTTATTACTATTATTTATATTTTTAGTATTCACATTACCGTAATTCTAAATCATAAATTATAATAATATTTATAAAACTCTACCTCTCTTTATTTAAGTAAAATAATTTATAAGATAAAAAAATACGTACTTGACTTTGAGAATTTCAAAACTACTGTCCAAATCCGTAAATCGCCACTGAAAAGCTTCTAGACCAAAAGGAGTCCCCCAATAGATGCCATACCTCTTAATACTTTACTCTGCTTTTCTTCTACTTTATGTTAATATTTCTTATCACTCTAGAACAAGTCGAAATTGCTAAAGAGACTCTAAACTTTGAGAAGAAGAAATACAAGCTCTCTTTAAGGAGGGATGACAGAGCACATGATTTGGAAGAGAGGAAGTACGAGCTCTCTTTACAGAAGATGATTGGGCCCAAGATTTGGAGGAGAAGAAGTTTGAGTTAACTCTAAGTATTGAAAAATCAAAAAAAGAGGAAAAAATGCTTGAGCATCAAAACTTAATGGAAAAGATGAAGTATAAGATTCATCTTGAAGAAAATTCTAAAAAGAATGATTTCTTGATAGAATGTGTTAAAGCCAATAAAACTGTTGATTAAATTGAACATTGGATGAAAATTTTTGATAACTAGTTTGTTCTAGTTCTTTCACACTTCAACTGTTCATATTTATTTTTACATAAAATTTTGTGAAAATTTCCTTTATTTCTGTACTCTATCCATCTTTAGTTGAATTTTTGTTTTTTAATGTTAAAAAATCTTTTTTAAATAAAATTTTCAAGGCTTAATTGAAAATTTGCTGATCTCCCCCCTTGTTTTTTTGTAAAGTAAGGGTTGGTTGTCACCAAAATTCTTTCAAGTTAAAAATTTTGAATATCATATGAAAATTTGGAAAATCTCCCCCTTCTTTTAGTTAGGGACAAGTATCACCAAAATTTCAAGACAAATTTTGCAAGTCTGATATGAAAATTTTGAAATACCCCCCCTGCATTTTATTGAAGTAAGGGTTGGGTATCACCAAAATATTTACAAGTCAAAAATTTTACATGTTACATTTGAAAATTTGGCAATAACCCCCCCTGCATTATATTGAAGTAAGGGGTGGGAGTCATCAAAAGTTAATATAATTACATAAAATAATATATATTGATTCCCCTAGTTTTAAAGTAATGAAAATTCCTCTAGCCAAAATGCGGATCAAAACTAGAAACAAAAGTTTGGAACTTTCCACAGGTATAGGCTAGAAGAACTTTAATCCAGTTGTCTAGAAGAGGAGAAGAAGATGGATAAAAATAGAGAGGAGGAGAAAATTTGGAAAAAGGTTTAGAGAAAATAAACGGATAAATTAATATAATTATTTTAAAAAAATAAGGCGACAAGAACTTCTTGGGTTTGACAAAATGGTGAGTCTTATTAAATGATAATATATTTATTTAAGATAAGAATTGCTATTTCTGCAAGGCAAACACTATTATTACTAATAGACTTATTTTAACCTTAGATATTTGTATAGAATTTTGATTAGAATTAGAGTACTAATAAAAATAATAATAAATGTAATATATTAAAAATATGTTTAAATGGTGAGTGTATAATAAGTGATGTAGCTACAGGGGATTATCCAAAGCCTTTTTATAGGCAAGGGATCCTCTGAAGTGCCAAAATGAGTAATTACAAAAGAGAAATAAGGTAAAAGAAGAATATAAAAGAAGATAACTAAAACATAGATATTGAGAGAAAAACATGAAACACTTTGGATCATTCAAGATAGTAACCAATTTATTCAAATCAGAATCTTGATCATATGAATCCAGAATTAATTGTAACAGTTCCTTTTCCATATCAAAAATATATATACCATGTATATGTACTGTATCATATTCAGGCACATAGGCTGGATTTGATACATCATTTGGAAGAGGTAATCTGGACAACATATCGACATTTGAATGAACATTACCAGATCTGTGAATAATAGTCATTCTACCTCTGTATTCTTGAACAGCTAGTTTCCATCTAAAAATATGTCTATTTGGTGTTTTCAAGTTTAAGAGGGAATTTACAGCACTGCAATCAGTAACTAATTCAAACTTTTGATCATCTAAATAATAATAAAGCTTTTCTAAAGCCCATACAACTTCTAAACACTCTAATTGAGTGGCACAATATTTCAATTCACTTTTTTAAGGTTCTTGAAATATAAAAAATTACTACTTCTGAAACTTTTTCATTAATAATTTGTTTTTGATGAAGAGCAGCTCCAAGTCCAATAAAACTTGCATCTGTATAAAGAACAAAAGGCTTATTAAAATCTGGAAGGGAAAGGATTGGAGCTGAAATTAAACATTTTTTTAATGTATCAAAAGCTCTTTGAAAGTCCTCATTCCATATAGAAGTTACATCTTTTCTTGTTAGTTTGGTAAGTGATAAGGCTATGACTTGATAATTTTAATTTATTGTCTATAGTAGCCACACATTCCCAAAAAACTCTGTATTTATTTTACAGAATCTGGTGCTGACACATTTTGGATAGCAGCAACTTTTCATTGGTCTACACAGATCTGTAAACCAGACACAACATGACCCAGGACTTTTAATGATTGAAACCCAAATTTACAATTTTTTAAGGATAAATTCATGTTAATTTCATCCATTTTCTTGAAGAATCTATTCAATTTATGTATATGTTCATCAAAAGTTTCAGAAAAAACTATGATGTCATCAATATAAACCATTAACCAACCTTCAATTATTTCCTGATGAAATGTGTTATCCATTTTTTTTTGGAATACTGAAGGGGCATTTTTAGGGCCAAAAGGCATCCTAAAATATTTGTAAATTACCATAATCAGCAAAAAATTTTGGGAAGACTTTTCAACAGGTATTTGATGATAACCTTTATTACCATCCAGAAAGCTTATGAACTTAGCACCTTGTAAGGTAGCATGTATAGAGCTAATTCTGGGTAATGGGTAAATATCATCCACAGTATAAGTATTTAATGCTCTATAATCTCCACAAAGTCTAGCTTTATCTTTTTCATAAGAGATTAAAACTGGAGAGATGACACAATATTTTGGTGTAACATCTACTTTTTCAATAATATTCATACTTAATAAAGTTGAAATATTATCTTCTATATCTTTTCTCTTTGTGGGATAAGCAGGGTAAGGTTTTCTCTTTAGGCTAGGAGGTACTTCATCCAAGTTGAAGGATAGAGAAATTTTCATTTCTTCTTTAACCAAGCCTAACACATGGGAACCATGAGCAAAAGCCATTGGGAAAGATGTAATTAAGGCCATTATTGAATTTTTTTGGTTATCAGTTAATTGATTGCCAAATGAAGCTGTTTCAATTTCAGACAATAATAAATTTATTTCCTCTGTTTGTCTACCTTTAAATTGGATCAAAGAATGACAAGATTCTAATAAGGGTGCAGAATTCTTTTTAGAAGAAGAAATTTTAAATTTTCTTTTCCCATTCATTCCCAAAGTAAAACAATTATTTGCAGGATCCAATTTAATGCCAAAAATGGTTAAAATATCATTTCCCATGATAAACCAATTGCTTAAATTGTCAATTTTCATCACAACAAATTCACAAATAGCTCTGACAAAACCACCATTATATTCAAAAAATACAGTGGTTTTGTATTTACCAATTGAACATAAAAAAGAACCATAACCTTTCTATTTTTCAGATGTTATAGGTAATAATTTGCATTGATAATCCTTATCTACAGAAGCAAGTGCTTTTTCAGACACTACACTTCCTCCAGCACCAGAGTCAAGCATAACCTCAACATTCCTACCATTAATGAGAACTGGTGCCCTCAAAGGTGAAATTAGAATGGAACTGTCAGTAATATCTCTAATTACTTCAGTATTTTCTACAGAAGATAAGTCAATATCACAATTATCAGACCAATTATCTAAATATTGGATATCCTTTTCTAAAACCAAAACTTCCTGAGAAGACTCATGGCCATAAGATATATTGCTATTACAGTCACTGGAGGAATCATCAAGATCACATTGAGTATTCTCAGATTCTTCATTTTGTTCTACAAGATGAATTTTTTTGTCACAAATATGTCCTTTTTGCCATGGTTTGTTAAATTTAAAACAAGTATTAGTTGCATATTTCTTTGAAGCAACTGGGGCAGAGGGTCTACCAGTTTTTTCTGGAAGTTTTGTGGAGGGCTTTTGTTGGTCATGATAAAATTCAACAGGATAATTCCTTGGTTCATATCTATGATTTAGTAGGACTTCATTAGAGATATTAATAAAGAAAGAATTCTCTCTCACATGTTCAGTCCTTGCCACAATCAAATCTCTCAGAGAATTTGGTAATTTATAGAGAATTTTATCTCTCCAAATATCATAATCCATTTTAGGATCCATGGCTGTAAGAATTTTTGTAGTTTTCATAAGGAAAATAATAGGTTTTTCAGGAGAGGAGGACACATATTTAGCATTCTCATATAATCTCTGCTGGGAAAGCCTGAATTTGGAACCACCAAATTGATTTTCAATCAATGTTTTCCACTTTCTCCAAGTATAATGTCGATTGTCCAGTAAAACAGATTTGTACCACATTAAAGCTACATTGGAAAATAAAGAAATTAATTTAGAGACAATTTCTTCATCTGGAAACTTTTAAGAGTTTTTCAGATTATCAATTCTCTGAAGAAAGTGTTGCCAGTCAGATGAAGAGTCACCATAAAAAGTGGGATATTGATCCAGTTTGGGCCAATTTTTCTGGCTACTGGGAAGGTCCGTCCTTTGGTTTGAATTATTTATCATTGATAATTCCTGAAGTTTAGCCAGGTGTTTGAAAATTTCATTATTTACAGAAACAGCTGCTACATGACCATTACAAGATTTTTTGCTAGTAGAAAAAGATTTTACAGACTCATTGTCAGTTTGTTTAATGGCTGAAATATGGGGAAGAAAAGAGTTGCTCTGTTCAGGTTCCTTTCCCTTATTTTTATGCAGCTTATGGGAAGCATTCTCATCTATACCATAATTATTGATGGTTAAGGCTGAAAATTTTTACTGCAGGTCAGAAACATAGTTTCTTATCCTTGGAATTTCAGAAATCTGGTCATTTATTTTTGAAAGGGATAAAACATTTCTGTCCTCAAAAACTGTGTGTTTGGTACTTAGTGCATGGAAATCATTTTTTAGCTTTTTCAACTCATTGTGTAGAGATTTAATTTCACTTTTTAATGAATAATTTTCCTCAATAAGGGGTTTCAATTCACTCAAGGTTTTATGCAGACTGATATTCTTATCTGAGATAGCTCTATGGTCACTCCTTATTTGTTTTTGTTGGCTAAGAACAATATTCAATGTTTCTTTGATTTTAAAATAAGCTGTATCTTGTACAGAAGAACTTACTTTACAATGCAAGTGCAAATTATTTAATCTATCAATCTCATGTATTAACACATCTCTCAAATGTTTGTCCTTCACAACATTAAAATCAAGTGTATCTTTCAATATTTCTTCAGAAGTTTTCTCAATCAAAGTATAGACTTCAGGGGAAACAGAATCATTCTTAATTGCATAAGAAGGATTAATTAAAGAAGTAGAAGTAGAATTTAAAGGTTCATCAAATGATAATTGGCTAATTAAATCATTGGTGCTACTCATTAAAGGAAGTTGTCTTTTTAAGGGTTTAACTGTTCTTTCACCAGGGTTCACAATATTACCTGAGGAAGAAGATTTGTTATTATACATACCAAATGTTTTTCAAACAAATTACTTACCATGGAAAAGGAGGAAACTTCCCCTGTGCCTTCTTTCTTCTGCCTCCCTGATAAGGATGGGGCTGAGGCGATGGATAGTAGGTTGGTGTCCTGGATGGGCCAGGGTGTTGAGCTGTTGGTTGCTGAACATTCTGTTGGTAATGGTTCATCAAGTAATCCCATTTCCACTGCTCCACCTGCAGAGTGTTTTGGTTTTGAGTGAAGGAGCTGGGTGCCTGATGGGGCTGAGGTTGAGGCTGAGGCTGAGAGGCTGGGAAAGGAGGAGGTTGAGCCTGTTTGGGATTTAATAACTCCTGCATCTGTTGCCAGAGTGTGTCTACTCTTGCCTTGTACTTCATACTTTCTGCCTTCAGCTCTTTTATGTGACTGGAAAGGTTGTTTACTTGTTGAGTCAGTGGTATCTTTTTTATTTTAATACCCTTTAGTGGATTTTCCTGATTTATCAGAGGTTTTGCTTCTTTCAGAGGTGTTTGGTGAGGAGGGTTTGCCACTTATCCTGCCATTTCCATGTCCTGAAGGTTTTTTGTCAGCTGAATAATTTTTGTAAGTTAATTTAGAAGAACCTACAGATTCAGTGTCAACATCCACTTCAATCTCATCCACATGTAAGTTATCCATGCTGTTAGCCAAACTACTGGACATTAAAACTGTGAAGAAAGAATCAAAATTATTTTAATGATTCAAATTTTTATTTCAAAATAAACTATAATTAATTGATTTTTTAACAAAATAAAAAAATTAAATTTTTATTTAAAATTCAATTAATTAAAAAAATGTAATACAAATATATGTAATTACAATTGTTTATTAAGAAATATTAATAATTATAATGGGACCAACCAACAAAGGTTTAATAATTCAACCAAGAATAATTAATACTAAAAAAAATATATTGGCAATATTGGGACTAAGCACTTAGTACTATTATGGTCAACCAATAAATCAAAAAATAATTTAATAAAAAATAATTTATTAATTTATTAAAAACTTTAATGATCTTCTAGGACTAAGAGTATAACTATATTATGGTCAACTAGGAATAAAAAAATTAATAAAAATCTGAACACTTACACTCAGTGAATCAGCAATTAAGCCACAATCACTGTTATTGCAACAAAAACTTAATAATATAAGTGAGAGGTGCAAAGGTTAACTTACTATAGTGATCAAGAAATCACTCCAAAATTATATATTATTTAATTTAATATAAGCCTAAAAGATCAAACCCAAGTTCAAAACACGGTCACAGCAAAAAATTTCTTTTTTGGCTTGGGCGGTCCATGCGCAATGTTGTTTGTCGTAAGGTGGCGTATCATTGTTGTTGTTTGTAAAGGCATCCAAATGTAAGCCGGTTGTCTAGAAGAGGAAAAGAAGATGGAGAAAAATAGAGAGGAGGAGGAGATAATTTTGTAAAGGGTTTAGAGAAAATAAATGGATAAGCTAATATAATTATTTTAGAAAAGTAAGGCGACAAGAACTTCTTGGGTTTGACAAAATGGTGAGTCTTATTAAATGATAATATATTTATTTAAGATAAGAATTACTTTTTCTGCGTGGCAAACACTATTATTACTAGTAGACTTATTGTAACCTTAGATCTTTATATAGAATTTTGATTAGAATTATAGTACTAATAAAAATAATAATAAATGTAATATATTAAAAATATGTTTAAATGGTGAGTGTATAATAAGTGATGTAGCTACAGGGGATTATCCAAAGCCTTTTTATAGGCAAGGGATCCTCTGAAGTGCCAAAATGAGTAATTACAAAAGAGAAATAAGGTAAAAGAAGAATATAAAAGAAGATAACTAAAACATAGATATTGAGAGAAAAACATGAAACAATAAACTAAACCCATGAGTAAGTAATCAATTTTCCCACCATAAGTTCCCAAAACAATTAATTAAAATAATTAGTAACTAAGTAAGCCTGAAACATAAGAACAGTGAGTAAAATAACCCAAAACAGATATTACAATGAGATGTAAAGGGTTTAATTAAAACAAATAGAATGATTTTCACACAAAAATCCATGTAATTAATTTAATCCAGTATAATGCAAATTTAATTAATTGTTTTAACTAAGTAATTAATTCAATAACTAATTTAAATGAAACAAATGATTAATTTAATGATATTTCCCATTTAAAGTGAGAATTTTAATACCATCTTATTAAATAAGTGTTTTAGTTTATTTAATACTTTTACTGACACAA
Organism: Hemileia vastatrix; assembly: GCA_030280995.1. NCBI lineage: Eukaryota > Fungi > Basidiomycota > Pucciniomycetes > Pucciniales > Zaghouaniaceae > Hemileia > Hemileia vastatrix. Next base: position 40,143,010 of record JASXTE010000002.1, read on the forward strand.
TTAAGGGTCAAAAAAAGTGCCCAATATTATTGTTTAATAAGATATGTATGGCTTTATTTAATATATAATTTTAATTAATTAATTTAATTACATTATAAATTAATTTTACACTAATAATTTATAATATATGTTTATAATTAATTAATTATTAATTTATATTTATTAAATACATAAAAATGCGCCATAATTTATAGAATATAAAATATATCATGCTTAATTTAAATGTATAAATAATTAATATAATAAAAAAATTAATACAATACTTATTATATATATTTAATAAAATAATTTTATTATTTCATTATGCAATATAATATTAATTTATATACATAATAAGCATATTTTAATGCCCTCTTTTAGTTCCAGTAAATTGACATAAAATTTACTGGGCTCCTAGTATAGCCTGGCTGACAGGAACCCCATGAAAAAAATAAATGTTGTCATGATTACCATTTATACAACACAAGGTCATTGGCCCCTTATTTTAGTTGAGGAAATTGAAATATAAGAGATATTTATTAAAAATTTATGAAAAAATATTAAATTTTTGATGACACCACTAATACCCATACTTTTTGGATATAGATAAAGTTCTTTTAAATCTATTGTTTTTACCTTATTTTTTTACCTTGTTGATTCTTTGAATCAAATTTTTACTAATTTGGAAAGAACATCCAAAATGAGTAAACTCTTGACAAGATTCCAAACCAGGTGGAGCTTTGGTTGTTTGGTGATGATCCTGAGAAGAGTTCCAAATTGTTTCAATCACACCATTTCCCAAACCAAAATCAATGATGCACTTGTGGTCTGTAAATATAAACCATTTCCTTTGATTTTAGCTGGAGATGGTATTGGTTGGCCAGTTATTGGATTGATATATGAGAATATTCCAAAAGTAAGAAAATTGGTGTCATTCCTATTGATATGAATCTTATTGTGGAATCCTGAATGAGTAATAATAAAAAGATATTCATTGCTAATTTCTTCCCATTTGGTGTCACACCAATTCAGTATTCCAACTTTTGTAACAACTTCATGATTATTTTTGAATTATTTATTGCAGAGTTTTTTAAGACAAAGAGCAAGGAAAGTATTAAAAGATGGTAATGTGTCCCATAAGTGAAAATCTTTATCTTTTTTGGCTTTTGATAAATTTTTAAGTAAAGAATAGATGCCTATGCAAATAAAATGAGTGACATAATTTTAAGAATGAAAATATATTATTAGAAATACCAAGAGAATAACCTTTAACAAATCCTGGTCTCCAACCAAATCCAATCATAATACCACCCAACAAATTTGTATTCCTCATTGGTAAGCAAACCAAAGCCATTTGATATAGAGTTATAATAAGATCAGATAGTTGATTAAAAGATTCATTTTTTGAACCATTAAAAGAATGATTTTCATAAATAAATTGAGGTTTAAAAGAATTAATGATAATGGATTTGATTTTATTGTCTCCTGATTTGGTTAAGTATTTTAAATCTTCTGGTAACTCTTTTGATAAGATTTTTTTGATCCACTTTAGTTTTATAGTACACAATATTTGATATATGGCTAAATAAGCAATTCAAATGAATTTTCTTTTTTAATTTTCTTTTATTCTGATGACTTTGATCATCATTATTTTTTTTGATATTTTGAATGATGATTGAAATGAAGTTGAATTTGAAAATGATGATAAAGATGATAAAGAGGATGATGATAGAGAAGTAAGAGGTGATTCTGACAAAATAGAAATTTTTTTCTCTGAAAAAAAAAATTGTGTCAAAAAACAAAAAAATAAACTGGCAAAAAAATAAAATTCACAAAATTTAGTTTGTTTATTTCACCTTAAAGTATCTTCAGCTAAAAGAACAGTTGATTCAAATAAAACTAACCCTAATTCTGACTCTACTTTTCAAGTTTGCACAAAAACTTTAACAGTGGTTATGAGAAGTCCAAAAAGAGGGAGACAAAAGCCTAGATAATCATCAGACAAGAGTTTCATAATCCTTATTCTCTAATTATGCAATATAAAAATTTGGAATAAGATAAGTGAAATTTGGAAAAAAAGTCTCAACTTCAAAGGAAAAAATCTCAGCAACAACTGAACCTAATTCAAACCTTTCTGTGGGCAATCAGAGATAGGCGTTAGTAGAATATTCAGTTAATGTACATTTGATTTAAATAAACCTATCCCTAATTTGTTACATAAAAAAATGAAATAAAATTTTACATTGGCAAAAAAAGGCTCAACTTTAATGGTCAATATCTCAGCAACCACTGAACCAAATTCAAATCTGTTTGTGGGAAATAAAACGTAGCCTTCAGGAGAATCTTCAGTAAAAAGAAAATTAGATCTGAATAAAACTAACACTAATTCTGAGTCTTTTTTTCAAAATTTTACAAAAACTTGAAAAGTTGTAATGAAGATGAGAACAAAAGGAGTTTAATAATTTCACTGTTATCCAGATAAGAGTCATACATATATTTAAGTATTAAATTTTAATAAAAGGAATGAGATATCATATAGGCATAAATAATGGAGATGAAACTTGCCTTGATTGAAAAGTAGGAAAAATAGAGTGAGAACGATTGAAGTTGGAATTGTGGGGAGATTGAATATGGAGTAAGTGAAATGCATAAATAATGTGCAATGTATGTGTTTTAATGAAATGGAGCCAAAAAAAGTGAAATAGGTGAAAGAGGGGATGATGACCGTGCCAAGGATGGATGAAGAGTAGGTTGATTGAGCTAAAAAGAAAGTAAAGAGGGAGAGAAAAAAAAGGTTAATTTTACCATTGAAATCCAAAATAACCACCTACAAAAAATAAGAAAAAACAGAAAAAAAACAAAAAAAATTATAATTAGTAATCAAAAAGTAAAAAAAAAGAATTAAATGACTTACCTGGAGAGATGAGATAACAAAATAAATGAAACCAAATTTTTTGAGGGATGTTGGAGGAGAAGAGGAAAAGGATATGAGGGATGAATGAAAAAAGAAACAGTGAAAATTAAGCAATTTTAAAAAATATGCAATGTCATGTTGAGCTGGTGAAAGAAAACCAATGAGCCATCTAAAAAAGAGATATTCACCATAAATTTCAAAAAAAAATGAATATGCAACAAAAAAATACCAAGCCAAGTGAATAAAGTATACAAAGTGGACATTTGGAGAGTATGAAAACAAAAAATTAAAAGGGTTGTGTGCCAAAATGGTAGAGGGTGATTGGCATAATGACAGAGCATATGCCATTTGAATGAATGTTTTGTGATTCAAGAGACGGGAGAGCTGGCGCTGGTTCAGGATCCTCTTCTTCATAAAGATCATTCCACTCATCCTTTAAATCAGCTAGGATATTTTGGAGTATAAGCCAAGTCATTATCTACTTGTTTGCAGTTTTTAATTTTAATTTTTTTGAAATTGGATTCTGAGTTCCTCAAGACTAGAATATCTTTCCTTTAAAATCCCAATAGCATGTTCAATCCGTACTCTTGATTGGGCAAGGTGATAATTAAAGGTGGTTTTGGGTTCATTTTCTAAGGTTGCACCACGGAAAGCAGGTATAATGTACTTTCCACTTGCATATGCTGAGTCTGCAAGGAGGTACTGAGATTTGTCAAAGTATGAGTCTGGGGTATGAGAAATCCTCATTCTTTGGAAGACAGAAGAGTCATGACATGATCCAGGGCAGCCACTGTGAAAAGAAATAAATTTTTTATTGACATCACATATAAGTTGAATGGCAATAGAGTATCTAGAAGGAAGATAAAAAGTTAGTTAATGAATTATGAGAGATTGGATAATATTTTGAATAAACCGTTTTTTGAAATCAAAATAATGGTTCCAATCATGAGCAGGCTTTTGAATCAAAGGTATAGTTGTGCCATCAACAAATCCTACACAGCCAGGGAAACCTTTGGCTTGCATTACTTGAGAGGATTCAAGTCTTTGTTCTGGAGTTGGCCAAGCAAGTGTTTGAGACTTAAGGGAAAGGATAGCAATCATACAGCGCTTGGTGTATAATATCACAGTACCATATCCTATGTTAAAGAGATTATCCAAAAGTCTTACAGCAGCACCGTTTCCATTTGAGCTAAAGAGACATAGTGCAACAGCAAGTTAGATGGCAGGATTACGCTGTTTGTTATGGGAATTGTTATGAAAGATAGGATGATTAAAGATGAGTTGATAAAGTTTGAAGAAAGAATTGGGAGAAGTTCTAAAAAGTTGGGTAAAGTTTAAATGAGGAATGTTGAGAATGGAGGCCAGATCATATCAGGGATCATGTTAGAGATTGGCCCCCTGGTTATGATGTAACACTTTTTGGAAAGAAAACACATATAAGCTAAAGCATCTTCTAAATCAAAGTCAGATTTATAGTAGAGAATTAAAAGTAAAGTGATAGCATTCATAGTGGAGTGAAGTAGCTGTCTAGTAGAGAGGTGCTTCATTGTTGTCGGTAGTATAGGTTGTTGGTAGAAGTTTTAGGTGATGAGTGGGAAGAGGGAATTTGCCGCCAAATGTGCAGTTGGGGTGTGTAGATAGAAAAAAAACTTAAGTATTTGCCACCAAAATTACATAGCATAGAGTGAGGAGAAACTTAAGAATGGAATCAGCAATTATAAGTCATGTGAATTTCTTAAAAATCCATCATGGATGTGATGAGTTTGGGATCAGGATTATCCACTAGCCCCAAGCCCCAAGGCTAGTGGATAAGGAATCCATGATAATGCATTATCCCGCCTCTTATACCCCAATTTATATTCCCAATTCCTGATCCCAAACTTATCACATCCATGATTGATTTGTAAGCAAGTCACATGACATATAATTATGGATGCCATACTTATGTATCTCTTCACTCTAGGCTACTTAATTTTGGTGTTCAACACATAACACTTTTTTCTATCTACACACCCAACTTGCTCATTTGGGCATAAATTCTCACTTCCCACTCATCACCTAAACCTTCTACTGAAAATAATGAAGCACCTCTCTACTAGGAAGCAACTTCACTCAGCTATGAGTACTATCACTTTAAATTAAGCTGCTGACTCTGATTCTGACTTGAGTTTGGAAGAAACTTTAACTTATATGTCTTTTCAATGATCTTTATGAAGAAGAGGATCCCAAACCTGCACCAGCTCTCCCCTCCCTTGAATCACAAAAAAATTTTCACCAGAATATGCTCTGTCATTATGCCAATCACCCTCCAACATTTTGAAACACAACTCTTTTAATGTTTTTTCATACTCTCCAAATGTTCAACTTGTGTGCTTTATTCACTTGGTTTAGTATTTTTGTTTTTGGCATAATCATTTTTATTTTGAATTTATGCTGAATGTCTCTTTTTTGGATGTCTCATTTGTTTTAATTCACCAGCTCAACATAAAATAGCATATTTTCTGCAATTGCATAATTTTTCACTGTTTTTTTTCATTCATCCCTCATATCATTTCCTCCTCTTTTCAAACATCCATAAACCAATTTGGTTTTATTTATTTTCTCATCTCATCTCTCCAGGTAAGTCATTTTATTCATTTTTTTGATTTTTTGATTGCTAATTATAATTTTTTTTTTGTATCTAACTTTTTTTGTAAGTGGTTATTTTTTATTTTTATGGAAAAATTAAACTTTGTTTTATCTCCCACTTTTATTTCTTTTTTAGCTCCATCACCCTACTCTTCATCCCTCATTGGCGTGGTCATTATCCCTCTTTCCCCTAATTCACTTTTTTTGTTCCATGTCATTAAAACCCACACATTGCACATTCTTCATGCATTTCACTTACTCCATATTCAATTTCCCCCAAATTCCAACATCATTATTTCTCACTCTATTTTTCCTAATTTTCAAGTGAATTTCAATGTAATCATAAACTGGCCAAGAAATCTGGACTTCCCTATTGGACAGATATGGAGTGGGTTGAACTCAGTTATGATTATATCTTTTATTCTAATGTTATCATCAGCTATGGAGGATTTCATACCCAGAGCCATGTTTACAAAACCAATTCTAATATGCTTACTTTTTGGCTTTTCTGTTATATCAATCCTATTACTGGAAGAAAGCTCCCTTCAACTGCTATAATCAAAGGCCTTGGACTATAATTTCTGGATCATAAATGTATCATGAAATTTAAATTAGGAAAAAGGATTATGGAAGTGATTTCGAATTCTTCAAGAGATAACCATAAAACTACTAAGGAACCTCCTGGATTGGAATCTTGCAAAAATTTTACTCATTTTGGATGTTCTTTTCAGATCAATCAAATTTCAATATACCAGGTAATCAAGGTAAGTGGTAAAGGGTCAATGGCTACTAATACATTAGGGAGGGGTTCTAAATATGGTAATTAAAGGATTACTAAATTTCTATTTTTTTATTAAATTTTTAATTTATCAGTTATTAAATATAACCAATCAAATTAAGTATTGTACCATTGAGCGCTTGTGCTGTATAAAGGTGATCATTCAATTATATTCTATGAATAAGTTCATAATACCATTCTTGTCATATGTTTTCTTTGACTTTTCTCATAAAATCATTGACAGATAGTATTTGGGATTCCTTTACTTGGTTTATTATCTTTTTTAATTGATTTACTTAATTATTTATGAAATTAAATGAAAATTTAGTATTCCTTACCCCCTTCCAGAGTAAATTGCGGGGTGTATTGCCAAATTTTCAAATAAGATGTGTAAGTTTTTTGAGTTGAAAAAAATTTGGAATAAAATATGAATGAAATAAAAAAAATAGTCTTCAAAAATTTTCATTAAGTGTTCAATTTCCTCAACAGATTTATTAGCTTTAACCCATTCTATCAAGAAAAATTTCTTTTTTGAACCATCTTAAAGTTGATACTTGAGTTTCATTTGATCTAGTAGGAAATTGTACTCAAGAGACTTTTCTTCTTTCTTTATCTCAAATTTTATTTCCTCCACGTCATGTGCTCTCTCATCCCTCTTTAAATAAATCTTAAATTTATTCTCCTATGCTAGCTTCAAACTTGCTTGCTTGAGGATCCTTGTTTTGTTCATTAGCCTTTTTAGAAATAAAGAAAAGAGATGTGAATTAAAAAATAAAACAACTATACAGGAAATAAAAGCACACTTCAGTGAGATCAGGTTGGTTTATATTGCTTTAACTATCAATTGAAAAGATATCTTGATTGGTGGAAGTTAAATGAGGGGAGGCTTGAGTAGAAGAAGAAGAAACGGATTTCTTTCAACATCATTTTTGGAGATATCATCTTCTCCATCCAAAATGTTTGCAGGATTAACATTGGCTTGCTCTCAAAATATGGAATCCATCTCTTTATAGTATGGACATAAATAATCAAGTTTATCATCTATATTTTTAATGACCTTACTGATATCAAGGTCAGTAATACAAAAACCAGTGGAAGATTAAAGAGTCTTAGCCTTCTTGTATTTGCCTCAATAGTTCTTGAAGCATTCAGAAATCTGTTTAGGAAAAATATCAATCCTTCCCCTTATCTTACTTCATAATTCATTGGCCATTGAAAGGTATCCATTGATTTTTGATTCAGGGGGCAATCCTACTTTAGTTGCATTCTCAGTACCAAAACAAGAATCATAATTAGTTTTAGTTTTAAGCCAGTTGATAAGTATGAGATGATCATCTTTTTTAATTGAAAGGTCTTTAATTTCACAAATGAGTGGTGGGAAGAGTGAGTAATGGAATTTGAAGAACAACTGGGGGAGTTTGAGAAGGAGCACAGGAGACAGTAGGGGTAAAAGAGGGGGTAATTTTAGGATTTGGTTGAGAGGTGGGGAGGAGGCGCACTGCAGGCACTATGCATTGTAAAGAGGCAGAGGAGTGGGTATTGAATAAGGGGTTTATATGGGGCAATCACTGTGCAGTGCTTCTCATCAGGCAACTTATCTAGTAATCCAGTTACTCTCTAGTCTCACTGGCGATTGGCATAGTCAGTCCTGTCTTTTGATCTGAACCAAAATGTAAATAATAAAATAAGTAAAACATTGAAAAAACACAAATGAGGCAGCACTGAATGAGGGGAAACTTTGAGATAAGAGACTATAAGAAGAAGAAGAAATAAGAAAAAGAAATAAGTGAGAAAGAGACAAAACAGTTTGAACAAATAAATAATGAGGGATATAAAGAGATTGTTCATTGCAGCAGAAGAGCAGACTAACATAATAAATACCTGTACCAAAATGTAAACAAGAGAATAAGTAAAACATTGAGAAAACTCAAATGAAGCAGTTCTGAATGAGAGGAAACTTTGAGATAAGAAACTATAAGAAGAGGAAGAAACACAGGGGGAAAAAAATGAGGACTTGTAGGCGAGTCGTTTTTCAGGTTTCCTGGAGTAATATGTGGAGTAATCTCTTGATGCTAAATTTGATTTCTAGATATAGGTGTATAATTTGTTATCAATATCTAATAATTTATAGGAAATCTCTACAACCAAACTTTTTTTCTTGGATGCAGATTTTGGAATGGAAAAATCTTTGAAACTCTAAAAAACAGATATCATCAAATTTCAGACAAGTTCAAATAATATTCTGCATTTTATTCATGAAAAACACAAATTATTTCTATCAAAAGACCAATAACAGAAAAAGTGCCATGCTATGATTTATTAGAAAAAAAAGTCAAATATTATAACCTGTCATAATGTATTTTGCACTATTATTATTTTTTCATTAAACAAATGGATTACATATATTAAGGTAGAGATTCTTGTACACTGAATTTACTATATCTGAGCCATAAAAATGACCATGTCCACATCTTTTCTAAAGTTTATTTGGTGTTAAGTAATATTTGAAGTGTTTTCAAGTTGAAAACTAGCAAGCATAATCCAAGAGCTATTTTATAATTTTGATCAAGATTAATTTTCTTATTCTAATCAAGACAATTTGCCTTCAGCTAATGTCAAATAGTTAGAAATTTTTTATGTTTCCTCAGTCAAATGATAGTATCAATTTTTTGATATCATTATTTCTCCTACTTCAGAAGTTTTTTTTTTTTTTTTTGTAAGATTAATAATAAAACTGAAAAGTGTTTGCACTTTTAATATAGATATAGATTAGGCGCTGTCACGTGCAGCGAACTTTTTCTGCAACTCTTCGCTGCACGTGACCAGCCCTCTCCGGCCACACCCTGGGTCAGATAGACCATAGTACTTTAATACTATGGTCCATCTGCCCAAGGGGGCATAGGAGAAGGCTGGTCACGTGCAGCAAAGAGTCGCAGCGACATTTCTCTGCACATGAAAGCGCCTTCTCCCTGGCTATGGTCAGATAGACCATAACATTAAGTTATGGTCTATCTGACCAAGCCAAGGTGAGGAAAAAAAAAGGTCACTTACAGCAAAGTATCGCTGCGATACTTTGCTGCATGTGACAAGTAATGGTTTAGGTGGCCAGGTCAAATGGACCATATCATAAAACAAATATGGTTCATTTCACCCAGCCTTTGGTGGCTAGCTGCTGGTCACATGCAGCAAAGTGTCACAGCAATACTTTGCTGCACGTGACTAAGTAGCAGGCACCAATCCTGGCTCAAAAATGAGCCATAAGAAATTGAATGTTTGATTAATATAGCAAAAATACGTGAGTTAAAATACTGTGGTCCCATGAAAATAAAAATAATTGTGGGATTTTTTTTCATGGGATCAGAGAATGTGAGTTTAAAAAAAGGTTCAATGCACCATAATTTAAACATTATGGTCCATCAAACCATGAATAAGGGAACTGGGACAGGTGATGACTTTGGAATAAGTATATAGGTAATTCTTTTTTCAATGTGAAAAGTGAGTAATTGGGGAGTTTCATAGGACTAAATCAACAAAAAATTTATTTTTTTCGACTACATTTTACTACATATTTGATGGGAAATAACATATATATAAATTCGTGACTGGAAACATGGAGAGAGAGAAAAAAAGTAAGCAGAGATTAAACATAATATTTATATAAGGTTATGGATTTTAAGTTTATGGAATTGAGAAAGGTTTTTATGAGGGGTTTAACAGAATTTTACTAGAGAGAAACACCTTTGCGCAGCCTTTCCTGGCACTTTTTAAGCCACTTTTCCACCCCCAGTCGGCCCCAGGGGGGCCCCACTGGGGGTGACAGAGGGGCTAAAGGGGGGCTTCAAAGTTTTAAAATAAGTGATTCAAAGGGGTAAGTCAGAGGTAATGAAGGTAAAATTAATAATATACTGTTCTTAAAATATAAAATAATAAATTTTTTTTTTGGTTTTTATAAAATTAAATTTTTTATGTCAAATTTTTTGTATAATTTTTTGGTGTTGAAGATAGCAATTTTCAAGATTCCCAATATCAAGGTACATTTAAATTCCTTAAAATTTCATTGGGAAATTAAAAGCTGTTTTTGAATTTTAATAAGCTATTTCATAAGGTAAAATTTAATCAAATGTACTAAAATATATTGTGATATTATTCTATACACTGAACACATCTAGCCTTCAATGCATCAACAGATAATTTGTGTCTACGATCGAGTGAATTGTTAGTTGTTCAAACCTGTATCCGCAATACTAAGACCCCTTCATGGCTAACCCGTGTTCCTAGTAGTCTAGGAGAGGCTGGTACAAATCTTAAAGCTGCTGAATGGTTTTTACTATGTAAAATTTACTATGTGGAAGCTTTGATACCAGTTTGGGCTATTGAAAATTCTGACGCACAAGAGAAGAAGTTGATTAAATGTCTTTCACTGCTGGTTTCAATAATCAATATTCTGACTTCCTTGGAGATACGTGAAGCTCAAATTTCATCTCTTCAAGGTCAGTTAAAAGATTATATGAAGTGTCTTAAGGAATTTTGGCCAGATATCAATATAAAGCCAAACATCCACTTAGAACAACATTTTCCTGAGGTTCTGAGAATATTTGGGCCAGCACCATCAACTGCAGCATGGGCCCACGAGCGTGTAAATAGAATGTTAAGCTCCATTCCAACCAATAAGAAAACATGTATGTTTTCCTTAATTAAAGCTACTTAACTTTATTAATTTCATTTTTTTTAAAGATCAAATGGACAAGACCATTATGAAAAGGTTTATTTTGACCGGTCAGCTTCAATCATTAATGGACAGAACTAATGATTGATTTGAGAATGAAATGAAAATTGTCTTCAGTTCAGAGAAAAGAAAAATTCCCTCAAAATCATCTCAACTACTGTGTGAAGACTATGAATTGTGGATAGAGTATCTCAACATGATTGATGGTAAAAAAATATTTTCCAGTATTTTTACGAAAAATCAACCATCTGTTTCATCTCAAATTCTATCACCTCAAATTATTGAAGTAGATAACTTGTTACTGGATGGAAAAAACTACTCATTATATTCAACAAATCAAGGAAATGGCATTGTTGAGGTAAATTCATCAAAAGGAAATGTTGTTGGGGTTATATTGAAAATGTGGTAGTCAACAACATTTTCAGGTCAAAATTTTATTTTAGTTGGCTTATATGACATTGTGGATCCTAAAATTGAAACTCCTTATTTAAAAGCTGGGCTTAATGTTTTTTGGTGTTATGATAAATGGTCAAAAAAAGTAGTTATGAATAGCAAGGAAATTATTGGTCATGTTTCAAAAACTACACATCCTAGTGGTTTTGCAAATGTTTTCTCAAATACTTGTTGTATGATATCATTAAAAAATATAGCCAGCAGCTATTCTGATTTTTAATGTGGTTTTAGAATTGTATATTTTTTGTGGACAATAAATATATATACAAATATTTACTGCCAGTGATTGAGCTAACTAATAAAAGTAAAAAGTATGGACTTTAAATTTCACTCCCTGATTCATGAGAGGCAGTTTTGAATATGGATCACTTGAAGTTCTAACCAGGTTACAGCAAGGTTAGTCAGAAATAAAAAAAAACTACTTGCCTACAAGTCCTCATTTTTTCCCCCCTGTGAAATAAGAAAATGAAATAAGTGAGAAAGAGACAAAAAATAATGAGGGATAAAAAGAGATGCAAAAATTATAAATTTAACGAGCTTTTTTTATCTAGAACACACATGAAAAGCACAGACACTACTTCACATAAAAATGAATCTGCAAAACACAGAGGTAAAAATTAGTAAGTAGTTAGTTATCAAATCAGTAAGCATGCAGTATATTATAATTATTCTAACACCGTCTTCCCTCACTATTGGCAGTCCTAACATAGTCAGTCTTAGTTAGTCTCACTGCTGTATCCAGCATAGTCAGTCCTGTCTTAGACTATTTTTAGGGCTAGTGGTAGTCCACCTTCTTAGGTCTTAAAATTTTGTTCAATTTTAATTGGAGAACTACCAAAGAACAATGAGCCCCTCAGGTAAACCTGATTCAGAAACCCTTGCTTCAATGCAAGAGCAAATGGCACACTTGAGAGAAAAAAATGCCAGACTCATGGAATTTCTAGCAGAGCAAAGGCCCTCATACCATGGCCCCACAGAAGAAGAACTGAAAGCCTCTGAAGCTGAGGCACAGGCATGGCCCATAGAGCCAGCACTTCTTGTTAAAGGCCCAAAGATTGCTGTCCCAGAAATATTCAATGGAAAGCAAGGTCCCTGGGCAGATAAGTAGACATTTCAGGTGAATCTTTATGTCCTGCTCAACTGCCATCAGTTTCCAGATGAGAAATCAAGAATTGGATTTGCAATCTTTTACCTCACAGAAGAGGTGGAACAATGGGCAAGGCCATATAAAATGGAGCTCCTTGGAAATGGTGAGTTGGAAACAGATTTTTATCAGTTCATGGCAGCATTTTAATTAGCATTTGGTGACCCTGAAGTGGCCACAGCCTCAGAGAATTCTCTCAACCAGTTGTGACAGAAATACTCTGTTTTTGAGTATGTTTCTGAGTTCTGGGGTCATGTCAGCTATGTTAAAAAATGGGGAGAAGGATCACTCATGTTTCACTTTAGAAATGGGCTCTCACAAAAAATCAGGAATGCCCTAATCAGTCACCCTCATATAACCTCCCTCCAATCCCTCATGGAACTAGCCATCCAAATCAACAACAAGTTCATGAATCAGTAAATGGGTGGTTGGAGTGGTGCTCTTCAGTGGCACAACTATGCTCCATCAAGCGGGGCTAGTGCTAGGGACCTAAATGCCATGGACATTGATGCAGTCAATTCAGGCAGCACTGGTGGGAAGAAAAGTCTATCTGATGAGGAATACCAGAGATGTATGAGTAGAGGGTTGTGCCTCTGATGTGGAAAGGGTGGTCATATATCAAGGGAGTGTAAGGGGAAGATCAGGGTTAGTGAGGTGGAGGATAGCGCAAGTAAGGCACAGGTAGAAGATAGCCCTTGGGAGTGAAGGCTGTGCCCTCCTTGAGCAGATTAGAGGGAAGTAATAAGAGGGATTTGGTAGAAGAATCATCATCATGTAAGCCACTTGAACTAAATAGTAATTGTATCATACTAAACTTACCTTCAATTGCCCTCGGCACCACAAAAAATGTACAAGCCCTACTGGACTGTGGGGCCACTGTCACGCGCCACATGACACTCAAGGCAAAAGCAGCTCATTAAATCAATAATATCGAGTTCTAAATCTATACTCGAAGTGCAGAAAGCAATTCTCCATAGCAACTGTGATTCCCCTTTGTGTACTTACTGTTCAACTGCGCTAGCCTAAACTCTAAATCTAAATTAGTCAATCTCTCAATAGTGTGCCTTAGTCTCAATTTCAATAAGCGACGCACAGCGCTATGATCAACGTAATAGTAAATTAGTAGTTTTCATTAAAATTTTGTTAATTAATTAAAAGGGGTAAATTGAGCATGGACGGATATTAGCAAAGAGGGTCTAAGTGTATGTTAGTAATGGTCAATGGTATGGGAATGGTGCAATGAGAGGGAGTTCAATGCGAGGAGGAATAAAGGATATAAAAGGGTTGGGTATTTGGTTTGATATTCCTTAGAATTAAATTATAAAACGTATTTACATTTAATAGTGGTAAAATCTTTAAGTTAAATCATTGTTATTGTATCTTTCTTTTATTTTCTCAATAATCATTTCTAAATCCTAAATCTTTGATTATTGAGTTTCCAACCCTTTGTGAGATCTTAAGAATTCCTATTACCTTTGAAACTATCTTATAATTCTTCTCGAACATACCTCGAACCTGTAGCTCTTACTTTGAGTGACCTTCGAATCACTTCCTCGAATCATTCCTCTGTGCTTCAAAGAAGTTTCTAAATCCCTCATCTCACTTTCAGGAACATCCTTGACCTTGTGCGTAGGTTGTCCGGTGACAGCCACAGACTGTTTTATTTCTAACAAGTTTTTACAGAGAAATAAAATGAGAAAAGACAAATTGGACCACCCTAGGAATCTAATTATTTTTGACAGATCCCCCAGGTGGGGGAGGAGAAGTAAGAGAAAAGGTGTTTTTTAGGTTTTGGTGTGACAGAAGGGACTCTCAGGGCAAGGTATATGCAAAAAACCTGAAAGACCAGTACAACATGTTACTGAGGATGACATGGCTACACTGATATAACCTGAAAGCTGATTGGAAAGAAAAGAAGGTTCAGATTGGAAGGAAAGGGGAAACTGGCGCTAAAGTATTGGCACCCTGGCCCCATCAGGGGCCATGGGCCCATCTCAGAAAGTCTTCTGATGTTTTGTTATCATAATTTTACTTGCCACCAGAACTGATTCTTCCTCTAGATTTTAAGCAGCAGGCTGGGGATGGGGTGCCAACAGGAAGCACTGGAAAGGAGAAGAAAGGGGGTAAAGTGCACCAATAAGAGGAGAAGGTGCAACAAAGAAAAGGGAAGGGAGAAGATGGAAAGTTGGATGGTACAGAGAAAGAATTTATCCCCTGGCCTCTGCAGGGGTCAGGGTCCCCTCCCGGCAAGTCTCCTGGTGTTTAATTATCATCAGTAGACTTGCCGCAAGAAATGACACTTTCTCTTGATGCTAAGTTTTAGGACATAGAGGGGGCACTGGAAGAAGAAGAGGAACTGTAATGCAAGGAAACAGCTTGGAACATATCTGTCAAGATTTCAGCCATATTCCAGTACTTATAGCCAACAAAAAGCCTCAAGGAAACGGTATCTGAAGTTTTTTGGGAATTCTTACAACTTTTTGGAGAGGGAGAAGTCAAGACCCTGCCACCTCATTGACCATATGACTTTGCTATTGATCTGATGCCAGGTGCAACTCCTCAATTTATCTGCATAATCCTGTTTCAAACCTTGGAGTCAACAGCACTAAAAAAGATGATTGATGAAAATCTAAAGAATGGTTTCATCAGAGAATCAAAATCTCCCTGGGAAGACCCTGTGATCTTTGCAGGTAAAAAGGATGGGTCAGTGAAACCATGTATGGATTTCAGAAGATTAAATTCACTGACAATTAAAAACAGATATCCCCTTCCACTGACTAGTGAGTTGATTGAAAGTCTTCAGGGTGCAGAAATTTTCACATGCCTAGATCTCAGGGCAGGTTACCACAACATACATGTGAAAGAAGGAGATGAACATAAACTGGCATTCTGCACTAAATTTGCTTATTTTAATTTGTTATTAATGCCATTCGTCCCATATAATGCACCTGGCACTTTTCAACACTTCACCAATAGCATCTTCAGAGATAGAATAGGGATAGATGTGGTGGTGTACCTAGATGACATCCTGATTTACTCCAGATCAATGTAGTATCACCAGATATGTGTGAAAGACTGTTTTCAGTGCTTGGGTGAGGCCCAAGTATGGTTAAAACCAGAGAAATATGTTTTTTCAGTAGGTGAAATCCCCTACCTGGGCATGATCATTTCAAATAATAGGGTTCAAATGGACCAGGAGAAAGTAAAGTCAGTAGCAGAATGGCCAACACCAACATCAGTAAAGGAGCTCCAGTCATTTCTAGGCTTTGAAAATGTTTACCACTGTTTTATTGAAATTTACTCCCACATTTTCTGACCATTGCACAACCTCACAAAGAAGGAAGTCAAGTTTATCTGGACAGGTAGAAAACAAGATGTGTTTGACTATCTGAAAAGACAATTTGTGACAGCCCCTATTCTTGAAATCCCTGACTTATTGAAGCTATTTGTTCTGGAATGTGACTTCTCAGATTTTGCACTAGGTGTAGTATTCTCCCAATAGAATGCTGAAAATTTCCTGCACCCAGTAGCATATTTATCACTAACACTGCTAGGCGCCAAATTGAACTATGAAATATTCAATAAGGAGTTATTGGCACTAGTTGAAGTGGTACGCACCTGGCGCCACTATTTGGAAGGATGGCCTCACAGACTACAATTTATTATTTACACAGATCATAAAAACTTTTAAACCTTCCTGACCACTAAAAAGTTGACCTTCCAACAATCATGCTGGGAAGAACTGCTAAGTAGCATTAATTTTATTGTTTTATTCCAACCAGAGAAGAAAAGTGGAAAACCTGATGTGCTATCACAACATCCTGAGTTGCGCCCAGCACCAGACCAGCAACATACTGTTGGGGCTATGTTATTGAAGGGGGACCTTAAAGAGGGGGTAATCTTAGATGAGGGGGAGTTGGCAGATATAGATTTGATGGAAGGGGTAAGGAGGCAGCTGGAAAAGGATTAGGAGGTTCAGGAGTTGGTGAAGGTGCTGTTATCAAAAGAGGTATTGGTAAGGAAAGTATTGGAGGAGTATCACCTAGAAGGGGGAGCACTGTATTGGAATGGGAGGATAGTGGTGTCAAATGATGAAGAGCTCAAGAGGTATGTGGTAAAATACAGGCATGATTCCCCAATTGCAGGAAACCCAGGACCATTGAAGACTGTGGAGCTTTTGAATTGCAACTTTTACTGGAAGTTCATGAAGGCATATGTCCAGCACTATGTAGCAGCATGCAACTCTTACCAGAGGAAGAAGATCATCCCAACAACCATGCCACTAACCCCATTAAGCATATCCAAGCAGCCATGGAAGGAAATCTCTTATGATCTTATAGTGGAGTTACCCAAGTAACAAGGAAAGAATGCTATCCTCACAGTAGTTAACCACTGCACCAAGATGGTGCACTTTGTTACCACCACTACCAAGTTTACATCAGAGGGGATTGAAGACTTAATGGTGCTGCATGTCTGTAAATTACATGGATTTCCTGAAAGTATAGTATCAGGTAGGGGAAGTACTTTTAACTCTATATTGTTAAAAGAAATGTATGAGCAACAGAAAATTAAGCCCATCTTATCAACAGCATGGCATCCACAAACTGATGGGCCATCTGAAATAGTGAATAAGGCAATTGAAAAATACTTGTACCACTTTATCAACCATCAGCAAGATGATTTGGTACAGCTTTTACTATTAGCTGAATTATCATACAACAACCAGGCACATGCTGCAACAGGTATGTCACCATTCTATGCTAACTATGGATATCACCCAACATTTTCAATTGGTACCCCACCCATGTTAAAAGTCCCAGAAGCAGAAGAGAAGATCCAAAGAATATTGAGTATATGTCAAGAACTAGAAGTGGCTCTCAGGTTATCTCAACAATCAAGGAAGGACCCAGCATTGTGCACTATAGGTAGGTGACAAGGCTTGGTTAAGCTCACGTTACCTTTCCACATTGTGCCCCAGCGCTAAATTAGATCACAAGAAAGTGGGGCCATTCAAACTCAAACGCAAAGTATCTGACTCAGCTTATGAACTGGAACTACCAATCTCAATGAGGCAAGTACATCTTGTTTTCAACATTTCATTTCTCACAAAGCATAAAGAAGATACAATCTCAGGGCATTCAGAGGAGCCACCAGCGTCAATCCAGGTGGTAAATGAAGAGGATTTTTTGAAGTGGAAAAGGTTGTTTCTAAGAGGGTGTATAGGGGAAAGGTTCAGTACTTGCTTGATTGGAAAGGTTATGGGGTTGGAGATAGGTCCTGGGAACCAGTGGAAATTTTGGTGAATGCAAGGGAAAGGTTGAAGGAGTTTGAGAAGGAGCGCAGGGGACAGGAGGGGCAAAAGAGGGGGTAATGTTAGGGTTTGGTTGAGGGGTAGGGAAGAGGAGTGCTATGGATGTTATGCATTGTAAAGAGGCGGAAGAGTGAATATTGCATAAGGGGGTTATATGGGGCCAGCATTGGGGAGTGCTCCTCATTGGACAACTTATCCAGTAATTCAGTTACTCTCTAGTCTCACTGCCTATTGGCATAGTCAGTCCTGTCTTCCCTCACTGTTGGCAGTCCCAACATAGTCAGTGTTAGTTAGTCTTACTGCTGTATCCAGCATAGTCAGTCCCATCTTAGACTATTTTTAGGGCTAGTGGTAGTCTGCCTTCTTAGGTCTTAACAAAATGGAAACTTTGAAATCAAATGTGTTGTGTTGAAATTACAAAAGTTTAAGACTAGCATCAATAGATAGCCCTCTGTTCATAGCTTTGATACAGCCAAGTCACAAAGGCTTGCAGAATTTTTGACAAAAAAATTAAAATTGTTTTCACACAAAAATGATTTGCCTATTCAAAAAGTTAGGGGATTGAGCAGGGGTACTTCTTTTTGAATAGGAAAATTATTTTTTTGTTGGCAAAACTTTTATTTTTTTGTCAAAAAGTTTGCAAGCTTTTGTGACTTGGCTGTACGTGAAAATAGGTGAGTAAAAACCCATCAAATGAAAAAAATAGGTTGTCAACTGGTGAAACTACCATTGACTTTAATGACAGTCTTAACTTCTTTAGGCATTGAAACCACCAAAGTTTATAAGAGCTTATACCAGCATATTGTCCCAAACAATTTTGATCACATTGTTTGCTTCATCTTTTGACTTTTGGTGAAAACTATCATGATTGGCATCTTTCATCAACTTGCATAAATTCTCAATCAGACTAAGATCAGGTATTTAGACCTTTTGGTCTTTGAGTTTCATTATATTATAATCAGTGAAATACCTTTTACAGCTAAATTGAAATAGGTTGGTGCAGCTTTTTAATATTTTGCTCAAAATACCCAGCATTTTTGGCGGGCAACAGGCTAGCGGGATGAAATAATGAGGGAAAATGCTGGGTAAGTTGGGAAAAACTGTCGTAAGCTGCACCGACCATTTTCAATGTAGCTGTATCTTTTTTTTTTAATTTCTTACAATCTCACCCGACAAGGGGCATGAAGGAATGGGAAACAGAATAAGACAGTAATTACAACGTGAGGGTGGACATAACTAACAAGCAAAACAAATGGCAATTTAAAGGTAACACTTTGACCTAAAGGCTAATGGGACGGCGGCAAATTGTTGGGGAATCTGAGAGTATCTACTAAAAATTTTGCCACAGCATCCATGACTGGCGAGTTAGACAAAAGAGTAGCAGTAGTGAAAGACAACTTGTGTTTAGCAACTTCTTTAATGAGAGAGCCACGAATGGTAGAGTGAGCAGGGCAAAAAAGTAACATGTGTTCTGGCGTATCCTTGGCCCCTGAGGAGCAGAGGGTGAAAATTGGTGAGTCAACTGCCTTGAAACGAAAAAGGTAGTTTTTGAGGGGAGAGTGGCCTGAACGGCACTGAGAAAAAGTAGTAGCCCTCGGCGGCGAAAGAGATGAGAGAGATTTGAAAATTTGAGAGGGTTCGAATTTTCCTCTGAGTTTTTTGAGGATATCAGGAGGAGGGATCTGATGGAGGAGAGAAGAATGATACGATTTTAAGAAAGATTTTAAAGCAGAAACAGAAGGAGGGGGAGGGGCAAATGAAAAACAAGACTCAGCCTGAGGAGCCAGTGGGTGAGTGCCATTAGCCAAATAATCAACCATCTCATTTCCCGGGACTCCTGAATGGCCCGGACACCACTGCAATTTCATTTTTAGATTGGGGTTGAGTTCAAGGATTTGGATGGCTGTGTGTGCAATTGCACTGTATATTGAAAAATTGGGGGAAGGCGCTGACAATGAAGACAGTCTTCTAATAACCGCTTGATTATCTGTGAGGATCGTGATTGAAGGAAGGATGCTATGGAATGGATTAGTCAAGAAGAGCCTGAGCCCTAGAAGGATACCAACCAATTCAGCTTCAAAAACTGAGTACAGGGAGGCATCACCAAGTCGAGCAACCAGGGGGAGAGGGATGCCTGGGTCAAAGGCAGCAGAGAAAACACCCTCGTTGGATCTTGAGCCGTCAGTATAAATGAAGTATGAAGGGAGAGGGTGAGATGAAAAGTAGTTCCAAGATTTCTCAAGGGCCTTTTCCTTAGGCATATCAATGGTCGTCTCAAACAGAGGAGGGGCCCAGGGAGGGAAAGCCGCCAAGGAACGGGCGTCCATATTACTGAGAAGAAAGTGAGGAGGGAAAAAACCGGGAGAAGACAATAAGTGGAGGGGGTGAAGGTGCAGTTTGGGCCGGGGGGAGGATAGTATTGATTTAGCAAGATTGGCCATAGGATTGGAGGAGGGAATAGTGAGAAGTCTCACCCAAGCTTTTTGTACAACCAAATCTAAGCGTTGCTTGCTAGGGAGAGATGCAGAATTGTGGAGGAGGAGGCACACAGGAGTGGAACGGAAGCAACCCAGTGCTCTTCGAATGGCCCTGTTGTCAACAACCTGCAACATTCTTGTCGTTCGTGTGGTAATCCTGGGGTTATTCCAGACAATAGCAGCATAGTCTGTTCTGGAATGAATAAGAGAGTTGATGAGGAGCTTGTACTGACGGAGTGGGATACCCCAGCCAGATGAAGCAAGTCGGTGAATTGTATTGGCAGATTGAAACCCTTTAGCAACCACTTTGATGCCATTGGGCTTAAATGAGAGAGTGGAGTCCAATTCTAGACCCAGCCATTTGAATGAGGAGACTGGTGCCAGTGATTGATTGTTGAAAAAGAGAGAAGGGGGAGACTTTAAAAGGGGAAGACGTTTAGTCAGCAATAACCATTTAGTTTTGGGAACATCAAAAACAGCGGCATGCGATCGACCCCAATCTAGGGCCTCAACCCCCAGTTGTGACAAAAAGTTGGTAACCTTGAAAGGGTCCTTGTCAGCTGAGAGGAATATAATATCATCAATATAACCAATAGCTAAACATGAGCCAGACAGAGAAGGAAGCGTGAGCAATGATGAGTTGTAGATGATGTAAAGTAGGGGAGATAAAGGAGAGCCCTGAGGAAGGCCTTTAGGGAAAAAGGTATAGGGAGATTCATATGTGGAGAATGATATACTGGTAATGCGACCTTCTAAGGAGTTGATAATAAGTGAAATCAAGTCCCGAGGGAGTGGGAGAGAGAGGAGAGTGTGTTGAAGTCATCTTATATCTACAGATGGGAAAGCACCTTTGACGTCAAGAGAGAGGGCACCAACAACCTTACCTAGCCTCCACAGGTCCTTGGTCCAGACAGTGAGATGCAGTAAAGCGTCAGAAGTGCTTCTCAGAGGACGTCCACCGTAGTGATTTGCAGGGAGGAGATTACCGGATTCCATGAAAAATGACAAACGATTGGTCAGCATAGAATCCAACAGCTTACCCAAAGTGTTGAGAAGTGCAATTGGGCGGAAAGCATTGGGGATAGAATAGTTTTGCCGGCCAGGCTTGGGGATGATTACCGATCTGGAACGCTTCCAAGTGACCGGATAATAACCTGTGTTCAAGCACTGTTGAAATAGAGGTAGAAGAATGTCAGCTGTAGCACTAGGGTTACAATGAAGAAGCGTGTTGGGGATCCCATCAGGGCCCGGCACTCTGCCTTTTTTGGTCTTAAGCAGGGTAGATATCAGCTCATGTTTGGTGAAGGGTAAAGAATGAAGGGGCGGGGAGGGGAAAGGGGGGGGAATTGAAGACAGGTCACATGGGATTGAAGCAACTGATGTGCCTTCAAAAAGTAAGGAGGCTTTAACAAGATTGTCAGTGATTATGGCACCTGACTCATCTGTTAAGGGGGGATTAGAACGTGGGTCAGAGGGGAGAGAAAGGTACTTAGCGGGTCTGTGAAGGGTGTGAGGAGTAAGTGTGGATAAAAAATTTTTCCAATGAGATTTCCGTAAAAATTTTATTTTGGAGCGGAAAGCTTTGTGCGCTGACAGAAACTCGGCCGTATTGTGAGGAGTAGGGGAGGAGTGCATTCTTCTCTGAGCACTGTAACAGGACTTCTTGAGGGGATCCAAGATTTCTCTGCTCCACCATACACGACACGACGAGCCGGGCTGCTGCAGCGGGACAAAACGATCCATAAGTTTGATAAAAATGGAAGTGACATATTCGGCAGCCTGGTCTATGTCAGATGGAGAGGTGGAGGGAGCAGGAGGGGAAACAGTGGAAAGAACAGAGGAAAAAGAAAACTCATCAAACTTCTTCCAGTTGCGTAAGGGTTTAAGTGTTCTTGAAAGTGGGGAAAGGAGGAAACAGGTAACTATGGAACGGTGATCAGAGAGATGAGAATTGGATCCATCACTGTCTGTGACACAGCTAATCACCAAGTTCAGGGCCAAACAATTTGCAAACACCAGGTCAATCACAGAAGTGAAATTCCTGGAGTTACAAAAGGTCTGAATACCTGGTTGGGAAATTAGCGTCATGTTCAAATCAGAGATGGAGTCCAGGAAGGGAGTAGCGGCGGGATGATTATAGGAATGTTTGTCCACACTAGCCCACAAGTCATGATGAAGGTTAGAATCAGTAAAAAGAAATGTGGGGATATTAAGAAAAGGGGAGAGTGAAGCAAAAATATGTTGAGTGGATGTAAAAGTTTGTGGTGGATTATAGATATTGACAAGAAGAAGAGGGAGAGGATTGAGATTAATGAGGAGGAGGGTAAGATCCGTGGAAGGAGATGGGAGAGAAGTGAAAAGGTGAAGAGGAATTTTCTTGTTAATATAAAAACAACAACATATGGGGGTAGAAAGAGATGGGGAAGAGGTGATTAGCGGTATAATAAGATGCCATCCTGGAGCTGGGGCAGGAGAAAAATGATCAGGTGAAAGAAAAAGGCTCTTGAACTGCCAGGACATCATAAGATGGAGCTGCAGAATCATTAAAAAGTGAGTGAAAAACGTAGAAGGAACGATGACAATTTAATTGGAAAACAGTGAAGGGAAATTTTGGCAAAGGATTGAGGTGCCCTATCATAAAGATTTATTGAGAGGGCAAGCCGGCTGATGAGGGAGGTGGAAGAGGGGAGGGGGAGTAGCGTCATTAAGAAGTGAATGAAGAGATGTTTGAGCCGTTTTGATTGGGTGATCATGAGGAAGGGCATCAATACATCTAAAACAAACTGGTGAAGATAGCTTTTGCGCCTTGCAGGATTTTGAGCAGTGGTGGCCGGCACAATTGGAACATCTAGGGGGAAGGGCACAATGAATGGATAAATGACCCTTACCCCAGCACTTGAAGCAAGTACTTCTTTCATGGTTAATGGCTTCTGTGCGGCAAACCTGTCCTTCTATATATAATGGAAAGGGAGGGGAAGGGGAAGATAATGCGTCAGCAATGTTTTTGTCTAAAAGGTGGAGAACAGCAGATGAATGATTTTTTCCCGCTCTGGCATCAGGCCTTCTCAACCAAGTGACACAGTATAGGGACTTGAGGGTTTCAGGGTTATCTTCAATCAAGGTATCAATGTCAGTTTGGCTGTTAAAATCGTAATATGTTGGTACCCCATGGACTACAACAGAATATGTTGGAGCCTTGTAAATAAGACCCTGAGGGATCCAAGACTGCCATGCTTTAGTAAGGGCATTGAGGTCAAGTGAGGTAGCAACTATAATTTTGAAATCATTGGATTTGTGTCTGATGATACCACGGATGCGTATAACTGAGTTGGAAGAGGGGTTGATGATATTTTTGGCCTTAATTTTATTGTTAATCATGTTGAGAAGCTGAGAATTTGATACATCAGTGAGAACAGGAGAGGAAGGAGTGGATTGCTTTATGGTGAAGTGGGGAAGACCCGATGGAGGTTGGGAACGTTGGACTGAGGGAGAAAGATTAGCAGAGGCTGCTTGAGCAAATGAAGGACGAGAAGGGGTGTTATTTTTGGGATGAGAGGGTGAAGATGTGGTGGGCAAAGGAAGGGGAGGGACACGCAATAGGAGTTTGTTGATTTTGTTGGTAAGAGATGAAACATATGGAGGAGGGGCATTGGGAGGTGCCTGGTGGAAATCAGCCTGATTTGCCTGATGAGAGATGGCAGCTGCTAAGGCTTTGATGTCTGACAAGACAGCTTTGTGGACTGTAACCTTTGTTCCATTACGAGATGGTTCCTTGATGGTGTCGAGGAGGTTAGTGAGGCAAGAGGTCAGGGCTACGGTATTTGTGGCGCGTGACATGCCTACAAGACGGACCACACGAGCTGCCGGGGAGTCATGGTTGACCGAAGATGGGAGTGGGGCACGGGGAGCTGTGGTTAAACCAAAATCCAAAAAGGGATTAGCGGGATTATGGCATGAATCTTCGAGGGTTTGGGATTGCAAAGCAGGGGGTTGACTAGGGGGAGTGGCAGGAGATTCAAAGAAGAGCTCTGGATGCGCAGCTCTAGCATCCTCCAGAGTGCTGGGAGGGTCAACACAAGGAGGCCGGTAAGGGGCAGGGGGAGAAGAAAATCTCTGTCTCTTCTGATGGCGAACCTGTTTGGGCAGCTGAGGGATGGGAGGAGGATCAGGAGTGCTTGCTATAGGGCAAGAGGGCGGAATTGAACTTTGCAGAGGGGGGGATTCTGGAGCCAGAGGAAGGTCAGGAGGGACGGGGGAAGGCGGTAAAGGCGGCGGTGCGTCCGACGCGTCAACATTCATAAGATCATTGTTGTGGGCAGAATCCATCTGTAGCTGTATCTTAGAAGTGTGTAACAGGAAACTATCCTTTGTGAGGTGGATCATATTTCTGAGATCAGTTTTTTGAAGATAAGGAATCAAGTCGGGCTTGTAAATAATTTCAATTTTTTTTTTTTTTTTTTTTTTTTTTTTTTTTTTTTTTTTTTTTAGTTCACTTATTTGAAGGAAAAAGTACAAAAAGGAATTCCAGATCCCTTTGAGGCCTCACTTGTTTGT
This sequence comes from Hemileia vastatrix, assembly GCA_030280995.1. Classification (NCBI taxonomy): domain Eukaryota; kingdom Fungi; phylum Basidiomycota; class Pucciniomycetes; order Pucciniales; family Zaghouaniaceae; genus Hemileia; species Hemileia vastatrix. The sequence continues at coordinate 40,167,974 of JASXTE010000002.1, forward strand.
AGATTTGAAACATATACAGCTGGACCGAGAAAGCTTTGTGGAAAGGCAAATAAAAAATTACAACATTTTTTTTTTCCCCCACTCTCTTTTTGGGACATGATGCTGTTATGTTCGTAGACATATGTGTACTCAGCAATCACGTGATCCATGTATATACACTGTAGGATGCGCGTTTTGCTAACTTCGATTCTTTTCGAAGTTTTGCCACTGACGCGATTCTACAGGTAAAGTAATACAAAATGATTCTTTTTCGGAGTTCTGCCACTGACGCGATTCTACAAATGCGAGCACGCAATGGTCCAATTTGAGTGCAATGCCAAATTGATTTCCAAAAAAATAACACTTGTAGTGGAAATTTTAATTGTACACTGTGGATATATACATACATTGGAAGGATGGAATTACCGTGAATGGCTTGTTTACAGGGATCAATTAGTCCATTGCTTGGTGCTCACGTTGTGTCCCAAAAGGAGTACGGTGAAAGGCAAAAAGTTGTTAAAAAAATTGCATTTGCACAAAGCTCTCTTGGTCTATCTGTAAATTATTGATAAATTATAATTTTCCCCACGCTTTTCCATTGATTCATGTAGACATAAATATGTTGAAAAAAAAAAAAAAAAAAAAAAACTTCTTTTCGAGATTGGAGTAATTGAGTTCATCACATGCTTTACCAAGTTATGTAAATTATGCAGCATAAAAATAGAACATTATGGGTGACGAAGCTTGAGGGAGCGCCAAAGTCAATTGATTCCCAAAAATTTTGAAGGGGAATCAATCAATCAGTCATCTTGCATTGTTTCTAGGTGCCATTGTTTAATATGGCCAAGACTTTTTTTTTTTTTTTTTTTTTTTTTTTTTTTTGTGGCGCCAATCTATCTGTGCAAGCCTACACACTACTTTTTGTGGCTTGGGGACAATCAACTATGCGCAATACCAGAAATCAAATTTGGGGTCTTAAGATAACAAAATTTATTGAGTATATATTCTGCCATCTTTTCCAGCTGCAACCGCTCATCACCCCCATCCTGCTCCTCTAGCATCTTGGAATCTTGAATATCTTCTTGTCATTTTTATCATTTTTATCATTGGCTAGTTATTGTCCTCGTTCTCACATCATAATTATTGATTTCAGTACCACCCAAATATTTATCTTCCTTCCTCTTTGTCTCAGATTATCTTTATCATCTCCTATTCCATCATCATACCCGCCATCGCCATCACTTTCTTGTTTATTATTGTGCTCAATATCTTACTATCTTAATCACTTATTTTTTGGTTTTCCTAAACAAACTTTTGTTTAGTTTTTTTCTTCTTTTTTTTTTTTTTTTTTTTTTTTTTTGCATCGACGCATTAAAGTTTAATCATTGTAATCATGTCTTGTTCTCAATCTGCTTCCCCTACCCGCTGCTTTTATGCACCTACTCCTGACACCCGAATCGTCAAGCGAGAGGCGCCCAAAATCTCCAGCGCCAAACCCTATAATCTACCCACTTCATACTGCAAGAAACTATGGCGCCAAGTCAAGAAAAAGCTAAATTTCAGCCAATCACCTTCCTTTAACGAACGAAAATCCAAGGAAGCTTTTATTAAATATGACTGGACTGTACAGCAATTCTTCAAAGAATCAGATATCCTGATTCCGCATCAAAATGTCGGTCCAGAAAATGTCAACTTGAAGGACAAAAACTGGGCCGCGTACACTCAGTATTGCCTGGTGTCGGAAATGAGGATGTTCGCTGTCCGTCATTCTCCCCCAGAAGATCCAGATGATGATTCTTCCTTTGAGCCTGTCCCACCATTTTTGTTTAATCTATATAATGGATTATCTGAACTTGACTGGGTCCAATTTCACAATGGGAGGGCGGAATGGAAATCCGAGCGCACACCCGATTATCCTATTGCGCTTGCATTTAACGCAATGGAAACTCATTCGGGGTTGCAGTATAGCCCTGAAGGGCCTATTCTCGAAACGTCAGGCATCAACTTACAACGTCGTCCAGCGGAGAGAGTTTGGTCGTTAAAACTCAGGGCTCGTCAACGACGAAGCAATGCCACGTTCCGGGGAAGCTATGGAAAGTGGCCAGCTTCTATACCCGGTGGTTTAGCCGCCATTGGACAAATCTGGGTAGAGCGAGGAAGAACTGGACCTGGTAATCGGGTATTATTTCGAAAGACTATTCCCGATCGGACCCTTGGTCTGTTACTGGTACCCACTTCTCCTCCAAGGATGCCAAGGCAGCCCATATATGGCCCATATATCCCAGTATATAAGGATGATATCATTGAAGTAAGTTGCAGGGATTCGTTCATATTTGTCACAACTAGTTGGTTGGGCTGAGAAAGATCATCTTGTGATTGAATTTACTTATAGCTTGCCGATTTAGACAAATTTCTCATCTTTACTGATGAAGGACGGGGACTCTTGGATATAACTGGCCAAATCCAAGTTGTGTTCCAGTGGGCAAGTGCGAGCGCACAAGAGTCACTCCCTGAGGGATCAAATGGTTGGATTCCTCGCGAGCTATGTTGGCCAAACCCGTGCGAACGGTTGGTTTTTTGTTTCCATTTGTCTTCTGATTCTAATTATTTATTAATTATGTTTTCAATGAAATAATGAATGGTGTCGAAAATCATGTGTGCATGTATATATATAGCTATCCACACACACTCAAACGGCCGATCTATGCTCCATTCTTGAAGGGAGAGCGAATTCCCCAACTTCATGTTCGGAAGTCGGAGGCTAACACGCGCTTCAAAATGACAACTGAGAAAGTTAAAGAACCGATAGCTCAATCAGTGGATGTACGGACACCATTGAAGGGAAAAACGTTGAAGCGTCGATTAGAAGATGGCCCGGAGGAGGCAAGAGCCGCTAAAAGACATAATTTCGATGATGATGATGATATGCCTTCCTTAGATTCACTGCCCGTCACACCAGCTCAACACTTACGACTGACTGTTTTATCGGACGTGATCAACATACCAGATCTTTGTAATCCCCCAACTAAGAGAACCAGAGATGATGAAGAAGATCATGAGAATTCTAGTGAAAGTCAAAAACGGATGAAACAATGAACATAGCCTTCTCTCTATTTCCGACTTGATAATATAAGAATTGGTGTAAGTGGGGCAGCTCGAAGGGGTGTAATCTTATCTTGTTTAGTGTAGTGTTAATGAATGAGTTGAGAGGAGTGTTTGAGAGATACTTGGCTATTTTTTTTCAAAATGTGCTTGATTTACTTTCTTCACTACAATTTTTTTTTATCTTTTTGCTTTGTTTTCAGTCTCACTGGTATTTTCGTGTTGGGTTGTCTTCATTTTCTGTTTTTCTTTTTCATTTTCTGTTTTTCTTTTTCGTTTTTTAAATATATCGCATATTATTTCTAGATAGTTTTCACTCGACTCTACTCTGCTGTTGTAATATTATCTCACTTTTTCATTTCCTTCGTCAATTCCTTTGGTTGCCAGTGAGATTGAATGATTGAGATGAGCCAGCAAACACCAACATCACCTCCGGTCATTATTGTATCATTTTGATTCATAAGACTGTTTGTTGGATTTATTAAAACACTTATGTATCAAATGATAATGATTTATTTTTCAAGATGGATGACTTTATTTATTTATTATATGTATATATATGCTTTTTAACAGACATGAGTCAGCCAATAATATCAATGACAGCTAGACAAGATAAAAAATTATCATCTATGGATCGTATCATAATCATATAAACCAGATTCAAAGAACCTGGGTCAACGTGACTTTTAACTTCTCTAACAATTTTTCACATTCTGTTCTCGTTCCCACCGATATCCTAAGACACCCGTCGCAACCTAATTCATCACCTCGATATCTAACCACTACCGGTTCCTCATTCTTTATACCATCTAACTCACCACTAGCCATCACTTGATAGACTTTTTTAGCTCGTTGGCTATCAGGAGTCACATGATCATGAGATGAACAAACTTGAATTAAAATAAAATTGGCATCGACTTTTCCTAAAATCTTGCCCATGCCTTTGATTTTTACTAATTCTTCCATGAGAAAAGAACGATTTTGTTTGATTTGATTGATATTGGAAAGTGCTTGAGAGAGATGGGGTTCTGTTATGGCCATGGTAGCTACAGATGACGTGAGAGAAGAAATGGAATAAGGAGCTTTGATGTTATTGAGCAATTGAATTAATTCAGGTGAACCAAAGGCAAAACCAAGTCTATTATAAAAGGACAAGAGAGGAAAAAAAAAAAACCTTGTCAGAGTCATCAAGAGACAAGATCAACATGAGCATGATATATATATATATATATATATACCTAATACCAGCTAAACCAAAACCTTTACTAAGTGTCTGAACAACCACTAAATTCTGATAACCTTCTTGTAAAAGTTGTAAAGCAGAAGAACCTTCATGAGCGAAGTCAATATAGGCTTCATCCACCAAAACGACGCCATGAAAGTTTTGATTGGAAAGGATAGCGCGGATATCTGCTATAGGGATGAGAGTACCGGTTGGATTTCCTGGAGAGCAGAGAATGATGATTTTGATAGGACGTGAAGGGTGAGAATTGAGTAAAGCATTGTTGATCTGGAAAAGAAAAGAAAAGAAAAGAAAGAAACAAGGATGTTATTGATGATTGTTTGGAAAGAAGGAGATGAAAAGTCAACGGACCGCAGGGATATCAGGAGTGAAAGCAGCGTCTTTGATGATGAGAGGGACTTTGACGAGACCTATATCATTGACGTTGGCACATGTCTGATACATGCCATAGGTTGGAGGAGTGATGAGGATGTGATCGCCGGAATTGAGAGAGTTTCCGGGGACACACAAGACCCTGAACAAGAGATCGATGACTTCATCAGAGCCGACGCCCAAGAAGAGATTACTAGGCCGGATGGATGGGAGCGCCTTTCGGTTAGCGATGAGCAGTTTGAGGGATATATTGAGGGGATCGGGATATCTGTTGAGCGACAAGGCGGACAAGTGGAGGGCAGAGGATTGGCTGAGGACCGATGGCACCGACGAGTAGGGACAGATGGGGTTTTCGTTGGCGTCGAGGAGGATGCCGGAGGAGTAGTCGTCACGTGCAGCACGATAGGGAGTGAGTGCGGTGATGTTGGGACGTGCGATGGCGCTCAGATCGAACGGCATGGCAGGAAGTGAACGTGAGCACCGACGGCAGAATATTCTGACAGGGGAGTGGGTGCTTTGTTCTCCCCATCGCTCGCGCCGTCCGTGGCAGGGACACACCGAAACGTCCTCGCCGCCCGCTCTTCCGCCGTTCGACGCCGCCTGCTATCTGTGTCCAGGGAATGTGAGGGCGCAAGGGCAGCCGACGCCCAGCTACTCGCTCACTTATGTCTTCGAGAACGACTTTCCCGCACTCACCCCGCCCGCCGCCGCAGACGTCCACCCCATCTGCTCTCCAAACCCCCTCCACAACGTCCTCTATCGCTCACTGCCCGTCTGCGGTAAATGCTACGTCATTTGCTTCAATCCTCGCCATGATCTCACCATCGCTCAGCTCCCTCCCCATCTCATCCTTCCCATCATCAATGCCTGGTATCCCTCTCGTCTTCTTCTGTCTCTCACTCTCTCTCTCATGCTCTTTCATCCTCGTTTCGCTGTCCAGGGTCGATCTCTACATGAAGATCTCCCGCGATTTTCCTTTCATCAAATATATCCAAATGTATCTATCTCCCTTGAACTACACTCTCTCTAACTCAATCTCTCACATCATTCCCATTCTCATTCGTTTGTCTTGCAGATTCGAAAATAAAGGTGCCATGATGGGCTGTTCCAACCCTCATCCTCACGGTCAAGTATGTACATACATTGAATTTATTCTTCTATATCCCCTTTGTTTCCTTTCATTCTCTCATCCACTTTCTTTTCTTCTTCTTCTTCTTCTTGCTCTCTAGGTCTGGGCTCTATCTTACATTCCAACCATTCCTACCAAAGTTCTTGCCTCTCAACATGCTTTTGCAAAAGAACAATCTCTTCAACCAAATATACCCACTACTCAAGATGGTCGACCTTCACTTCTCCTGTCTTATGCTCATTCTGAACTATACCCCCAACATTCTCCTCGTATCGTCACAGTGACACAATATTTCATGGCTTGTGTTCCATATTGGGCAACTTGGCCTTTTGAAGTCATCGTCATACCTTATACAGCTCATATTCCTTCCATTGCTCATCTCACGTCTCATCAGTGTGAAGATTTGGCTCAGATCATAAGTACTGTAACAAGGAAATATGATAATCTATTTCACTGTAGCTTTGCTTATAGTATGGCTTTAAACCAATCTCCTAAATGGGGTGATGAGGTGAATGAATCGGTTGTACAATTACACATCTCATTTTATCCACCTCTTTTAAGAAGTGCTACCATCAGAAAATTTTTAGTCGGGTTCGTTTTTTTATTTTTCTTACAATCATCATCTATATCTTGACTTCATCTCCTTTTTTTTTTTTTTTTTTTTTTTTTTTTAATACTATATCATTCATGTGTTCATTCTTATTATTAATATTGTTTTTCTTTCTTGATTTATTAATGGGAAATAGGTTTGAACTCTTTTCCGAAGCTCAACGTGATTTAACTCCTGAACAAGCTGCTGAAAGGTTACGTTTAGTAGATTCTGTTACTCATTACAAAGAGCAGATACAGTCAGTATAAGTCCAACTTGGAGATTTCACAAATCTGCATGCTTTCTCTCTTTTTTTTTTATATATTGAGGAGGGGGAATGTGTTGGTTGAGTTTGTCCATAAATACAAGCTTACAGACATGTATTCATATTCATATATATGTGATAATAAGAAGAAAAATAAGGAGTAGTATGTCAAGAATTTTATTTGCTTTTTCTATTTTGGAATTGAACAACATAAAAATCAATAAATCAAGTGTAAAATTGCATTGACTCAACTGAGTTGTTAAATACTTACTTATAAAAATGATTTCAGTTATATAATTACATATACATATATATAAATTTGACTTTGTAACAAATTTGACATGAAATCTCAAATAAAATTTTGAATAATTTTTCAACATCAAAGTTGTAAAAATTGTCAGATAATGGGTTATACATGAATGAGGCTTTCATGTAATTATCATAAGATAAAGAGATATGAAATGATGTTCATTTCTTATATATACATACTGCCAATTCCAAAACGCTTCCGGTTTTCAAATAATAAAAAAATACCAAAATGTGCTTGGATGTGGAAGATCAGCTGACGTGCAAGCACATCATGGCAGGGGAAAAATGTGTTGTTTTTTTTTTTTTTTTTTTTTTTTCTTCTTGAAAAGCCGCAAGACTTTTTGAATTAGCAGTATATTTATCTATATTATAGTGGGGTTGTGAGGTTTAGGGTAATATGTTGGTAGTAAGGTTGATTGTTTATAACATGATATAAAACCCTAACATGTTAATTTTAGTAGTTGTTGCTTTTTTTTTTTTTTTTTTAAAAAAAAATTAATTTTTATTTCTATTTATTATTATTATTTAAAGCATTTGATTCCTTCACAGGTTACTCATCTTTGTCTTTGAAAAAAAAAAAAAAAAAAAAATCTCTAGTTTCATTTACAAACTTTCAAATAAATAAATAAATAAATGTATATATATATATATATATATATATCACATCTCTTCTCCCCCAGTTCATTTCCAAATAATAAAATTTTTCTCTTTCACACCACAGTAAGTCTATGAATTTTTATTCCTTTCTTTATCAATTTTTTCCTGCTCAAATGTCTATCCTTGCAACTACTTATTTTTATCTAAGCTGTCATAAATAGAATCAAGGTCCAAAACTTGATGAATCTTATACAAATAATCAAGAATTTCATTTAGATCCTTTGCTTGACTCTCCTGAATTTGAAAAGAACCAACTGCATATTCTAACATTCAGCTTGATGAGCCCATGGTAGTAAGCTTAAACTAATTTTATTATTATTTTTTCTTTTGTATTGCATTTTTACTCTCCATGTATTAACCAGAACCAAGGCTCATCAACTCCAGAAATTTTCATGGAAGTAACTGACAATAAAAGGTTAGAAGATAAAGAATCAACCCCCACCTATCAAAAGACTCAAGAAAAAAAGGGCTTCTTCCTGGTTTTTGGAAAACTCAATCTATGTCAAAGGCTGTTTTTTCTGCTCATGCAGATATTTTTAATAAATACAAACAAGGTTTATTTTATTTATTTTTTATTTTTGTATTGAATAAAAAAAATTTCTTTCTTAATTTATGTCTATTATTCTTACAAAAGTGAGACTTGTTGCAGAACAAGATCAAGGCTGATGTCAAGAACTATGAAGTTGGAGTCTCAAGAAAAAAAAAAAAAAAAAAAAAAAAAAAAAAAAACTGTGGAGCATGAACAACCTTTTCTTGGAAAAAAAAAAAAAAAAAAAAAAAAAAAAAAAAAAAAAAAAAAAAAAAAAAAAAAAATTTTTTTTTTTTTTTTTTTTTTTTTTTAGGCTTCATTCACACTCAAAAGATGTTTTTTTTTATTTTTTTATTTATTTTTTATTTTATTTTATTTTATTTTTTTATTTTTATTTTTTTATTTTTATTTTTGGAAATTGAGAAAGATTATTTAGATTTAGAGAGAGAGAGAGAGAGAGAAATAAGGTTAGAATTCAAAAGAGAGGATGAAAAAAAAAACTTTTAAAAATAATTAATTTTGATTGTAAAATTCCAAAAATTCATTGACAAGTTGATGAATTAAAAAATGAAGCAACTTGATGCTGAAAAAAATTAAGAAATCATGCTTTTTTGACTTGCATGTGTTGATAAAAATACATCAAATGCTGATATGAAAGAGTTTCTTTCTTAACTAGGTTAAATTTTAATAACTATTAGTATATTGGTTTTGGAATTTCTTCTTTAATATCAATATGAAATTCTTCCACCAATTCTTGTATCTTTCTCCTTAGATGTTTAACCTGCTCAACATTTTTTGTTTAACTAAACTACTGATATCTAAGACTTTAGCTCTTAATCCTCCAATCTTACTTTCTATATTTTGATCAATTATATTTATGAATTTATCTTTTGCCTTTAATTTATCACTTTCTTTCATTTGTTCTCAAATACTATTTTAATCCTCAGATTCATTTCTGTATTCAGATCATAAAAATATGTTCTATGCTGAAAAAAGTAATTTGGAAAGACCCTTCCATGCTATTTATTATAGCAGGGGATTTCATCCAGGTATTAAGTGTAAAGACAAAATACTTACTTAAGTTTTACCATCAACCCATAACCAGTGCTCAATATTACAACCTAAATTACTCACAATAAAAGTTATTACCTTGATACACCAAGAATACTAATTCTGACTTGAGTATTCTTTGGATGAGACTTTGATTGTTAAATTAAGTGGGAAATGAAATTTTCCTTGAGTGGGAATTAATAAATTCTGTATGTCTCTGACATGAGTAACGTAACCTGAAGTGAAAATTTGTATACTCATTATTTTGGTAATATGTATTATATTTCAGTATTGAACTAAGTTCATGTGTATTTACTTCTTATTTCCTTTTTCTAGAACTCTTTTGTATTTAGTTATTTGAAATATTTTTTCTTCTTTTTGATCTACATATTGGTATTATCTTGTCTATAAAAGGGGCTTGGATTGGAAGGAGAATGGGTATCTTTTAATTATCACAACACTTTATTATTATTATCTTCAATACTTTCATTAGTTTTATTAAAATTATTATTACTATACAAAAATTTCTAGTTATTGGTTATTTTATTCAAAAAATGTATATCAAGTCACTACTATAGTGGAAATAAAATCTTACTTAACTCTTTTATTTTTCCACTTTGTCTCAATTATACTTCAGCTAAACAGCTTTACTTACCTTGCTTCTAGAAAAACCCTGATAAGAAGTCACCAATTTTTTCCTAACTCAAAAAATTATTTTGATGAGTAAAAAAAAAAATGGAAACACCCTCCCCTGTGTTTTATTTAAGTAGGTACCTAGATTTTCAAATTTTAAGTTCATTCCATAAATTAACATGTAAACAAGTCATATAAGGTAATTAACAAAACCCAAGTTAATAACAATTCAAGTAAAAATGTGAGTGGAAATTATCTGTGACCAAAGTCAATGATCTAAAACACAAGTGTATACATGAACCTCTTGAGGAAAATAAAATTCCACATCACCTGATGGCTCATTAATTTAAATCATATATGACTAGTTAAATTTTCATTCATGAAATAAAAATAAAACTTGACAACCTATATTAGACCCCATACTTTTGTTGGCTACCTAAAGTTTCACTTTTCACATTACTTTTATTTCCTACCTTATGAATCCAGTGGACCAACTCTAAATTATCAGTCATTTTTATCTAAAAAATGAAAAATAAAAATAAAAATTGGATAAAACATACCTGAAACAGTACAAGAAGTCCCCCCCCCCAAAAAAAAAAAAAAAAAAAAAAAAAAGTTACAAAAAAGTTGCTAGAAAAGATGAAAAAAAAGTTCAAAAAAAAAAAAAAAGCATCCAGAACTCTTCAAAAAATAAAATAAAATAAAAAAAAAAAAAAAAAAAAAAAAAAAAGCACCCCCCCAAAAAAAATTCCCAAAAAATGTGCCAAAAAAAAAAAAAAAAAAAAAAAAAAAAAAAAAAAATTCACTTGAAAACACTTTTTAAACCTTTCCAGATTGTTTCAGTCAAAAAAAAAAAAAAAAAAGACCCAAAATAGCCCAACAATACCTAAAAATCACTGGGAAGTGCTTGTAAAATGTTACCAAATAGTTTTAGAAAAAAAAAAAAATCCCCAAAAATTGTCTAATAAACTAGTAAAAAAATTTAAAATACTTGGAAACCATTTCCAAGTAGTTTCCAAATGATTGGGAAGTGATGTAGCAAACAAAAAGGCCAAAAAAAAAAAAAAAAAAAAAAAAAAGAGCAAAAACCTAAAAATGACCAAAAACCACCAATAAGTCAATAAAAAAAGAATAAAAAAGATTGAGAAACAAGAAAAAAAAAGGAAAAGAAGATGAAAAATAGAAAAAAAAGGATAGTTCAATCATCAATTGATATAAAAAAGATGATTATAAGAAGAACAAAAAAAAAAGACATTTCAATCAGCAATTAAGTAACAAAAAATGGAAAATTGAATTACCTTAAGAGATGAGGAGTGAGAGGTATCAGAACCAACAATGAGTGATAAAAGTGAAAGATGAAGAGAAGATGAGATATCTTAGTGAGACTGAATCTTAGAAATTTTATGTGATTTTAAGGCTGGGAGCTTAACCAAAAAAAATGAAACTGGGAAACTGGAGAAATTCATTGCAACAAAAGTGAAAGATGATAAAGAAGTGATGAATATTTAAGGTAACTGTATGATTATGGGAATTATTATATGCTGGTAGTTCATATAACTCACTCATATGAGTATTCCCTTAAGGATTAAGTGAAAAAAATCTAAGTGTTGGCATTTTTGTACCTAGTTCTGAATAATCATGATGAAGAAGGGAAGTGTTTTGATAAATTATTTGTAACAAAAGAAGATTTGTTTGTAAGAAAATACACAGTTGAAATACAGCTTTCAAGGGAACATGAATTTCATTTTTTGATGATGGGTTTGGTACCTTTACTATGTTGTCTTTATGTGGAATAATAGGTAAGGTTTGGGACCCTCTATTATTGTTCTTCAATTTATCCTTCCCAAGAAATTAATCACATTATGAGTTAGGTTAAACTAAAATATCTTCACTTCTTTTATTTCCAAGTCAATCATTAAATTACTATTCACTCTAACTGAATCTTCTTCCATATCACTTCAAATTTGAAAATATAAATCAAAACTGAAAGCTCTAAATATCTCATATCATCCCATCATAAGACCTTAATCTCTCTTATCATCTTAAACCACTTTCAAAATGCATTGGATGTTTGAAGTTATCTTTTACACAGATAGATTACAAGGAAAAAATTACAACACATTTGGAATGTCTTGTTGATCTTTTTTTATCTTTTAAGAATGTCCTTATTTGTTAGGATTTGGGTTGAAAGGCAAGGAAGAGGAGAACAATGAGCACAATACATTGTAATTGGTGGAAGAAGGGAATATTGCATAAGGGGGTTTTAAGGGGAAATCACTGTGGGTCACTCCTCATCAGACAACTTATTTAGTAATCCAGTTACTTCTTAGTCTCTAGAAATTTTAACCCTCACTGTTGGAAGCCCCAAAATAGTCAGTCTAGTTTGTCTTACTGTTGTATCAGCATAGTCAGACCTGTCTAAGGCTAGTTTTAGTGCTAGTAGTAGTCTTCCCTCATAAGTCTTAACATTTTGGCCAATCTATAACTGGCTCACTACAAAATAGTCATGAAACCCTCAGTCCAACCTGATGCAGAACTCCTTGCTGAAATGCAAGAGCAGAAGGCACACTTTCAAGAGAAGAATTCCAGACTCAGGGAACATCTAGCAGAGAAAAAAACATCATATTTCAGCCACACTAAAGCAGAGCTGAACTCCACCAAAGCCAAAGTGCAGGCACCACCTGTCAAAGGCCCAAAAATTGAGGTATCAGAAATTTTTGATCAAAAAAAAGGCCCCTGGGTGGATAAGTATGCATTTTAGATAAACTTTATGTCCTCCTGAATGGTCATTTATTACCAGTTGAGAAATCAAAAATTGGGTTTGCAATATGGTACCTTAAAGATGAGGCCATATAAAAAAGAGCTCCTTGAAGATGTCAAGTCAGAAACAAATTTTGGCCAGTTCATGGCATCATTTCAATCAGCCTTTGGTTACCCAAATGTGGCCACAACCTCAGAGCATGTGCTAAACTAGTTGTGGAAGAAATACTCTGTTTCAGAGTATGTGTCAGGATTCTGGAGCCATGCCAGCTATGTTACAACATGGGGAGAAGGAGCACTCATGTTTCATTTCATAAATTCACTTTTTCCAAAAATATTGAACACTCTAATCATTCACCTGTTTTCAACCTCTCTTCAGGTGCTGATGGATTTGAAAATTCAAGTTGATAACAAATTTAGGCATCAGTGCATGGATGGGGTGTGTGGTGCCTGCCACTGGCACAACCATGCCCCATCAAGCAGATCCAGAACTCAAGACCCAAATGCCATGGATATTTATGCAGAAAATTTATGTGGCTCTAGTGGAAGGAGAAGGGTAGCTGAAAAGAAATACCAGAGGTGTATGAGAAAGGGTCTGTGACTTTGATGTGGGAGTAGTGGTTATTTGGCCAGGGAGTGTAGATGGAAAATAAGGGTTAGAAAAATGGAGGATAGTGCAGGAAAGGCATAGGTAAAATACAGTGCTTGGGAGTGAAGTTTGTGCCCTCCTCAAGCAGATTAGAGGAGAGAGATAAGTGAGAGTCAGAAGTAGAAGTATCAGCATGTAAGCCACTTGAAATATATGATAATCATATTATACTGAACTTGCCTTTAATGACCCTTGATGCCACAAAAAATATACAAGCCCTGATGGACTGTGGAACCACAGACTTTTTTATTTCCAACAATTTTTTTCAGAGAAATAAAAAGAAAAAAGAAAAGTTGGACCACCCCAGGTGTCTAATTATGTTTCATGGATCCCCAGGCAGGGGAGAAGAAGTAAGAGAGAAAGTTTTTTGCATATTCTGGAGCAATTGAAGCAAGTCTCAATGAAAGGCATATTCAACAAGCCTGAAGAACCAGTATAACATGGTACTGGGGATGACATGGCTGCACCAATATAACCCACACATTAACTTGAAGGAAAGAAATGTTCAGATGGGAAGGAATGAGGATGCTGGTGCTAAAGTATTGGTCACCTGGCCCATCCTGGAAAGTCTTCTGATTTTCTGTTATCATCAGTTGACTTTCAGCCAGAAATTATGCTTTCTCTTGATTCTAAGCAGCAGAATAGTAGTGGGGTGCTAACAGGAAGAATCAGGGAGGACTGTAGAGGTGATGAAGCACACCAAGAAAAGGAGAAGTCACAACAAAGAAAGAGGAAGGCAGAGAATGGAAAGGTGGATGGTGCAGATAAAGCATCATCCCTTTGGCCTCTCCCAGCATGTATCTTGGTAATTTATAATCATAAGTAGACTTGCAGCAAGAACTTACACTTTTTCTTGATGCTAAGTTTCAGGACTTGGAGGGGGCACTTGAGGAAGAGGAAGAACTGGAATGCAACACAACAGCATGGAACATATCTTCCAAGATTGCAGCCAATATCTAGTCCTCAGAGCCAAAAAAAAGAATCAATGAAATGGTCCCCAAATCTTATTGGGAATTATTACCAATGTTTGAAGATAGAGGAGTCATGCCACTTCCACCTCACCAATTATATGACTTTGCCATTGATCTGATGCCAGGGGCAACTCCTAATTTTAGCTGCATAATCCCATTTTCAACCTTGGAGTCAAAAGTGCTAGAAGAGGTGACTTATGAAAGTTTAAAAAATGGTTTCATCAGAGAATAAAAGTCTCCCTGGGTGGCCCCTGTGATATTTTCAGGTAATAAAGATGGTTCATTGAGACCATGCATGGATTTCAGAAGGTTGAATGCACTGAAAGTTAAGAGCAAATATCCCCTTCCACTGACTATTGAGCTGATTGATGGTCTTCAGGGTGCAGAGACTTTCACATCAATTTATCTTAAGGCAGGTTTTCATAAAATATGTGTGAAAGAAGGTGATGAAAATAAACTGGCATTTTGCACTAAATTTGGTCATTTTTAATGGTTGGTAATGCCATTTGGTCCATGTAGCTTTCCTGCTACAATCCAACACTTCACCAATAGAATATTTAGAGATAGGATAGGGATAGATGTGGAAGTGTATCTAGATGACATCTTTTTTTACTCCAGATAAATAGAGGAACATCAGATATGTGTGAAAGATTGTTTTTAGTGCTTTAGGGAGGCACAAGTATGGTTACAACCAGAAAAACGTGTCTTTTCAGTGGGTGAAATCTCCTATCTAGGTATGATAATTTTAAAAGATAGGGTGTAAAGGGACCAGAAGAAGGTAAATTAAGGAACATAGTGCCCAAAAACAGCCTCAGTAAAGGAGCTCCAGTCATTATTAGTCTTTCCATATTTTTACCACTGCTTTATTGAAAACTATTCCCACATTTTCGACCCACTTCAGGACCTCACAAAGAAGGAAGCCAAATTCCATTGGTCAACTAGCCAGTAAAATACTTTTGACTACCTGAAAAAGAAATTTGTGAAATCCCCTATTCTTGAAAACCTAGACTTACTAAAGCCAGTTGTTCTGAAATGTGACTGCTCATATTTTGCACTAGGCATGGTAGTATCCCAATGTAATGCTGAAAATGTCTTACACCAAGTAAAGAATTTTTCACATACACTGCTAGGTGCCAAATTGAACTATGAAATATAAAATAAGGAGCTTTTGGCATTAGTAGAAGCTGTATGCACCTGGTGCTACTATTTGGAAGAGATACCTCCCCATCTACAAGTTATTATCTATACAGGTCACAAAAGCTTGGAGACCTTCCTAATCACAAAAAAGCTTACTTGAAAGCAAGTGCACTGGAAAGAAATGCTAAGTAGAATCAACTTTGTTTTTCAATTCCAACCAGGGAAGAAAAGTGGCAAACCTGATGTTCTATCTTGACACCCTAACCTATACCCAGAACCATATTAGCTACACACTGTTTGTGAAACATTATTAAAGGGTGATATTAAAGAGGGTTTAATTGTAGATATGTTGGAATTGGAAGATGAGGATTTTATGGAATGGATAAGGAGGGGGCAGGAAAAGATGAGGGAGTGCAGGAGTTGGTAAAGGTGCTGCTATTTAAGGAGGTATTGGTAAGAAAGGGGTTGGAAGGGTAAGTGCTGTATTGGAATGGGAGGATAGTGGTGCCAAATGATGAAGAGCTCAAGAGGTAGGTGGTTAAATCAAGGCACAACTCCCCAATGACAGGACACCCAGGATGACTGAAGACAGTAAAGCTGGTCTATTGTAACTTTTACTGGAAGTCCATGAATGCATATGTCAAGCACTATGTAGCAGTAAGTAACTCTTTCCAAAGGAAAAAGGTAAGCCCAAAAGCAACTACTAACCCTTTTAAGAATACCCAAGTATCCATGGAAGGATCTCTCTTACAGTCTTCTAGTGGAATTACCAAAGTCTCAAGGAAAGAATTCTATCTTCACAGTAGTTGACCACTGCACCAGGATGGCACACTTTGTCCCCACCACTACAAAAGTCACATCAGAGGGTATTTCAGACTTAATGGTGGCACATTTTTTGAAGCTAAATAGATTGACTGAAAGTATAGTATCAGACAGGGGAAGTACTTTTAACTCTAAGCTGTTGAAGGAAATGTATGAGAAATTAAATATTAAGACCATTCTGTCAACAGCATGGAATCCAAAGACTGACAGGAAATCTGAGAGAGAGAATAAGGTAATCAAACAATATTTGTTCTACTTCATTGATTACCAGCATGATGATTGGCTGAATATGCTACCATTTGCTGAGCTCTCATACAATAACTGGACACATGTGGCAACTGGAGTGTCACCTTTAAATGCCAACTATGGATACCACCCAACATTATCAATTTCTACCCCATCAATGCTGCAAGTTCCAGAAGCTGAAGAGTGGATTCATAAAATACTTAGTATCCATCAAGAATTAGAAGCAGTGCTCAAGCTATCTCAACAGTCAATGAAGCACCACCATGATCAATGGAAGACTCAACATTAGGTGCTAGAGGTTGGTGACAAGGTCTGGTTAAGCTCACAATTCCTTTCTACATTATGCTTAAGAACCAAACTAGATCATAGGAAGGTGGGCCTATTTATGATTAAGTGCAAGATATCTGATTTGGAATTCAAATTGGAACTACCAAATTCAATGAGACAAGTGCATCCAGTGTCCAACATCTCATTACTCACAAAGCACCAAGATGATACAAAACTGGGATGCCCAGAAGATCCACTTGTGCAGTGGCAGTCTAAATTTTAGTATGGAGCTAGAGGATTCTTAGAATTTATTTTGGGTCATTTATTATGGAGATTTGAATGGATATTTAATTTTAGTATAATTTTATTATAAAGAAAATGGTTGGGTTTATGGTGAAAATTGGTCTAATAAATGTGTCAAGAGAAAATATTCACTTCATAGTCAAGAAATGCTACTATAGGGTTATAAATGCTTATAAATGAAATTGAGGAGGATTAAGAAAATTTGTAAATTTTAGAAGAAGTTTTACAATTTTTCTTATATTTTAAAATATTTTATTAAGTATTTATAATGATTTTTATTTTTGTTGATTTACTTAACTTTAATGATTTTTAGCTCAGTGAATAGGGTTGCATATGATATGAAAATTAGAGGAAAATCTCTCCAGATCTAATATTTATAGATAATTTATTAAGGTTTTAAGGTTTTTATTGAGTCTGGAAGTCTGGAAAAGCTCTGGAAAAGTCCATACAAACTCCTGAAGGGAAAAAGGGGGCATGTGATTAGACTATGCATATAATGGCTGTAGACTCAAAATTAAACATCATAATAGAGTATCATAGGGTATCATAGAGTATAAAACACATAAAAACCATCATTTAACATAAATTTTTATAATTTTTAATACCCTTATAAATATAACATTTTTACTTAACACTTTATATATCTTACACTGCAATAAATAATATACACATATAGGGTATCATTAGAAACATCTCAACTCTAGAGACTCAATTTTAAAAACTTTTCACAAAAATAAAAACTTAATAAAAACATCTAAATTCAATCATTTGAATAACTTTTCTCTGGTACAACTTTTTGTTGTATTTCTTTATATCAACTTAAGAACACCAAGTCTAACTTCTCAAAACCATTAAATATAACTTTTCAAAAAGTAATTTTATTATCAAGTAGACATTTGAGCTTAGTTAAATGTGAAATTTTTATTTAATTTAAGGGACAGGGTTTGCTTAGGTTTATCCAACTCCCTTGGATTCTGCTAACAGCAAGGCCACTGTAAGAGTCTTTCTACAGTGCCAGTCTACATTTGAAACGGGGAAGAGTTTAAATTAGAACAGGTTATTGCTAAGTAGTTGTAAAGGGGAAAGGTTCACTACTTGGTGCACTGGAAAGTTTATGGAGTAGAAGATAGATCTTGGTAGACAGTAGAAAATTTAGGTAATGTTAAGGGGAAGGTGAATGAGTTTGAGAAGGAGCACAGGGGGCAGGAAGGGTAAAAGGGGGGGTAATGCTAGGATTTTGTTGAGAGTAAAGGAGGAGGAGCACTATAGGCACTATGAATTGTAATAGGTGGGAGAAGGGAATATCACATAAGGGGGTTTTAAAAGGCAAGTGCTGTAGGGCGCTACTCATTGGACAACTTATTTAGTAATCCAGTTAATTCTTACTCACTTGTGATTGTAACCCTCAATATTGGAAAACCCAACATAGTCAGTCCAGTTTGTCTCACTTCTGTATCAGGATATTCAGTCCTGTCTCAGGCTAGTTTTAGTGCTAGTAGTATTCCACCCTTCTAGGTCTTAACATTATTGAAGATCTTATTTAATTTGGTGTTCATAAAAGAGTAGAACTAGGTTTGATGAAATCAGCCAAAATATATGAGAAATTCTTGAAAACTATCTGGAGATAATTTGACCTTTTTATAAATGTAGCTATTATTATCCCTGATAATCATTTTTTATAATTTAATAGTTTTCCTTATTGTTATACACTCTAATTTCAACCTATTTTTTTCTATTTTTAACATGATATTTTTCTTCATTATAAAATATTATAGTTAAAATATAATGTATTTTAAATTTATTTTTTCTAATACCTCTAATAGTTTTGTCATATATATATGTTTATATCTTTTAATTGAAAT
This sequence comes from Hemileia vastatrix, assembly GCA_030280995.1. NCBI lineage: Eukaryota > Fungi > Basidiomycota > Pucciniomycetes > Pucciniales > Zaghouaniaceae > Hemileia > Hemileia vastatrix. Next base: position 40,186,848 of record JASXTE010000002.1, read on the forward strand.
AAAATTGATTGAGTTTATTGATTTCATTTCAGTGATTTCAAGTACATAATTAAAAATTCAAAAAGTATTAAAATTTGGATGAGTGTTGATATTTCAATGATGAGAATAAGAGGAACCAAATACTATAATTATTCTGATTTTTTTTACTTTGTTTATATTTATCAATGAGGAGAAAAAAATAAGAGTAAAAATTTTAAACTTCCTTGGATATTTTTTCCTTCAATTGATAATTCTGTTGTGCCATTCAAATTCTTAATCCATCTAATAATTAAATTTGACTATTATGGATCTCAGTCAATTATTTTTTATTTTTTTGCTATATATTTAGAACTTCTCTTTATAGAAAATAAAAAGAACAGATCAATCAAATAAAATGGAGGCTGAATATGTTATCTTTAGTTCTCTACAAAAATGGCTCCAATCACCATGCAATATTTGGGGGGGACTTGCTAGCAAGTCCTCAACTTGAACTTAGATGGAACGCAGATAGAACTCAGACTGAACCTATAATGAACTGATACTGAACTTTACTTTGATCTCATATTGAGCTCTTAACCAAGGATGAATGATACTGTGCTAAAATAATATTGGGAGTTTAATGAAAAGTTAATAGAGATACAACGTTGGGGAGCTTAAGAATCTGATAAATCCACAGTATTTTTTAATAAAACACAATTTAATGCTAATTTTGAATCTCACTTTATCAGTAAAAAGACTGAAACTCATAGTACTTATTTCAAAATTATTACTTCTAAGCTTTCAAATGAGTTCATTATTTTTTTGAGAAAAAATATAAAATCATATATGTGGCTCTTTTTGTTGAAAACTCCTTTTAACCCAGAACTTGAAGCTTTGATTTTTAATTTTAACCTATATGACCTGATTCTTTATTTCATGTATTTTTATATTTCTTGTTTGTTCAATATAATTATTTTCAATTCAGTTGAGTTATCAAAAAAAATATTGAACCATTGAATCTCTTATATTTTTTGTCAAGGTATACTTTTAGTCTAGAAGATTTGGTACGTAGTTCTACGAGGATTTAAAAGGCTTAAATGGATTATCAACAATTTTGTACGTATTTCTTAATTCAAAGATGAATATTTTTACTCAATAAAAGAGGTAGGATTAAAATATTAATATAAATTATAAATTAGAATTACGCTATTGTAAATACTAATGATATAGAATATAAGAATAAGTGTTTATTTGGTTAATTGTTGTAATAAAATGGTGTGGTAAGATAGAATAATCAAAAGACAACAAAAAGAGAGGCCTTTTATAGGCAAAGGAGAGACAAAGCACGGAAAACAAATTCTAAAAACAGTAGGAAAAGAGAGAGAAAAAGAACATTCCAGAAAAGTATTTCAAATAATAAAGTTATTCTAAAAAGAAGGCATCAAAAAAGATGTATTTACAGAGTATGTCAGAAATACATCAATATTTTTAATATTTACTGTAAAAGTCAATCCTAAATAAGAAATTTGATTTTTTTGTATATATTTAATATTATTTGAATATTTAAATCTTATTTTATCTTTGTATTTATTTTTTAATATAAAATTTTCCCAACCTGTCAAATGAGCACGGTGTTAGAGAAAAATATAAGGGACAAAATTATAATTTTAATTTTAATTATTTATTTAATTAATTAATTTAATTTTAACATTTTGTAATTAGTTAATTTATTATAACTAATTTTAATGTAACTAAATGATAATTAAATGATAATTAAAGATGATAGGGTGCGGCTTCATCCAGTAAATAATTAATTATTTCACTGGGTAAGTCTAGTAGCCTGGCTGACACTCCCTCACTCTAAAAAAACAATAAAAAAAAATGCTATGATTTTTTCTTTTTATACTTTTTTAGTAGAGTAGGAAGATTAGATATCTCCTTCCCAGGTATCCAAGAATCATATTCAGATGATTTATTCTTGAATCTCAATAAGTATTCTGTACCTTTCTCGGCAGTGACTATTCTGTCATTTAAAATTTTTTCAATTTCTGCTGTCTCAGTGATTTCATTTGGGGTTTTCTTTGGTCTACCCCTCCTTCTTGGAAATAAATCACTATTGGATGTGTAAGGTTTCAAAAGAGATATTGGAAAAACAGGATGTTTTCTGTCATATGGGGAATACAAAATAACTTCAACTGCATTATCTCCAATCATTCTTCTTACAACAAAAGGACCAACAAATGGATCTTTTAATTTGTTATTACCTTGTAAGTTGAAGTGGACTGTAGAAATCAACACTTCATCACCCTTTTTAAAAGTGTATTCTTTATGGGATTTGTCCCATCTTTTCTTCTCATATTCAAATGATTTTTCAATACATTTTTGAGCATGATTTCTGCATAGTTGTTGCATTTGAAGAAAAGATTTTACACCAGGATGTATATCCAATTTAGGTATTTTGTTATTGAGAATTTGGGCAGGAGTATTAGGAACATATCCAAGCCAGATCTCAAAAGGCTTCCTTTGAGTAACAGAATGAACAGTGCTATTATAAGCAAATTCTAACCCAGGAAGTAAGGTAACCCAATCATGAGTGAATCTGTCATTATCTTTATACTCAAGGCCAAAGGCACAATATCTTCTTATCATGTCCTCTAAAGTCTGAATCATTCTTTCAGCTAAACCATCAGTCTGAGGGTGATGGGCAGTAGAAAGTTTCAGATCACAACCACAAACATCCATCAGAGACATCCAGAATTCAGAAGTAAATTTAGGGTCCCTGTCAGAGATTATGGCTTTAGGAAAACCAGCAGTATTAAACATATGAGACCACCATAAGAAAGCTAATTCTTTAGTGGAAACATCCTTGTGGGTAGGGATAAATTTACACATTTTTGTGAATCTGTCCACAATAACCCAACAAGAGTTATAACTGTCTTTACCAGCAATAGGTAATCCTGTTACAAAATCCATGTTTATTATTTGCCATGGGGCATCAGGAGGTTCAATATGTTGCATTAATCCTGCTCTTTTACCAGTTAATCTTTTTGATTTTTGGCATGAATCACAGGATTCAACATATAATTTTGTGTCTTCAGACATATTAGCCCACCAAGCAGTGTTCTTAATTCTGATCATTGTTTTGTCAAGATCAAAATGTCCAGCTAATATGTCATCATGACAAATTTTCAAGATGATTTCTTTCATAGAAGGAGGAATAACAATAACATTACTCAACTTTCTTCTATAATATAGATATCCTTCATCAATTGAAAATTTTCCTTTTTCCAAACCTTTTTGGTACTTTGGTGGAAGGGTTTTAATTAATGCTTGTATTGAAGCATTCTTTGGATCATTTAATATGGTGCATAACTTTTTCAAGTCAGTGTCCTTATCATATGATTCCAGAATAAGCTGTAATAGCTCTTCCTCCATATCAACCACATATATCCCATGGATATGGATAATTTCATCCTCAGGATCATATGCAGGATTTGAGTCATCATTTGGTAAGGGTAACCTTGATAACATATCCACATTTGAGTGACCAATACCAGCTCTGTGAATAATTGTCATTCTCCCTCTGTACTCTTGAACAGCCAGCTGCCATCTAAACATATGTCTATTAGGTGTTTTCAAGTTTAAAAGGGATTTAACTGCACTGCAGTCAGTGACAAGTTCAAATTTCTGGTCATCTAGGTAATAATGAAGCTTTTCTAGAGCCCATACTACAGCTAAACACTCTAATTGAGTAGCACCATATTTCAATTCACTATTTCTCAAAGTTCTTGAAATATAACAAATTACTACTTCTGAAACTTTATCATTTATCACTTGTTTTTGATGGAGGGCAGCACCAAGACCAATGAAACTGGCATCAGTGTACAAAACAAATGGTTGATCAAAGTCAGGTAAAGCAAGAATTGGTGCTGACATCAAACAGTGTTTCATAGTGTCAAAGGCTCTTTGTCTTTCACTATTCCAGACAAAAGCAACATCCTTTCTAGTTAATTGGGTAAGGGGTAAAGCTATGACTTGGTAATTTTTAATATACTGTCTATAGTATCCACACATTCCCAAAAAACTTTGGAGCTCTCTTACTGTTGTAGGAGCTTTCACCTGTTGTATGGCTGCCACTTTGTTCTGGTCAACACATATCTGTAAGCCTGAAACAACATGGCCAAGAACTTTTAAAGAATGGAAACCAAATTTACATTTCTTCAAAGCAAGTGTCATATTTATTTCGTCCATTTTCTGGAATACTTTACACAGGTGTTTAAGATGGTCCTCAAATGTTTTTGAGAATATAATGATATCATCAATATAAACCATCAGCCAACCTTCAATTATCTCTTGATGGAATGTGTTATCCATTACTTTTTGGAAAACAGAAGGGGCATTTTTAGGGCCAAATGGCATCCTAATATACTTATAAATACCCATATGAGTGGCAATCATCAGAAAGTTCTGAGAGTTCTTCTCAACAGGCACCTGGTGATATCCCTTATTACCATCCAAACAGCTGATATATTTAGCACCCTGTAAAGTAGCATGTATAGAGCTGATTCTAGGTAAAGGATAGATATCATCAACAGTATAAGTATTTAGTGCTCTATAATCACCACATAACCTGGCTTTATCTTTCTCATAAGAAATTAGGACAGGTGAGATAACACAATATTTAGGTGTTTCAACTACCTTTTCAATAATATTCATTTTTAAAAGGGTAGAGATATTGTCTTCAATATCTTTTCTCTTTGTGGGAGAAGCAGGATAAGGCTTCTTCTTTAAACTAGGTGGTATATCAGTTAATGGGCAAGACAATGAAAGTTTCATTTCCTCTTTAACTAATCCCAGTTCATGTGACCCATGAGCAAAGGCCATAGGAAAAGATTTTATCAAGTTAATGATGGAATCTTTATCCTCACCAGAAAGTTGTTCTCCAAAAGAGGCATTGTCAATTTCAGACATAAGGGCATGCATTTCCTTTGTAGATCTTCCTTTATATTGAACCACAGAATTACATGTGTTCAATTCTGGTTTTAATAATTTTTTAGGGGAGGAAATTTTAAATTTTCTCTTCCCATTCAACCCCATTGTGAAACATTGGTTTGAAGGATCCAATTTTATGCCATACTTGGTTAAAATATCATTCCCTACAATAAACCAATTGCTCAAGTTATCATTTTTCATGACAACAAAATCACAAATAGCTCTTACAAAACCATGGTTATATTTAAAAAACACTGTGGCTTTGTATTTACCAATGGGGGACAAAACAGAGCCATACCCTCTCCAATTTTCAGAAATGATAGGCAACAGTTTAGATTTATAGTCTTGATCTACTGAGGCAAGTGCTCTTTCAGATACTACACTTCCTCCAGCTCCAGAATCCAGAACAACTTCAATGCTGGTTCCATTAATCAAGACTGGTGCCTTAAGAGGGGCAATAACAATTGAGTTATCCTCAATGTTCTTTATGATCTCAGAATCCTCAACTGTAGATAAATCATTATTATCAACGTCAATAGTATTTAAATAATGAATATCTTCTTCCAGCATCAAGATTTCTTGTTGAGATTCATATGAAATATTGCTGGCACAATCACTTGATGTATCATCCAGTGCCACTGTGTCATCAGCATGCTCCTCTGTTTGTTCCACAAGATTTATCTTCTTGTCACAAACATGGCCTTTCTGCCAAGGCTTGTTGCACTTGAAGCAAGTGTTTGTTGCATACTTCTTTGGTGCAACAGGGGCAGAAGGTTTACCAACCTTTTCCAGAGGTTTTTGTTGGTAAGTGGAGGGTTTCTCCAAAGGGGTCCTAGGAATGAATCTTCTTGCATCATACTTATTGTTTAGAAGTATCTCATTGCAAGTATTAATGAAAGAAGAGGGTTCTTTGGAGAACTCAGTCCTAGCCACAATCAAGTCTCTCAGAGACATTGGTAATTTATAGAGGATCCTGTCCTTCCATAAATCAAACTCCATATTTGGGTCCATTGCCCTTAAGATTTTTACAAGTTTCATTAAAAACTCAATAGGTTTATCAGTAGAAGAGCTATATCTAGTTTCCTCATACTGCCTTTGTTGAGCCATTCTGAACTTGGAGCCACCAAATTGTGCTTTAAATAATTTCTTCCAATCCTCCCATGAATAGTCATTCCCATCCAGGAGAACAGATTCATACCACATCAGGGCAACATTAGTGAACAAAGAAATTAATTTGGACACAATTTCCTCATCTGGGAGTTTTTAAGAATTTTTTAAATTATCAATTCTGCAAATAAATTGTTGCCAATCAGATGAAGAATCACCATCAAATGTTGGGTACTGGTCAAGTTTTGGCCAATTCTTTTGATTTGAAGGAGTCTCCTTAGTACTAGCTTGCTTCTGAGTAAGAAGCAGCTGTAATTTCTCTAATTGTGCTGAAATCTCATTGTTTAATCCTTCTGTTGCAGATCCTGGTGCATCATCAGTTTTTGATGGAAACTCAGTGTTATCAACAGGTATTTCTGGATCAATTTTTATTTTAGATGAACTAGCCACAGGTACTGGTTGAGAATACTGCACTATATGTTCCTTCACAGAATTGTCAGAATATTTTTGGTCATTTAACAATGAGTTCAATGTTTCTTCAATGGTTGTTAGTCTTGTTTTCATTCTTGGAAGACTAGATAAACTTTCATTGACAGTTGCAAAAGATAATTGATTTTTATGTTGAAAAGATGACAGCTGGTCACTCAATCTTTTCAGATTTATCTTATCTATCTCTACCTCCTGGCAACAGGCAGATACAGTATCTTTTAGTTTAGACAAATCATTTTTTATATTTTGCCATAAAGCAATTTTCTTTTCATGGGTTGCTTTGTAATGAGACAATTCATCAGAGACTCTCTGTGCTTCACTTTTTAATGCTTGATAACCCTGATCAGTTAACAAACTATTATATCTCTGAGTCAATTGCATATTGTTCATTATATGATTTTGCTTGGAAATAATATCTCTCAAGTGCTCATCATTAATTCTTGCTACATCCGGAGTGTTTCTCAATAAGGAAACTGAGTAACTTTCCAGACTCTCATAGAACTCAGGGTCAAGAGTTTCATCAATCACAGCCATATCAGGATTAATCATTGAGGTAGCAATTAAAAGTAATGGATTGGATACATGAGATAACTGTCTACTATTCCCAGCCTCTATAGGTCTCAAGGTTTCATCTTGCCTTCCAGATTTACCTGAAGGAACAGAGTCAGCCACAAGAAAAGGCACTTGAGAATCAATAGAGGGACGTACCAGGGTTTGCTGGGTATCACCATATTGGGCTTCCTTCTTCTTTTGCCTCCTTGATAAGGGTGGGGAGGAGTGGGATTGGTCTGGGTGGGCCTTGATGGACCTACCTGAGGTAACTGATGCTGGTTTTGAGCCAAGTAGTCCCACTGAGTGTTGAGCCAGTCCCACTGCCACTTGGACACTTCTACCATCTCTTGGGATTGGGGAGCCAATTGTTGTTGATCCCTGGGAGGAAGAGGTTTCCTTTTCTCTTGGAGAGAAGTATTTTTTCTTTTCTCCCATTCTTCCAAGGCATCTACCCTTACCTTTAGTTTTAAGCTGTCTGTCTTTAACTCCTTTATGTGGGTTGACAGATTCTTTATCTGCTGGGACAACGGCATCTTATTTATTTTGAAGCCTCTTGGAAGCTCTTCTGGTGGGTTTGTCTTGGGTTTCTGATCCTGAGTATTGTCCACTAGGATTTCTACTTCTTCCATTTCCACATCCTGTTTGGGGCAAGGATTTATTAGTTTGAGAAATTCTTCTTGTTAAAGGAGAACTTACAGAAGTAGGCTCATCATAATCAATTAAGTCTAGTTCTTCTTCACGTGCAGTAAAACCACTTTGATCAGTCATTTTAAGATTCTACTGAAATGAAGGAAAAGAGACAAAATTAATTAGTCTTTTATTTTTAATTTTTATTTAACAGAAATAAAATAAAAATAAATCAAAAAAAAAAAATCTTATCAGGATAAAAATCAACTTAAATAAAATTAAAAAAAAAAATTTAAAACCAGGATAATACAATCAACTGTAGAAATAAATTAGAATATCTATTAATTTTTATTTTCAGGATTTAAATCAACTAATTTATTACCAGGATTTATTGTCAACTGAAATAATCAAATATGAATCTTTATTAATAAAAATTATTTTAACTGATTAATTAACTACCAGGACTTAATGTCAACTGAAGTAATTTAAATATGAATTTTATTACTTAAAAAGATTTATTGGATTACCAGGACTCAAAGTCAACTGAAGTAATGAAATGTTAATTATTTATTAAAAAAAAATATAATTGTCAGGACAATTTGTCAACTGGAACAATTAATTAATCAGGACAAATGTCAACTGAAAAATTATAATAATTATTTTATTTAATAAAATATTTTATTGTCAGGACAGTTTGTCAACCGGAACAATTAAAATTCAAATTAATCAGGACAATTGTCAACTGAAAAATGATAATAATTAATATTAACATATAATTATTTTATTACCTCTGGGACTAAGAACAGTTATTGCTCTATTATGGTCAACCAGGAAAAATAAAAAAAAAATATAATAATAAAATTAAATTCCAATTACCAGACACCTCCCCCTGCAAAATGAGCAAATTAATGCCACTTACAGAGTGCTGAGTAAAAGGAAATACGTAGCAAATGAAGAGTGAAGAGTAACCCACAAATAGTAATCACAATAATTACCACGATATATACGATCTTTAGTCAGTATATGAACTTAAGTTTTGGAGCGCGTTTCAATTCCCGTTCGCAGCAAAAACTTTTATCACGTGACGTATGACGTTCGTCGTTTTCTTGCCTCCACTCGTCCTTTACAGGTGCTTCTATGCCGATGGTCCTCTCAATTATGCCTCAAGTAACGTTGCGCCGTCGATATTTCGGAAAGGTTCCCAATTGTCAAGGTATACTTTTAGTCTAGAAGATTTGGTACGTAGTTCTACGAGGATTTAAAAGGCTTAAATGGATTATCAACAATTTTGTACGTATTTCTTAATTCAAAGATGAATATTTTTACTCAATAAAAGAGGTAGGATTAAAATATTAATATAAATTATAAATTAGAATTACGCTATTGTAAATACTAATGATATAAAAATATAAGAATAAGTGTTTATTTGGTTAATTGTTGTAATAAAATGGTGTGGTAAGATAGAATAATCAAAAGACAACAAAAAGAGAGGCCTTTTATAGGCAAAGGAGAGACAAAGCACGGAAAACAAATTCTAAAAACAGTAGGAAAAGAGAGAGAAAAAGAACATTCCAGAAAAGTATTTCAAATAATAAAGTTATTCTAAAAAGAAGGCGTCAAAAAAGATGTATTTACAGAGTATGTCAGAAATACATCAATATTTTTAATATTTACTGTAAAAGTCAATCCTAAATAAGAAATTTGGTTTTTTTGTATATATTTAATATTATTTGAATATTTAAATCTTATTTTATCTTTGTATTTATTTTTTAATATAAAATTTTCCCAACCTGTCAAATGAGCACGGTGTTAGAGAAAAATATAAGGGACAAAATTATAATTTTAATTTTAATTATTTATTTAATTAATTAATTTAATTTTAACATTTTGTAATTAGTTAATTTATTATAACTAATTTTAATGTAACTAAATGATAATTAAATGATAATTAAAAATGATAGGGTGCGGCTTCATCCAGTAAATAATTAATTATTTCACTGGGTAAGTCTAGTAGCCTGGCTGACATTTTTACTTCTAGAATACCGTTAAACCACATATAACTAAACAAAAAAAATTATCAATGTTTTTTCTCAATCTCTGAATAAATGAAGTACTCTAAGAAATTCCTTATACTCAACACTAATATTTGAGAAATTATTTGATTATATGTCTTTAAAAAAGTATATCTCTTATAATAGTAGATTTTAATCCAGCTTTTGAAATTTTTAAATGAAAGTCAATGATTAAAATCAAAAGGAAATTCATTTTTGAACTTTTACTTGTTCTGTTTATTCCTCAAATACTAAGTAGCTTTGTAATCAGCATTTATTTAACAAAATAAATATATGAGATTCCAGAACTTTTCATGATTTAGTTCATTAAAATTCTATGAAATTATTTTCAGTTGGCGAGTGATCTCATGAGATAAAATAATTAATCACTACTCAATGAATTTTCCATATGAAAAACTGAAATAAAATAGAAGTAAAATTTTAAAGATAAAACACAACAAAAAAGCATAAAATTCTTTAAATTTAATATTAATGCTTAAGTGTGCTTTGATGCTATATGGTGGGATTATTGCTAAGTCCACCTGAGAATAAGCACCATAGATTTTTAAAAGTGTTCTCATTTCAAAATATTTGGTTCAGGTGAAATTTCAGGTAAAATTTCAGAGTAAAATATTGTGCAAGAACTTAACTTAATAGGTAGAAGTGGTAATTTTTCATCATTATATTAGTTACTCATTGAATAACTACCAAATGATAATTATTTTGTAAAAAAGTCACAATAGGTATTTTGAGTTATACTCATATAAAAAAGCTGGTTTTAAAGGGATTATATTTTAATTTAAATAAATAATGATGCATATTTTAAATGAATAGACAAAATATTTCAATTCTATGTTGTTGATGAAAAAATTAAGTAAAAAGTTTTCAGGTTTGCTTTTGTAGTATTTGGAAAAAAGTGTTTAACAGGATTAATTCACAACTGAACATTTACACATACTTCTTAAATAGAATACATGAGTTAACAATTTATCAATCATTTATTAGAAAAATGATATTCACCCTCATAGGTAAAATTTATATTATTTTGCTATTAAATTTCAAATTCTTTAAAGTAAAATCCCCTTGATATTATATGTAAACAGAATATTTTATAAATCTTGTTGTAATTGGCCTTATAAATAAGAAATACTACAATGAATATATTTAAAAAAATGAAATTGGATAGAGAATATTTCAACTCATCAGTACCCATTTAAAACAGAAACTTAAGGTTAAAATTTGAATTTATACAAAAATATATATTTATTTGAAATATATTTATTTAATTTTTTGAAAAGATACCATTTTTGTCCTATGAGATTTCCCTTTAATTTACACATGAAAATCAAGAAAACAAAATGTGAGGCTTTGAAGGATCTATATAATTTGTACTTAAAATGAACAAATTGTTTTTTGAGTTAGTATGAATTAGAAAGAAGATCTGATACCTTTTTTATATATTATAGTTGTATTAAAATAATTTTTAGTTATCTTCTTAATCATTAATTGAGAAAAAAAATAATTTCATAATATTAGAAAATCAACATCCAAATATTTTTAATAAATATTTTTTCAAAAATTATTCATCATTTGTATTTGTTTCCAGAAATTTAAATTATTTAATATAAATAATTTTGATATAAGAATATACTTATGTTTACATTTAAAAATTTTTGATAAAAATTTTAAAAAATTATAAATTTTCTCACAGTATAACTTAGCTTGAACCACAGTTCAAAAAAGGATCTCATTGTGAGGTCAATCTAAGTTCCACAAAAATTAAGATATATTATTTTTTGAAAATGTATAAATTCATTGAAATGAAAAAAATTAGTAAAAAAATGACTCAAAAAGTTTTTTCTTTTATTTAATATATTATAGAAAAGATATTGAGGAAGCTAACATACTCATTAGGGGGTGTCAGTTCTGGAAAATCCGCACTTACAAATCCGCACTTAAATTTGACCAAATCCGCACTTAAATAAGTGCGGATTTCCAAAACACACTAGCCCCAATACTGGTGGATTTCAAAATGAAATAAGTCACTTATTTCACTCAAATCCGCACTTTCTCAACCAAAAGTGCTGATTTCACCATCAAGTCCCATTTCACTGATTTGTCAGCATCATCCCATTCATACGCAGCACTCCGCAGAATAACACTTCATAACTCAAAACATCGTACATCACTTACATCTTCATATCATATCATATAAGAGTCATGCCTTCCTCACTTTCAAATAGTGATAAATTACATAAAGCAATGACTTTCATGGCGCTTGAACTGCTCTTGGACTCTGATTCCGATTCTGATCTAGAAGAAGATTTTGTCGTTTTATCAAAAATGGCCAGGAAACGTTACCTTCTTCCCAGAAAGCCTCAAGTACTTCATACCCCCAAGTACACCATCCAAACACTTCTTAACATATCTACACCCAGTTTTAGACAGCTGTTCAGGACTTCTCAGGAATTTTTCCTTAAATTGCTTGAGCTTATTCAGGATCATCCCATATTTCACAATAATTCTCAAAAAGAACAACGACATCCTTCAATTCAATTGGCCATCACACTATGCCGTTTGGGTTCAAATGGTAATGGAGCCGCTTTGAAACGTTTAGAAAATGTCTTTGATTTAGGGTATGGTTCAGTTAACACTTATACCAAACGATGTATCACTGCCATCAACTCCTTGGAATCATCCCCCTTTTCCCCCCTTTGGCTGCCTCATTCACCCCTCCTTGGCTCACTCTAACCTCCCTTTTCTCCCTCTTTGGTCTCATCTCTCCCTTTCTCCCCCTTCTTGGTCTCCTCATATCTTCCCCTCATTCCACTCCACCCCCCACCAAATCCCCCAAATCCTCCCTCCAAATCCCCACCAAACCCGCCTCTAACCCCCCCTCCAAACCCCCCCTCCAAACCCCCCTCCTATCCCCCTCAAAACTCCCCCAAATCCTCCCTCATATCCCTCCTACCCCCCCTTAACCTTCACTTAACGATTCGTTAACGAATCGTTAAGTTATTGAACGATTGCAGCTAATCGTTCATTAACACCATGCAATATGGGGGGCGGACTTGCTAGCAAGTCCGCCGAGAGGTTGAGAGGGGTGAAATGGGGATCAAAAGAGGATGGCATACAATGGGGCTGGGAGGATAGCGAAAGGCATGGGGAGGGAAGACAAGCATGTGTTGATAGAATTGAAAGGGATGGAGATTGGTGCAAACAGAGTGTGAAAATAGGAGGATGAACTCTGTTCTTCGGGCAAAGAACAGAGTTCACTTCCATTCACTTATATTTCTTTTTTCTCAACTCATCTCTCCAGGTAAGTCATTTTATTCTTTTTAAACAGAGTGTGAAAATAGGAGGATGAACTCTGTTCTTCGGGCGAAGAACAGAGTTCACTTCCATTCACTTATATTTCTTTTTTCTCAACTCATCTCTCCAGGTAAGTCATTTTATTCTTTTTAAACAGAGTGTGAAAATAGGAGGATGAACTCTGTTCTTCGGGCGAAGAACAGAGTTCACTTCCATTCACTTATATTTCTTTTTTCTCAACTCATCTCTCCAGGTAATTCATTTTATTCTTTTTAAACAGAGTGTGAAAATAGGAGTATGAACTCTGTTCTTCGGGCGAAGAACAGAGTTCACTTCCATTCACTTATATTTCTTTTTTCTAAACTCATCTCTCCAGGTAAGTCATTTTATTCTTTTTAAACAGAGTGTGAAAATAGGAGGATGAACTCTGTTCTTCGGGCGAAGAACAGAGTTCACTTCCATAAAATATTAGCTGAAAGATAGTTTTCAATTCTGTAAAAACAGTTGTAAGTAATAGAAAAAGTCACTGATTTTTTTTATATGTAATCTGAAATTTTTTAATAAAATTATTGTATTTAAGAATTGCAATATTGTCAATCAATCTTTATTGATCAACTTAATTTAATAAAGTATTATTTAAATAAGTTGCTTCAAAAATACTTTGCATTGAACCTAGTTTCTAGACTTGATCTGCATTTTGGCTTAAGGAATTGTCATTACTTTAAAAGTAGTATACTTGACATATCTTATTTATATATTAATTAATTTATGTAATTATATTGTATTTTGATGACTTTCACCCTTTACTTCAATAAAATGCAGGGGAGGGTATTGCCAATTTTTTAAATCTGACATGTGAAATTGATGACTTAGAAAAATTTGGTGGTACCCACCCCTTGTTTCAATAAAATGCAGGGGAGGGCATTGCCAATTTTTTAAATCTGACATGTGAAATTGATGACTTAGAAAAATTTAGATAAGCAAACTTATTGACTAGAAAGTAAAGATAGAAAATTTTTATTATACATTCAAATTTTTGTCAAAAATAACGTACTATATTCTTTTCCTTTTATAAGTCAGCATATAAGAAAATATTACCAAAATTAAATTAACTAGAAAAACAATTTATCAATTGAAAAGGTCAAGTAATTTTTTAATGTCCTCATAAGATTGGCCATTTTTAACACATTCCATAATGAAATCTTTTTTTTTAAAACTCTCTTGTTTTTCCAATTCACAAGTAGCCATTTCTCTTTGAAATTGACGGTCATTTACTCTTTCCATCTGCTCTACCTCAAATTTTTTTTCTTCCAAATCTAAGGCTTGCTGATCTTTCCTTAGCATATGATCAAACTTCATCTTCTCAAAGTCAAGGGCATTATTTGCAATAGTTGATTTCGCTGAGAAAATTAAATTGAAATAAATAAATAAATGAGTTAATGATTAAGATATATAGTAAACAAAACTTACTTATATCTTTTTTTTCAAAATAATCCTCAAGGGAGCCAAATGAGCTTGTTGAAGTATTACCACGTTTTAATAGATGGTTCAAGTTCATTGAAGTTGAGGCTCGATGCTTTAGTTTGGAGTTTGAACAAGAGGCTTCAGGAAGTTCTTCTAAAGCAGCTTCTAAAGAGGTATTCACATTTCCAGAATTGAGATTATTTAATGGAGATTGAGTTTGAGTAGGAGGAGACTAGAAAGAAAGAGAAATTCAGAGAAGAATTGAAGAAAAAACAAAAAGTAAACATACATTTAAATTTTGGGCCTCTGAGGATTCAGATCTTCTGCGATATAATTGTTCTGCTTGATAGTTGGGATCATCTTCAGCTGAACTATGGTTAGAAGGTGGAGGGGATTGATCTTCTTCAAGTAAAGGTGTGTTGGGAGGATTATAGGAAGGTTTGGATCCAGAGGGTATATGCTTAGTAGTATCGTGTAGAAACGAAGGGTTTACATCAACTCAGGTGCCAAAAAGATTATCCATTTCCTCATAGAAAGGACACATGACATTGAGCTTTTCGGAAACAGTAGTAATTCCAATCTCCAAATCATCATCGTCAATACCAAAGCCAGTTTCATTTACAGCATGATGAGTCTTTTTATATTTTGAATGGTAACTCTTAAATCTTTCCTTCATTTGTTTAGGATTGATATCGATTCTCCCCCTTGTTTTCTTCCTTACTTCATTGGCCATCAACAAGTAGCCATTAACCTTTGAAGAAGGTGGACGTCCAATACGAGTGGACTTTTCACATCCAAAACATGCTTCAAAATTTGATTTTATTTTAAGGAAGTTGATTATGATGAGATAATCATCCTTTTTAAGCTGACCTGAACCTGCCTTTGATTTTTCAGGTGTAGGGCTTGCTTTACGAGGAGACTTTTGTGACAAAGCAGATTTTTGAGTTACCTTTTGAGATTTGGAATGTCTGGGAGGCATTATGAAACTGGCACATAACAAGAAAAAAGATTAAGAGGTAGAAGAAATAAGTAAAAAAGAATGTAAACATGCCTGGTCAAAATATTGAAAATGTCAGGAAGGGGTGTGTGCCGAGGATTGATGGGTAGGTAGCGAGGAAGGTCAGTGTGTCACATGTGACAGGGGTGGGGTAAGAAAGGAAGGGATGTTTTGTGGCCAAAATGTGGTTGTGAAAAAAAACGGGAAAAAAGTGCTGATTTGAGGTCATAACTGACACCCTTTTTTGAAATAAGTGACTTTTTTGCAAAATTTAAGTGCTGATTTGTAAGTGCTGATTTGGTTTGAAATCCGCACTTAATTTAAGTGCGGATTTGCCAGAACTGACACCCCCTATTTTATTAAATTTTTGGTTATCATAACTAATTATTATTTCATGTACAGTAATCATAGAGCATAAAATAAAGCAAAAGGTTTACTATATATATCAATATGTTTCATTTTAAATATTTGTTTAAATTTTATTTTTGAATTTAAAAATATTATACATCTCACTAAAACTGTTCTGAACTAAATTAAAAGCTCTATATATTCATCTAATAAAATAAAAAAAGTGCATTAGCTCAAAATTTTAATATAGGCTTTTTTTACTTTTCCCAGCTTGTTTCAAAATTTTACCCATTTTATTGGTTTTCTATGTTATGTATATTCTTAATAAAAATTCTACAAAAGACTTTGTAAAAAATCAAAATAGTATTTAATGGCTAGTTTTTACACTCCTGTAGATCTTCAGTCTCAATGTTTGGTACTTATTACAAACATTGAATAAACCAATAGCTTATATGTATTGAGGAGTACGAATAGAAATAAACCACTTTTACATATTGTTTTTGATTGTAGAAAATGAGTGCTGAAATAAGACAGGGTGAACTCTGTTCTTTGGGCAAAAGTTAGAGTCCACCTTCAGTTTTTTTCCACCTTGTTTCACATCCTTTTGAGCTCTATACATGCCTTTATCTGCCTTTGTATTCCTTCTGACTTCATTCCCATATCCCTTCTTTTGATAAACATCCCAAGGAAGTTACTGTAGTATTGAAAATTTCATGAGTAAGTTTCCATACTCCTCACCCCTCCCCTCCCCTTTTACTTTTCACCCTACCCCACTACTCTCTCTTCCCTCCTCATCTATACTCACCCCTTTCTCACTCCTCCCTACCCCACCCCACCTCTTTCACCTCCCACCTCAACCTTTCCTTTCCACCCTTTAACCCACCAAGCCCTTTTTAAGATATCCTAAACCTCTTGCTTCAAATTGCAACTCTCCTGTTCCCCATCCCAACCATTAAACCTCCAAATCATCTTGATTGTTTTGCTGCTCACCCAACCTCTTTGGCTTGTCAATTCACCCCTTTTTTCATATAGAGGAAGAGGGGTGAGAAGGAGATCAGTTAAAGTTATTCATAGTCATAAGAGATATATAAGGGTGGATAAGGGATCAAAAGGGGTGATATGTGTAACAAATTGATTTAGGTGAGGTGAGGTAGTAGGGAGAGGGGTGGAGAGGGGGGATACAAGGGATGGTGAGGGGAGAGGACTGGGGAGAGTAGCACTAAATTTAAAAGAGTGAGAGAATGTTTGAGGGGAACCATATGTGAAGCATAAAAGAGGGGAGGGAAGTATTAGGAAGGATAATTTTTAAAGAGAATAAATAAAATACATATATAATAAACTATAGATAATTGAAAATGAAATGGCACAGAACAAAAAAAAACTAATAACTATTGTGCAAAACTCTTTAGTCATATATTTTATTCTTGTTGAAATTTGAAACTTATTTTTTTTCTATAATGAAGGTAATGGTAAATTATTTTTTTGAAAAAATAGTGACAATAAAATATTTTTAAATCTGAAATTATGGTATAAATATTAAATTTTTGGATTGTACAATTAACTAAATTATTTTTACCATAAATTTTGAGCTTTATGTAGCTTCTACTAAAACTTTAAAGCTTGAGAAATACTTAAGAGTATATACTTTTACAATGAGAGCAAATATATACTTCAGAAAATTTTTACTAATAAAATTTTGATGAAAAGTATCATTATAATAATTATTTTTCTTGAATAACTTTTTATAGTATTGGGAGATTCCTTTATAAATTGATTAGTGAAAAATCTTGTAAAAGCATGCAAAAGGGATTTAGTTCAATTTATACAACAATTTTTATATTTTTAAAGAAAAAACAAAAAACATGATTTTTCACAATCTTATGGATGTGCCCACTTTTTTTTGGTAGTAGGGTTCACTTAATTCAATATTCCTACAAAAATTCTAGTAAGTCAAGCATCAAGATTTGTTTTGCTAATGATCAATTGTGCTTCAATATATGTTTGAATTAATTTCAAGTTATGTCCAAACTAAAATCAATATTTCCTCAAGATTTTTTCAACACCACCTCAATTTGTGCTCAATGAGATATGAATTTGGTTTCAAGGTTGCTGACTTTCTAGCAAGTCCGCCTCCCATGTTGTGTGGTGAATTGTAGCACTACACTCAAGCAGTATTAATTAAACCAGATGCTTTTCTGAAGACAAGAAGGACTAAAGAGTTGGATAATAAAAAAAGCCAGGTACATTTTTTTAATTTCTCAAACTTAATACAAATGGCTGGCTGAGTTTTGACAGATGGGAAATATTAATTTACATTTCACAAAATTTTTAACAATAAACATTTGAACTTCATTTTTTAGATGAATGTGAGATCTTTCTTTAAAATTTTTCTTACCCAAAGGATATGAGCTAAAGCTGAAAAACAAATTAGACTTGTGCATCATGCTCAAGCCATACACACACTTAATGTGATACCTTTCATTTTTCTCAGAGGTTTCACTGTATTAGTAGTTTAAAAAGAGAAAATGAATAGATTTCAATTTGGATATTATTCAAGAAAATATTCTGAAAATTTCTTTTCACTAAAATAGGAAATCTATACTGAGAAGTGGGATAGGTCAGTGAAGCTAAATTGGTCAAAAACAATGGCTAGTTAGCTTTTTTGAGCTTCAAATTATACCAGAAACAGAAACATTTGATGGGAATCAAAAAGGTTCAGAGGAAAGGGAAAAAAAATCTTTCTTATTTCATTTTAATGAAATTTTTTTCTATAATTGCTGTATATAAATAAAAGAAATATTTAAGTGGTTAGTTATTTTTATCTTTGGTGTCCTGGTAGATTGGGTTGCATACATGTATGTATGTATATATAGTTCCTAAAAACATATTCTCACCACCACACAATATTTCTTTTGTTTTCCACCCTTCTATCTTCTTTTAAAACCACAACCATCTTGGAAATATTCACAAGCTCACACTTTTTTTGGGGACTTTCACTCCTCATTTTAAAATTAGTGAATTTTTTATTCTAATTCCCTTTTCTTCTGTTTTTATAGTATCATAAAAAGACAGTTTTCTTTTTGCTGCTCCATCATGTGCACTTCCCAAGACAAGAAAATATAATTATTCAGCTGAATTTAAAGCTTTTACTTTATGAAATTTCTCTCTATCATCCCTAGACTAAGTCAAATCAAACCTCACTACACCATTTCTTGTGTATTCCATGGCATTTTCTCCTCTCTTTCTCAAAAAATATTTTTTGGATTAGGTTTCTTGCCTTCCTCAATTTGAAATTCTCAAGGTCCCCAACACAAATCATATCTTTGTAAATCCTATCCAGGAAATCTCTTATTGGTCTAATGTAATATTGTCACTTCTCTTCCTCAAAGAAAGAAAGCAGTTACAAATACCTCTTGAAAATCTACCTTTTAGTGAATGAAGAAAAAACAAGATATTTTTTCTGAATTTGCCAATATAGAAAATGTGTGTTAATTTTATTTTAATTATCAATAATCACTCATTTTTTTAAATTTTCATTATGATATATAGATTCTAGAGATATTTTATAGTCATCTAGTACATTTAAAACAAAATTTTATGTGGCTATTTGTGAGAATAGAAATCTTAAGTGATGATGAAAACATGCTTCTGGTCACTTTAAGTGTTAAAAAAATGGAGTTTTTTATTTTTTAAGGTAGAAGGGGGTTTAAATATACGTGCATATATAATGAATATGGAATTAGATTATGATTTTCAAAAAAATATTCTGGTACTTCCTTGGAATTATCAATTCCTTGAATTTTATTTTTAATCTAAAAAAACTTAGATTGGAGATGAAGAGATATTGGTGTTTTGAGTGTTTAATATGCGTGTAAGTAGGGGAAAGGGGGAGGATATTTCCACCAAGTGATAGATGGATGAATTAGAGAAAAAATGTGGTAATGATCATGGTTAGTTGGGTCAATAGAAGATTGGGGATTGGAACCTGATTATATACATACATGCATACATATCAGAGTGCCCACAATTTTATTTTCTTATTTATTTTTGGTGATGTAGGTTTATTATCAATTTTTTTGATTTCTTGAAAAAGTGGGTTCAAAAATCACAGAATCTTTTGATTGATTTTAACTGAATAATAATAATAATAATAATAATAATAATAATAATAATAATAGGGGGTATCAATGTTAAGGGATCTGCAATTAGGGATCAGTAATTTTTTTCCCAGGATCAGACATTATTAATTGCAGAAGATTCTTATCCACTAGCCCCAGGGCTAGTGGATAAGGAATCCACAATAATGCATTATCCCACCTCTTATACCCCAATTTCCATTCCTAATTCCTGACCCCAAACTCATCACATCCATGATGGATTTTTAAGAAAGTCACATGACTTATAATTGCTGATGCCATCCTTAAGTCTCTCCTCCCTCTATGCTACTTAATTTTGGTGGCAAAAAATTAAGTTTTTTTTCTATCTACACACCTCAACTGCACATTTGGCGGTGAATTCCCACCTCCCACTGACCTCATTTTTTATCAATTTTTTGCCCATCTGTTTAGTGCATTTATGCTACTTTATTCACATCCTCCACCACCTCCTCCTCCACCCCCTTGCCACCACCTCCTTCCCTTCACCACCACCTCCTCCTCACCACCACCTCCTCCTCACCACCACCTCCTCCTCGCCACCACCTCCACCTCCACCTCCTCGCCTCCACCTTCACCACCTCCTCTTTTCCACCACCTCCACCCCCTCGCCACTACCACCACCTCCTCTTTGCCACCACTACCACCACCTTTACCACCTCCACCTCCTCCTTCACCCCCTTGCCACCACCACCACCTCCACCACCTCCTCTTTGCCACCACCACCACCTTCTCCTCCTCCTCCTCTTTGCCACCACCTCCACTTCCACCTCCTCGCCACCACCACCACCTTCACCTCCTCCTCTTTGCCACCACCACCTCCTCGCCACCACTATCTCCTCCACCTCCACCTCCTCTTTTCCACCACCACCACCACCACCTCCTTGCCACCACTGCCACCACCACCTCCTCTTTGCCACCACCTCCACCCCCTTGCCACTACCACCACATCCTCTTTGCCATTACCTCCACCTCTTTGCCACCACCTCCAGCTCCTCCTCCACCCCCTCTCCACCACCACCTGCTCGCCACCACCACCACCACCTCCTCACCACCACCATCTCCTCCTCCTCCTCCTCTTTGCCACCACCACCACCTCCACCTTCTTGCCACCACCACCTCCACCTTCTTTCCACCACCACCACCACCACCCCCTTGCCACCACCACCACCTCCACCCCCTCACCACCACCACCACCTCCACCTCCTCGCCACCACCACCATGTCCACCTCCTCCTCTTTGCCACCACCACCACCACCTCCTCCTCCTTGCCACCACAATCTCCTCCTCCTCCTTTTCCTTGCCACCTCCACCTCCACCTCCTCTTCACCTTTGGTAACCATGTCATCC
Source organism: Hemileia vastatrix (assembly GCA_030280995.1). Classification (NCBI taxonomy): domain Eukaryota; kingdom Fungi; phylum Basidiomycota; class Pucciniomycetes; order Pucciniales; family Zaghouaniaceae; genus Hemileia; species Hemileia vastatrix. The sequence goes on from JASXTE010000002.1 coordinate 40,208,249, forward strand.
AGCTCATATGTAAGAGAATTCATGGAAAAAGACAGAACTGTAAGTTCTACACATCAAAGTACCGGGATCCGTAAGTATCAGCAAAGCTTGAGCATTAGTCGTGGTGAAGATGCTGGTGGAATTGGAGTGGCTGTCCGAGCCGTGGTCGGAGGAGAGCCAGGTGGAAGCGGACCAGTTACACCAACGTCAAGCAGCTCTTCAACATTTCATTCCACAATGCATGCCAGAATTGGTGTTGGGATTCATAATATTTCTCAAACAACACTTGCTAGACAGTCTCTTTGGGGAAAAATATCTAGAACACTATACAAAGGTGAGTAAGTAGATTAACAAAAAAAAGCACAACACACAGAAAAAAATTACATGATCGAGGCCAAAGCAAAAAGACTAGGGATAACCAGAAGCACTGAGAATCACACATATGGCCAAGTATATAAAGAGTGACTGATAAAGAAAATGATGTTCGTTTTTTGTGATTTTCGATAGAACGGACAAGTGTTCCTGCAGAAGTGGCATCCATTGTGTCTTACTGTACTCCACCTGCTGAGCCACAATGTCAAATTTCCAAGATATATCCTACTCAACCTGTTAATGTGTCTTGGCTAATTTCAATTTTGAATCCACCCCACTCTCAAGTATCTTCATATTCCAAACTGCAGTCTCCTTCAACAGCAACACTCATATCTGGCACAACACCAGCAACATCCTCAAGAACAGAAATATCATCTGCAGCAACTGCTCATCCTCCTCATCCTCCTTCTCCCTGTAACACACTGTCTGCTCTTGGACCATCAAGACATGCCGATCCTGGTTTGGAAGTTTTGGTTCCACCTTTGCGTTTTGCTATGGTTGCACCTGGTGTCTATTGTTTGGGAAACCCCAACCACTGCAATTTTTCTTTTCTAGATGGTCTCAATCTCACTTCTATAATGTGTGTGCATGCATGAAAATATTGTCTTCATTTCATCTAGTAAGTTTGTTATAGCCAATCATCAGTCTGACTCTGAATTTTGCTCTTCTCTGGGGTACCTGTTTAAAAAAACATTTTGAACTCAAAGATATCTCTGTAAGGATGCATATCGACCTCATACACTCAACTGGACCCAAAATTGAGGACTAAAAATACTTCACTATTGGTAAGTCAGCCTCAATATAGTTTGAAACATAGTAAACTTATTGTCTTATCACCGTTACAGAATTGATAGTAACAAAGATCCAGCTATTCCCTAAAAAGTATGGGGATTAGAGTTGTCATCAAAAATTTTATATTTTTTCATAAATTTTTAATAAATATTTTTTATCTATCAATTTCCTCAACTAAAGTAATGGGCCAACGACCTTTGGTTGTATAACAGGTAATCATGATAACATTTATTTGTTTCATGGGGTTCCTCTAGCCTATACCTGTGGAAAGTCCCAAACTTTTGTTCTTAGATTTGATCTGCATTTTGGCTTGAGGAATTGTCATTACTTTAAACTAGGGAAATTGATATATATTAGATATTTATTTAATAATTTATGTAATTATACTAAATTTAGAAGACTTCCACACCTTACTTCAATAAAATGCAGGGAGGGGTATTTCCAAATTTTCAAATCTGACATTCAAAATTGAAGACTTGTAAAATTTTTGGTGATACCCACCCCTTGCTTCAATAAAATGTAGGGGGGGTATTGCCAAATTTTCAAATGTAACATGTAAAATTTTTGACTTGTAAATATTTTGGTGAAATTTTTTTGGTGATACCCGTCCCTTACTTCAATAAAATCCAGGGGGGGTATTGCCAAAATTTCTTATAAGACTTGTGAAATTATTGACTTGTAAGAATTTTGGTGATACCGGTAAAATGCAGGGGGTAGTAAAGCCAAAGTTTCATATAAGACTTTCAAGATTCATGACATGAAAGAATTTTGGTGATACCCACCCCTTACTTCAAAAAAATCCAGGGGTGGGGGATCGTCAAATTTTCAAAGGAGACATGAAAATTTTATTTAAAAACAGAATATTTAACATTAAAATAAAAAAATCAAGTAATGATTGATAGAGTAATGAAATACAGGAAATTCTTGTAAATTTTATGTACAAATAAATATAAAAAGTTGAAGTGTGAGAGAAATAAAACAAACTAGTCATCAAACACTTTCTTTGAACGTTCAATTTCCTCAACAGATTTATTAGCTTTAACACATTCTATCAAGAAATCTTTCTTTTTGGAATTTTCTTCATGATCAAACTTATATTTCATCTGCTCTAATAGGTTTTGAGGTTTGAGTGTTTTCTCCCCTTTTTTTTATTTTTCAATAATTAGAGTTAACTCAAACTTCTTCTCCTACAAATCTTAGGCCCAATCATTCTTCTGTAAAGGGAGCTCGTACTTCCTCTCTTCCAAATCTTGTAGCCTATAATCCCTCCTTAAAGAGAGCTCATATTTCTTCTTTTCAAAGCTTAGAGTCTCTTTAGCGATTTTCACTTTTTCTAGAGTGATAATAAAAATTATTATAAAGTAGAAGAAAAGCAGAGTAAAGTAATAAGAGGTATGGTATCACTTACCAGAATCATGTTTCTCTAAAAATTGTTCCATAGACAAAAAAGGGGTTTGTGATGAAGTATCACTTTTTTGTCTTCTTTGGGAGTGGAAATCTAGACTACTTGAGGCCCTACGCTTCTTGTTCAAGGTCATATTTTCCTCCTCATCATTAATGCTACCTTCAGACTCATTTGATTGAGGATCCTGGGTTTTTTTGTCAGCCTTTTAAGAAATAAAAATAAATAAGTAAATAAAACAATAGAATTGATAAGATAAAAGAAAAAAGAAACAGACTTGAGTTAGATTTTGTTGGGTTAAATCGCCAATAGGATCTACAGAAAAGCTATCTAGATTGGTCTTATTCAAATGAGGGGAGGCTTGAGTGGAGGAAGAGGATGGGAAAAGATTTGCTTCAACATCATGTTTGGAGATAGGATCTTCTACATCCAATATGTTTACAGGATTAACATCAGCTTGCTCTCCAAAAATTGCATCCATCTCTTTAAAGTAAGGACATAAAGATTCAAGTTTATTGTCTATGGATTTGATGCCCTTAGTTATATTGATGTTGGTAACCCCAACAACAGTGGAAGATGAAAGAGCCTTTACCTTCTTGTATTTGGCTTGGTAATGCTTGAAGCGTTCAGACATCTGTTTAGGCAAAAGATCAATCCTTACCTTGGTCTTATTCCGTAATTCATTCTCCATTAGAAGATAGCCATTAACTTTTGATGCTGGGGCCATCCTACTTGAGTTGCATACTCAGTACCAAAACAAGAATCATAGTTAGATTTAGTTTTCAGCTAGTTGATAAAAATGAGATGATCATATTTTTTTAATTGAACGGTCTTAGATTTCTCCGCTGAGCAGGGGAAAGAGGGAGTAATGGGATTTGAAGAACAACTGGGGGAAGGCTGTCTTTGAGAAGATCTATGATGACAAGGCATGTTGAGATATTTGAAGATGAAAAGGAGAAGAAATAAATAGATGAGATGGGGAGGGGTTCTGAACAGATAGAATGAATAGACAGGATGGAAGTGCGCAGCAAGGTAGGGAGGCTGGCACATCCAGAGAGTTGTCCAAGATGTGGTTATGAAAAATTCAGGATAAAAATGTCAGATAGAGGTGACCATTGACACGTAAAGTGTCTAATAACCCAATTATTAGCAAAAATAATTGCAGAAGATAATTGGGGTATGAAGATTATTTTCCGCAATTAAATTAATTGCGGATCCCTGAACATTGATACCCCCTAATAATAATAATAATAATAATAATAGGGGGTATCATTGTTAAGGGATTTTCAATTAGGGATTAGGAAATTTTTTTGCTGGGAACAGACATTATTAATTGCAGAAGATTCTTATCCACTTATCTCAGGGCTAGTGGATAAGGATTTCACAATAATGCATTATCCCACCTCTTATACCCCAATTTCCATTCCTAATTCCTGATTCCAAACTCATTACATCCATGATTGATTTGTCAGCAAGTCACATGACATACAATTGTGGATGCCATCCTTATGTCTCACTTCACTCTATGCTACTTAATTTTGGTGTAAAACACATAAAATTTTTTTCTATCTACATACCCAACCTGCTCATTTGGTGGTGAATTCCCACTTCCCACTCAGCACCTAAACCTTCTACCAATAAACTTCTCTACTGACAATAATGAAGCACCTCTCTACTGGGAAGCAAATTCACTCAGCTATTTATGCTATCAATTTAACTTTAGCTTCTGACTCTGATTATGACTTGTGTCAGGCTAAGGTCAAGTACAAGGACGTGAACTAGCTTGAATAGTCAGTTGTCTAGAAGATTTTAATGGTCCTATATGAATACTGTAATGTAAATCCAATAAGTAGTAAAATATAATCAAAATTAAAGGTTTCAGTAATATAACTCTCACTAATTTTATATATGGCTTACAATCTTTGTAGTTGGTAGAAAAATAGATTTTATAATTTCAGATACTATTCAAAAGTCTTATAAAAGTACTAATTGATATGTATTGTAATTTATTTGGTTATATTGATAAATTGTAAATGATAAAGAATGCAGAAAACAAGACCAAAAACCCCCTCCTTTTATACACACTAAGTTTCCCCAATAACCACCTTAATGTACCATCCAATACAATGTTAATAACGCCTTCAAACAAGTAATAGACCTCTCCATCAACGCCCCTAGTGACCAATAACATAATTAAACAAACAACAACCACTAAAATCCTATTAATAATAAGGGAGATCCATCAAAATTAAAGAAAAGACAAAAAGAGAGTATATGCGTGGCAAACAATATTATAACAAGGTGAAAGGAGACTTTTTAATGTTAATTATAGCTTAATTATAAGGGGAATCTACAGTAGAAATGGAGGGGCTAATCCTGACATTATACTACGTGAAATTCCCATTCAAAAATAACCAAAATTGACTGAGAAACCACCCAAAAACTTAAAAAAGAGCATGAGATGTGGGGTAACTACATGCAGTCCTTGGCAGGCGCTTGCACGGGTAAATCATTGACTAAAATTAGGCAAATTTAAGCGTGGTGATGAAATAAAGTGCCAAGAGTGAGGTTATTAATGAAATTAGTGCATATAAACAAGGTCAATGCATTATTAATTAAGCTAGGACACTAAATAAGCGCCTGTCGCCTATTTTAGTGTGTTTCCCCACAGTGGGCGTAGAATGTGGGGTAATTATAGTGTGAAAAAGCTTACTTTGCTAAAAATGAAGCTATTCACACGGGAAAAAAGCAGGCAGTATGTAGTCAGTACACAGAAGCCATTTCTGGCATAAAAAACACCAAATTTGAAAAGTGTTATTTTTATGCCTTTAAATAGCCAAATCAATAGTTCTAAATGAGCCCAATTGATCTGTCAAAGCGCAATTTTGATATTCTCAATTTTATAGCGCATATAGTCAACTTTTAAGTGAAATAAAGCGCATTTCTAGTTTTTTGTGTAAAACAATGAATATAACAGCTTTAAGTGTACTTAAAAATGATGTAGCCTTATACTTAAGGTTCTTAAGATTACCCTAAAATATTCCAACTTAATATTAAGTACATAAGACTTATAAAAGGTGGATATATGCGTGTATATAAGGTGTTATAATGGCATTTTATGTGTAATATCATAATTTTACTTATGTATACTGTTTGTGTACTCTCATTTCTTGTTCCCATGTATAGTTCATGTATTTAACATAACTTATAAGAACTTTTTACTCAGTCCTGGGGATATAAAGGCTGACACTTGCCCACCAAAAAAAACAATAAAAAAATGATAAGTTATACATTTTATTTATTTATTTGTAATTTTCAGGTATTCAGAATAATTCTGTAGCATTAAAGATTAAACTTTAAAGAAATAAAACATAATAAAATATTATGAGTACTGGTTTTTTAACCCCTCAGCTGGTTGAACAGAAATTTATTTCTGTTTAAATTTTTTAAGAAGGGTGGATAAATTAGAAATTTCTTTTTCAGGTATCCATCTATCAAATTTATTTGATTTCCCTTTAAATCTTAGTAAATACTCCATTCCTTTTTCTTTAGTAAGGATTCTTTTCTTGAGTATTTTTTCAATCTCTGCTTTTTCCACAATTTCTTCAGGTTGCTTTTTAGGCCTTCCCCTTCTTTTTGGAAATAAGTCAGGATCATTTGCATGGTAAGGTTTTAATAATGAGATAGGGAAAACTGGATGTTTCCTATCATATGGAGCATATAATATGACTTCCACTGCATTATTACCAACCATTTTGTTTACTACAAAAGGTCCTACAAAGGGATCCTTTAATTTAACATTACCTTGTAAGTTAAAATGTAGTGTTGATATGAGGACTTCATCTCCCTTTTTAAATTCAAATTCTTTATGAGATTTGTCCCACCTTTTCTTTTCATATTCAAATGCTTTTTGTATGCATTCTTCAGCATGCTTTCTACACATTTGTTGCATATGAATAAAGGATTTAGTACCAGGGTGTATATCTAACCTTGGTAATTTATTTAAATGATTTACTGGGGTATTTGGTACGTATCCCAGCCAGAGTTCAAATGGTTTCTCCTCTGTTACAGAATGAGTTGTGCTATTATAAGAAAATTCAAGGCCAGGAATTAATGTTACCCAGTCATGTGTGAATTTCTCATTGTCTTTGTATTCTAATCCAAAGGCACAATATCTTCTGATCATATCTTCCAGAGTCTGTATCATTCTCTCAGCCAGCCTATCAGTTTGTGGATGGTGTGATGTAGATAATTTCAATTGAAAACCTGATACTTCCATCAAAGATGTCCATAACTCTGAAGTAAATTTAGGGTCTCTGTCAGAGATTATGGATTTGGGGAACCCAGCAGTACTCGTCATTTGAGTCCACCATAGTACTACCAAGTCTTTTGCAGATTCCTATTTATGGGTATGGATAAATTTACACATTTTTGTTAATCTATCTTCAATTACATAGCAAGAATTGAACCTTTCTTTTCCTGCTAATGGCAAGCCAGTGAAAAAATCCATGTTTATAATTTCCCATGGAGCTTTTGGCTGCTCTATTTGTTGTAACAACCAAGCTCTCTTCCCAGTTAATCTTTTAGATTTCTGACAAGAGTCACATGTTTCAATGTATTTTTGTACATCTTCTTTCATGTTTATCCACCAGGCTGTATTTTTAACTCTGGTTAATGTTTTGTTAAAGTCAAAATGACCAGCTAAGATGTCATCATGACAAGTACTCAACATTAACTCTTTCATAGAAGGTGGTATTACTATAACATTACTTAACTTTTTTCTGTAATATATATATCCATCTTCAATTGACAGTTTACCTTTTTCCAATGAATTTTTATACTTTGGAGGCAAGGTTTTAATTAATGCACTTATGGAGGCATTTGTTGGATCATTAAGAATGGTAGATAGTTTAGACAAATCTTTATCAGATGAATAAATTTCTAATATAGTTTGCATAAATTCTTCTTCTAAATCCACTATATAAATCCCAAATATATGTATAACCTCATTTTCAGGTACATAAGCTGGGTTGTCAGCATCATTTGGCAAAGGACTTCTAGATAACAAATCCACATTAGAATGCAATGTTCCTGCTCTGTGAGTGATTGTCAATCTTCCTCTGTACTCTTGTACAGCTAGTTGCCATCTAAACATGTGCCTATTAGGTGTTTTCATGTTTAGCAATGATTTTACTGCACTGCAATCTGTTATAAGTTCAAACTTCTGGTCTTCCAGATAGTAATGAAGCTTCTCCAAAGCCCACACCACGGCTAAACATTCTAACTGTGTGGCACCATACCTTAATTCAGTTTTTCTTAAGGTTCTGGATATATAACAGATAACTACTTCAGATAATTTTCCATTTATTATCTGTTTTTGCTGTAAAGCAGCACCTAAACCTATGAAGCTTGCATCAGTGTACAAGATAAAAGGTAAGGTGAAATCAGGCAGTCCCAAAATTGGAGCTGTCATTAAACATTCCTTTAATTTATTAAAGGCGTGTTGTCTTTCATTATTCCAAATGAAAGCTTCATTTTTCCTGATTAATGTTGTCAAAGGGGCTGCAATAGATTGGTAATTTTTTATATATTGTCTATAATATCCACACATACCTAAAAAACTTTGAATTTCTTTTACATTCTTAGGTATACCAATGTTTTTTATTGCTGCCACCTTATTCTGGTCAACACAAATTTTTAATCCAGATACAACATGTCCAAGTACTTTCAAAGATTGGAATCCAAATTTACATTTCTTTAATGCAATTTTCATATTAATTTCATCCATTCTTTGAAAGACTCTTTTCAGGTGACTTAAATGTTCATCATATGTTTTTGAAAACACTATGATGTCATCAATATAGACCAATAGCCATCCTTCAACCATTTCCTGATGAAAAACACTATCCATCAATTTTTGGAAGACTGAAGGCGCATTCTTTGGGCCAAATGGCATTCTCACATACTTATATATACCCATATGTGTGGTTATTAATAAGTAATTTTGAGAATTTCTTTCCACAGGAATCTGGTGGTAACCTTTGTTTCCATCCAGACAGGAAATATATTTTGCTCCTTGTAAAGTAGCATGGATAGAAGCTATCCTTGGAAGAGGGTAAATATCATCTACTGTATATGTATTCAGAGCTCTATAATCACCGCATAATCTTGCCTTATCTTTTTCATAAGAGATTAATACTGGTGAAATGACACAATACTTAGGTGTTGTGTCCACTTGTTCAACAATACCCATTTCCAACAACATTTTTATATTGTCTTCAATATCTTTCCTTTTTGCAGGAGATGCTGGGTAAGGTTTCTTTTTTAGGCTGCCAGGAATATTGTCCAAATCACAGCTTAGAGAGATTTTCATCTCATGGTCTTTGACCAATCCTAATTCATTTGAACCATGAGCAAATGCCATAGGATATGTTTTAATCAATCTCAAAATATCTTCTTCTTCAATTTTTGAGAGTTGAGGACTGAAAGAGGCCTTTTGGATTTCATTTTCCAATTCACCCATTTCACTGGTGGTTCTTCCACCTTTTAGTTGTTCTTCTCTAGGAGAAATGGCATACACTGAATTTTCAGAACATATCTTGAATTTTCTCTTACCATTCACTCCTATGGTGAAACAACTGTTTTCAGGATCTAGTTTAATTCCAAATTTTGTCAATAAATCATTGCCAATAATAAACCAATCACTACAATTATTATTATCCATTACTACAAATTCACAAACTGCTCTTACATATCCATTATTATATTTAAAGAATACAGCAGTTTTGTATTTGCCAATTGGATTTAATATTGAACCAAAAACCCTCCAGTTCTTTGTCTGAACAGGTTCTAGTTTTTCCTTATACTTACTGTCAAGTTTCATTAATGTATTAATAGAAACTACACTACCTGCAGCCCCAGTGTCAAGAATGGCATTCAATTCTCTTCCACATATAATAGGGGGTGTCAGTTCTGGCAAATCCGCACTTAAATTAAGTGCGGATTTCAAACCAAATCAGCACTTAAATTTTGCAAAAAAGTCACTTATTTCAAAAAAGGGTGTCAGTTATGACCTCAAATCAGCACTTTTTTCCCGTTTTTTTTCACAACCACATTTTGGCCACAAAACATCCCTTCCTTTCTTACCCCATCCCTGTCACATGTGACACACTGACCTTCCTCGCTACCTACCCATCAATCCTCGGCACACACCCCTTCCTGACATTTTCAATATTTTGACCAGGCATGTTTACATTCTTTTTTACTTATTTCTTCTACTTTTTAATCTTTTTTCTTGTTATGTGCCAGTTTCATAATGCCTCCCAGACATTCCAAATCTCAAAAGGTAACTCAAAAATCTGCTTCGTCACAAAATTCTCCTCGTAAAGCAAGCCCTACACCTGAAAATCAAAGGCAGGTTCAGGTCAGCTTAAAAAGGATGATTATCTCATCATAATCAACTTCCTTAAAATAAAATCAAATTTTGAAGCATGTTTTGGATGTGAAAAGTCCACTCGTATTGGACGTCCACCTTCTTCAAAGGTTAATGGCTACTTGTTGATGGCCAATGAAGTAAGGAAGAAAACAAGGGGGAGAATCGATATCAATCCTAAACAAATGAAGGAGAGATTTAAGAGTTACCATTCAAAATATAAAAAGACTCATCATGCTGCAAATGAAACTGGCTTTGGTATTGACGATGATGATTTGGAGATTGGAATTACTACTGTTTCCGAAAAGCTCAATGTCATGTTTCCTTTCTATGAGGAAATGGATAATCTTTTTGGCTCCCGAGTTGATGTAAACCCTTGGTTTCTACACGATACTACTAAGCATATACCCTCTGGATCCAAACCTTCCTATAATCTACCCAAAACACCTTTACTTGAAGGAGATCAATCCCCTCCACCTTCTAACCATAGTTCAGCTGAAGATGATCCCGACTATCAAGCAGAACAATTATATCGCAGAAGATCTGAATCATCAGAGGCCCAAAATTTAAATGTATGTTTACTTTTTGTTTTTTCTTCAATTCTTCTCTGAATTTCTCTTTCTTTCTAGTCTCCTCCTACTCAAACTCAATCTCCATTAAATAATCTCAATTCTGGAAATGTGAATACCACTTTAGAAGCTGCTTTAGAAGAACTTCCTGAAGCCTCTTGTTCAAACTCCAAACTAAAGCGTCGAGCCTCAACTTCAATGAACTTGAACCATCTATTAAAACGTGGTAATACTTCAACAAGCTCATTTGACTCCCTTGAGGATTATTTTGAAAAAAAAGATATAAGTAAGTTTTGTTTACTATATATCTTAATCATTAACTCATTTATTTATTTATTTCAATTTAATTTTCTCAGTGAAATCAACTATTGCAAATAATGCCCTTGACTTTGAGAAGATGAAGTTTGATCATATGCTAAGGAAAGATCAGCAAGCCTTAGATTTGGAAGAAAAAAAATTTGAGGTAGAGCAGATGGAAAGAGTAAATGACCGTCAATTTCAAAGAGAAATGGCTACTTGTGAATTGGAAAAACAAGAGAGTTTTAAAAAAAAAGATTTCATTATGGAATGTGTTAAAAATGGCCAATCTTATGAGGACATTAAAAAATTACTTGACCTTTTCAATTGATAAATTGTTTTTCTAGTTAATTTAATTTTGTTTGATTTCTTTTTGTTAATATTTTCTTATATGCTGACTTATAAAAGGAAACGAATATGGTACGTTATTTTTGACAAAAATTTGAATGTATAAAAAAAATTTTCTATCTTTACTTTCTAGTCAATAAGTTTGCTTATCTAAATTTTTCTAAGTCATCAATTTCACATGTCAAATTTAAAAAATTGGCAATGCCCTCCCCTGCATTTTATTGAAACAAGGGGTGGGTACCACCAAATTTTTCTAAGTCATCAATTTCACATGTCAGATTTAAAAAATTGGCAATACCCTCCCCTGCATTTTATTGAAACAAGGGGTGGGTACCACCAAATTTTTCTAATTCATCAATTTCACATGTCAGATTTAAAAAATTGGCAATACCCTCCCCTGCATTTTATTGAAGTAAAGGGTGAAAGTCATCAAAATTTAATATAATTACATAAATTAATTAATATATAAATAAGATATGTCAAATATACTACTTTTAAAGTAATGACAATTCCTTAAGCCAAAATGCAGATCAAGTCTAGAAACTAGGTTTGGGACTTTCCACAAGTATAGGCTAGAGGAACCCCATGAAACAAATTAATGTTATCATGATTACCATTTATACAACACAAGGTCGTGGGCCCATTACTTTAATTTCATAAATTGAAATATCATATTTATTTATTAAAAATTTATGGAAGAATATTAAATATTTGGTGACTCTACAAATCCCCATACTTTTTGGATCTACCTAAATAATTTTTAAATTTATTACCTTTTTCTTCTTTTTTTAACTTGTTTATTCGTTGGATTAACTTTTGATTGATCTGGAAAGAGCAACCAAAATGCGTGAAGTCTTGACAAGATTCCAAACCTGGAGGAGCCTTTGTGGTTTGGTGATTATCGTAAGAAGAATTCCAAACTGTTTTGATGATTCCATTTCCTAATCCAAAATCGATTATACATCTATGATCCGGGAAATATAATCCATGTCCTTTAATTTTAGCAGGTGATTGAATAGGTTGTCCAGTGATAGGATGAATATATGTGAAAATTCCATAAGTGAGGTAATTGACATCATTTGTGTCGGTGTGAATTCGATTATGTAATCCAGAATGAGTGATTATAACATTTGAAAACATTAGATAATCTCTGCAAATATCTTCCCATTCAGAGTCACACCAGTTTGGTATTCCAAATCTCATAGCAACTTCATGATTTTTTTCAAAAGCTTTATTGAAGAGTTTTTTAAGTCGAAGAGCAATAAATGAATTAAATGAAGGTAAAGTATTCCATTTTCGAAAATCATTATCTAATTCAGCTTTAGATAAAGATCTGAGTAAAGAATATATGCCTATTTGAATTAAATTCAGTAAAATGATATTAAAAAATCCTGAAAAATCTTTAAACATACCAAGAGAAAAACCTTTAACAAATCCTGGTCTCCATCCAATTCCAATCATGATTCCACCCAACAAATTCTTATTCCTTAAAGATAAGCAAACGAAAGCCATTTGGTAGAGTGTTATGATGAGATCACAGAGTTGATTAAATGAATCATCTTTTAAACCATTAAAAGAATGGTTTTCGTAAATAAATTGAGGTTTGAAAGTATTATTAATAACAGCTTTAACTTCATCAGCTCCAGTTTCAGTTAAATAATGTATATTTTCAGGTAATGTTTTCAGATATTTTTTTTTCTTTCAACTTTAGTTTTATAGTACTTGATTTTTGAAATATGGCCAAATAATTGATCCAAGTGAATTTTTATTTTATAATTTCTTTTATTTCGATACTGTTCATTTTTTGACAATGTTTTAGATGATGATTGAAAAGAAGCTGAATTTAAAGATGATAATGAAGTTGAAGATGATGAGAGTGAGGTAAGTGGTGAATCAGAAGTTAAAGTCATGTATTTTTCTACTTAAAAATTTGTTACTTTTCAAACACCCAAAATTATACATTAAAAAAAACTCACTTAATTTAAATTAAAAAATAAAAATTCCTCAAAAGACTGATGAGAATTTTTTTATTTCACTTGAACTTAATGAATATTTTTCTCTAAAATTAAAAAAAAATCAATAAACTGTTAAATTTTTTTTAACACTTCCCCATTCCCCTAAATTCCCCTCTCCAAAGCCCTCTCCCACCTCCCAAAAACCCTTGGAATACCCCCCTCCACCCCCCACCAAATCCACCAAATCCCCCCTCCAAATCCCCCAAATCCCCCCTTCAAAACCACCTCCAAATCCCCTCCAAACCCCCCTCCAAATCCCCCTCCAAACCCCCCTTCAAACCCCCCTCCAAACCCCCCGCAACCCCCCCAAACACCCCCTTCAATCCACCTCCTTTCACCCCCTCCAACCCCCCTCCAAATCCCCCTTGAAACCCCCCCAATATGTCCCTCTAAACCCCCCTAACCTCCCCTCCAACTTACTTAACGATTCGCTAACGAATCGTTAAGTGAAGTTTAAGGGGGGGGTAGGAGGGATATGAGGGAGGATTTGGGGGAGTTTTGAGGGGGATAGGAGGGGGGGTTAGAGGCGGGTTTGGTGGGGATTTGGAGGGAGGATTTGGGGGATTTGGTGGGGGGTGGAGTGGAATGAGGGGAAGATATGAGGAGACCAAGAAGGTGGAGAAAGGGAGAGATGAGACCAAAGAGGGAGAAAAGGGAGGTTAGAGTGAGCCAAGGAGGGGGGAATAAGGCAGCCAAAGGGGGTAAAAGGGGGATGTATCCATTCCAAGGAGAGGGTAAAGGTGGGAAAAAGACCAGGCCAAGGGGGGATAAAGAGAGAAAAGAGGGAGAGAAAGAGAGAGAAAAAAAAAGGTTAATTTTACCTATAAATTTAAAAACAACCACTTACAAAAAAAAAAAAAAAAAAAAAAAAAAAAAAAAAAAAACCAAAAAACCAAAAAAAAAAAAAAATTAGCAAAAAATTTAGTAAAAACAATAAAATGACTTACCTGGAGAGATGAGTTGAGAAAAAATAAATATAAGTGAAATTGATTGAGTGATGTAGGAAGAGAGGAGAAAACGGATATGAGTGAAGAAAAAAAAGAGAGTGACTGAAAAAATATGCGTTTGCTGAAAATATGCGATTTCATGTTGAGTTGATGAAAGAAAACACAGAGAGAAAAAAAAAAGACTTTAACAGCAAATTCAAAAACCAAAAAAATATGCAAAAAAATTTACCATTCTCAGTGAATAACACATGCAAATTGATAATTTGAAGAGAAAGTAAAAAAAATTAAAATTGCGTTGAAAAATGTTGGAGTGTTATTGGAAGAATTTTTGCCCTTATACTAGTTGATTGAGAAATAGAAGTGTTGGATATAGTCGGAGGTGAATCAACTTGTTCATCTTCATACAGCTCTAACCATTGATCTTTGAGGTCAGCAAGTAGGTTATGAAGTATAGTGCAACACAGAATCCAGTTGATCACCGCCTCCATTTCAGATTTATTTCTAAGAGGACTTCTTAATTCCCTTAAACTAGAAAAACGGCCTTTCAAGATTCCAATAGAATGTTCAATACGGACTCTTGACTTTGCCAAATGATTGTTGAATTTGGCATTTTGACTGTCTTCTGAAGCTGCTCCCCAAAAAGCAGGAAGTACATACTTTCCATTCACATAAGCAGAATCTGCAAGAAGATACTGATCTTCATCAAAGAATTTTTCAGGTTCATTTGAAATATGCATTCTTTGGAAGACGTAGGAGTCATGACATGAGCCAGGATAGCCAGTGAAGAATGATATAAATTTTTTGCTTACGTCACATATAAGCTGAACGTTAATTGAATATCTATAAAGAAGATATATTTGTTTGTGTTAGTTTCAAAGAGGATGAAAGGAGTTAAAAATAATCTACCTCTTTTTACGGTCAAAGTAATTGTTTCCACCTTGAGCAGGTTTCTGGCTCAAAGGAATAGTAGTACCATCAACAAAACCAATACATCCTGGAAAGCCCTCTGCTTGCATAACCTGAGATGATTCAAGTCGCTCTTCTTTTGTTGGCCAGGTGAGCAGTTGAGATTCCAAGGAGTTGATGGCAGTGATACATCGTTTGGTATAAGTGTTAACTGAACCATACCCTAAATCAAAGACATTTTCTAAACGTTTCAAAGCGGCTCCATTACCATTTGAACCCAAACAACATAGTGTGATGGCCAATTGAATTGAAGGATGTCGTTGTTCTTTTTGAGAATTATTGTGAAATATGGGATGATCCTGAATAAGCTCAAGCAATTTAAGGAAAAATTCCTGAGAAGTCCTGAACAGCTGTCTAAAACTGGGTGTAGATAGGTTAAGAAGTGTTTGGATGGTGTACTTGGGGGTATGAAGTACTTGAGGCTTTCTGGGAAGAAGGTAACGTTTCCTGGCCATTTTTGATAAAACGACAAAATCTTCTTCTAGATCAGAATTGGAATCAGAGTCCAAGAGAAGTTCAAGAGCCATGAAAGTCATTGCTTTATGTAATTTATCACGATTTGAAAGTGAGGAAGGCATAACTCTTATATGATATGATATGAAGATGTAAGTGATGTACGATGTTTTGAGTTATGAAGTGTTATGCTGTGGAGTGCTGCGTATGAATGGGATGATGCTGACAAATCAGTGAAATGGGACTTGATCGTGAAATCAGCACTTTTGGTTGAGAAAGTGCGGATTTGAGTGAAATAAGTGACTTATTTCATTTTGAAATCCACCAGTATTGGGGCTAGTGTGTTTTGGAAATCCGCACTTATTTAAGTGCGTATTTGGTCAAATTTAAGTGCGGATTTGCCAGAACTGACACCCCCTAATAACAGGTGCTCTGATAGGTGTTATTTTGTAAGTATCATGAGATACATCTTTAATTATTTCAGCTTCTTCAATGGAAGTTAAAGATGTATCTGTATGAGGTATAGCATCATTCAGGAACATTATATCCTGTTCTAATACAAATATCTCATTTTCATCATCACTGTAAGATATGTTACTTTTACAATCCTCACTGGATTCCATATTCTCATCTTCATGATTACTTGGCTCAGAATTCTGGGAGGTTTCAATAACATTTATTCTTTTCTTACACGTGTGACCTTTAACCCAAGGTTCATTACATTTATAACAAGTGTTATTCTCTTGTCTTTTAGGGACAAGGGGAGCTGAAGGTTTTTTCTTCTCCACTGGTAATTTACTTGTAGTAGGTTTTACCACGTCAACACTTTTCCTGTAATTAATATACTTGGTTTCATATTTGTGGTTTAATAATATTTCATTACATATATTAATGAACCCAGAGGTATCTCTGATGGTTTCAGTTCTAGCTACAATAATGTCTCTAACTGATATAGGTAACTTGTATATTATCTTTTCTTTCCACTCTTCATAATCCATTTTTGGATCCATGGCTTTCATGATTTTTATTAAATTTATTAAAAATACCATAGGTTTATCTCCAGCATTTGGATTATATCTGGCCTTTTCATACAATCTTTGTTGAGTGATTCTAAATTTTGGGCCACCAAATCGCCTTTCAATTAGTGCCTTCCATTCATTCCAGGAGTAATTAATTCCCTCACTCAATACAGATTCAAACCATAATAAGGCCACATCTGTAAATAAAGATATTAACTTTGAAGTAATTTCTTCATCAGGTAATTTGTATGAAAATTTTAAGTTATCAATTCTTTGTATGAATTCCTGCCAATCAGATTTTGAATCTCCGTCAAAAGATGGGTACTGATCTAACTTAGGCCAGTTCTTTTGGCTAGTTTTTGCTTCCCTAACCTGAGGAATATTGAGTAATTCACTTACTTTAGAAAGATGATCATGTATTTCATCTTTTACTGATTTATTATTCTCAGAGCCCATGATACTATGTTCATGTTCCATAATTGGTGTTTAATTTGCATGTTTCATGAAAACAGGCACTCTTGCCACATAAGAAGTGTTATCTTTTATTCTTTCATTATTTTTCAACATTTTTGCTACTTCTATTTCCACTCTTTGTAACCTATCCTGTATTACTGGTACATGAGTTAGGGTGTCATTTACATTTGAAAAAGATAATTTAACACGTCCCTCAATGGTAGCCATAATATTCTGAGAGTGTTCTAATTTATTTTCTAAATATCTAATCTCAGATTTTAAGCCCTTATTCTCATTGATTAATTCATTATTTGAATTTTCAATAATTTTTAATCTATTGGCTGTTGCACTCAATTATTGTGTTAGCTGTAATAATACCTTTTCTGTATTATTGTTTGACTCTTTTGAGAACTCTTCCAATTTTTCAATTCTCAATAATAATTTACTTATTATCTTTAATTCCATTGGATTTTCTTTTAAAAAATATTCTATTTTTTCTGTGTCCAACTCAGAAGACTCATCATTTGATTCCATTTTAATAGCATTATCCTGGTGATCAATAAAACTATCTACATTGTCTTTGTGCAAAGACAAGTTTAACATATTTTTTTCAAATGAATAATCCTTTAAATCATTATCAATTATATCCAATATTTTTTTATCAATCTCATTACCTATGAGTAATTCATTGTTAGGTTGATGTAATTGTTCATAAGAAGTTGGATGACTCACCAAGGTCTTACTCCATTTCCCCTGCCTCTCCTTGGCTTTCCCCTGTAAGGGTGACTGCTGGATCCTTGTTGAGGAGGATTGTTGTAATTTTGGGCGTACCAATCCCATTTCCATTTGCTTACTGTAATTTTTTGGTCCTCCTCTTGGGCTGGAGGTGTTGCTATCGAATTGTTGGATGCCACTGTTGGTGGTTGAGTCTTTATGTCCACTAGAGCTTGGTTGACTTCTATGAAACCTTGAGCTGCTCTCTTTTCCAGATTGTTGATCTGGTCCACTATGTTGTTGACTCTTATTGTCAAGGTGTTCATTAGGGTGGATAGGGAGTGAACTTGTTCTTGTAATGTATTTTTTGACTTCTTTATTGAAACCTGCTTTAGAAGCTTTTCCCTTTCCTCCAGAGACATTTGTGGAGGGTTGTTGATTATGGGAGAGTCCTGGCCCTCAATTTGAATGTCCTGTAACAGGTCTTTCAGCTCTAGGTCTTAAGTTATAAGGTTTTGCCTTATTACTTACAATGTCATTGTTGTCACACATTTTCACGTGGAATTTAAAGAATTTGAGAATTTAGATATAAAAACTTCAAAAAGGAGTTTTATCAGTTTTTATCAATACCACTGAAGACAATTTTATTGCATACTTATTGGTATGAAGTGAATCCTTAAGTGCCAAAAGTCAAATATGCTTTTTATGTGGTAACTTAATTTAACTGGTCTACAATATGTAGCTGTGTTTTTATATTTAAAAGAAAACAACTGTTAGTAAGATTCTCTCTAAATATTTAATGAATATTACAAACCAATAAAAAGAAAAGATTAAGAGTCCTGTTAAAAGAAAACAATTAATCAGTTTATTTGGTTTATTATCTGCAAAAGATCACAAATTTAATTGGTCTATTGACAGACTACCACTAATAACAATTTTATGTTAAATTAGTGGTAAAATTGTTGATTCAATATCACAATTTTATTATATAACAGGGCTTCTTTTTCTGAAATCACTATATAAGTGACCCCAACCTGTTGTAATTATCCAAATATTTCTATAGGGATATTATTTACGTGCACCTTCTATTGAAAATTTCACTTACTGGATTATAACAGAATTCTTGAGGAAAGGCCCCCAATTGTCAGGCTAAGGTCAAGTACAAGGACGTGAACTAGCTTGAATAGTCAGTTGTCTAGAAGATTTTAATGGTCCTATATGAATACTGTAATGTAAATCCAATAAGTAGTAAAATATAATCAAAATTAAAGGTCTCAGTAATATAACTCTCACTAATTTTATATATGGCTTACAATATTTGTAGTTGGTAGAAAAATAGATTTTATAATTTCAGATACTATTCAAAAGTCTTATAAAAGTACTAATTGATATGTATTGTAATTTATTTGGTTATATTGGTAAATTGTAAATGATAAAGAATGCAGAAAACAAGACCAAAAACCCCCTCCTTTTATACACACTAAGTTTCCCCAATAACCACCTTAATGTACCATCCAATACAATGTTAATAACGCCTTCAAACAAGTAATAGACCTCTCCATCAACGCCCCTAGTGACCAATAACATAATTAAACAAACAACAACCACTAAAATCCTATTAATAATAAGGGAGATCCATCAAAATTAAAGAAAAGACAAAAAGAGAGTATATGCGTGGAAAAAAATATTATAACAAGGTGAAAGGAGACTTTTTAAGGTTAATTATAGCTTAATAATAAGGGGAATCTACAGTAGAAATGGAAGGGCTAATCCTGACATTATACTACGTGAAATTCCCATTCAAAAATAACCAAAATTGACTGAGAAACCACCCAAAAACTTAAAAAAGAGCGTGAGATGTGGGGTAACTACATGCAGTCCTTGGCAGGCGCTTGCACGGGTAAATCCTTGACTAAAATTAGGCAAATTTAAGCGTGGTGATGAAATAAAGTGCCAAGAGTGAGGTTATTAATGAAATTAGTGCATATAAACAAGGTCAATGCATTATTAATTAAGCTAGGACACTAAATAAGCGCCTGTCGCCTATTTTAGTGTGTTTCCCCACAGTGGGCGTAGAATGTGGGGTAATTATAGTGTGAAAAAGCTTACTTTTCTAAAAATGAAGCTATTCACATGGGAAAAAAGCAGGCAGTATGTAGTCAGTACACAGAAGCCATTTCTGGCATAAAAAACACCAAATTTGAAAAGTGTTATTTTTATGCCTTTAAATAGCCAAATCAATAGTTCTAAATGAGCCCAATTGATCTGTCAAAGCGCAATTTTGATATTCTCAATTTTATAGCGCATATAGTCAACTTTTAAGTGAAATAAAGCGCATTTCTAGTTTTTTGTGTAAAACAATGAATATAACAGCTTTAAGTGTACTTAAAAATGATGTAGCCTTATACTTAAGGTTCTTAAGATTACCCTAACATATTCCAACTTAATATTAAGTACATAAGACTTATAAAAGGTGGATATATGCGTGTATATAAGGTGTTATAATGGCATTTTATGTGTATTATCATAATTTTACTTATGTATACTGTTTGTGTACTCTCATTTCTTGTTCACATGTATAGTTCATGTGTTTAACATAACTTATAAACACTTTTTACTCAGTCCTGGGGATATACAGGCTGACAACTTGGGTTTGGAAAACACTTTACCTTATATGTCTTTTAAATGATCTTTATGAAGAAGAGGATTCTGAACCTGTACCAGATCTCCCCTCCCTTGAGTTACAAAACATTCTTTCCACCGGCATACACTTTGTAATTATGCCAATCACCCTCCAACATTTTGAAAAACAACCCTTTTAGGTTTTTTTCATACTCTCCAAATGCTTAACTTGTGTGCTTTATTCACTTTTTTTGGTGTTTTTGTTTTTGGCATATTCATTTTTATTTTGAAATTATAGTGAATGTCTCTTTTTTGGATGTTTCATTTGTTTTCATTCACCAGCTCAACATGAAATCACATATTTTCTGCAATTGCATAATTTTTCACTGTTTATTTTTTTCATTCATCCCTTATATCCTTTCCCTCCTCTCTTCAAACATCCCTCAAACAATTTGGTTTTGTTTATTTTCTCATCTCATTACTCCAGGTAAGTCATTTTATTCATTTTTTTGATCTTTTGTTTTCTACTTATAACTTTTTTGTTTCTTTTTTTCTGTTTTTTTTTTTTTGTATCTTAATTTTTTTTAAGTGGTTATTTTTGATTTTAATGGTAAAATTAACCTTTTTTTTGTCTCCCTCTTTTCTTTTTTTATAGCTCCATCACCCTACTCTGGTCAGACAAGGACCTTATGACAACAAATAATTCCCAAGTAAGCAGTAGTACTGAGCTCAAGGGAGAGTAAGGTAATAGATACCTGCAAAAGTTTTTGGTTAGCTGAGATATATTTCATAGTGGATACAGTATAGTATAGATAGTGTAGATCAGATAATACCTTATGACAACAAATAATTCCAAAGTAAGCAGTAGTACTGAGCTCAAGGGAGAGTAAGGTAATAGATACCTAGATGGCATAGGAATTAGAAAGAAATTAAATAGATGAATAAAATAACAAGACAGGAGATGAACTTACCTTCAGAAGTTGTTGGTCAACTGAGGAAAAAGAGGTGAAGTATGATCCTATTTATCCTGAATAGTGCCAACTCCTTTTGCAGGTGTAGTAGTGTAATATGGCTAATAATTAGACTAAATTTTAATCTATGAAGTAATCAGGAGATCATACGCACATTTTTCTGAAGGATGTGATAAGAATGAGGATTTATTACAAATAGTAGTGGAAAATGGAAATGTGTAGGGAATTTAGGCAAGGATTAAAAATGATGGTGTAAATACTCCAGAAGTGAGATGAGATGGGGGAGGGAAATTGCTGCAGTTCTCACACTCTTTATCCCTCTTTGACATGGTCATTATCCCCTCTTTCCCCTATTTCAATTTTTTTGGTTCTATGTTATTAAAACACATACATTGCACTTTCTTTATGCATTTCACTTACTCCATATTCAATTTCCCCCAAATTCCAACATCAATCTTCCTCACTCTATTTTTCCTACTATTCAATCAAAGTAAGTTTCATCTCCTTTTTTACATGCCTATATAATATCTCTTTATTTCTATGAAATTTTCAAACTTAAATATATGTAGGACTCTTATCTGGACAACAGTGGACCTGTTAAACTCCTCTTGTTGTCATTTCCATTATCACTTTTCAAGTTTTTGTAAAATTTTGAAAACCAGAGTTGGAATCAGGGTTATGTTTATTTAAATCTAGATTTCTTTTTCACTGAAGAATCTCCTGAAGACTATATTTTGTTTTCCACAAACAGATTTGAATTTGGTTCAGTGGTTGCTGAGATATTGATTTTTAAAGTTGAGCCTTTTTTTCCAAATTTCACTTTATTCATTTCACATTTTTATATTGCATAATTAGAGAATAAGGCTTCTGAAACTCTTATCTGATGATTATCTAGGCTTTAAGCTCCCAAAGCTTAGCAGGATTCAATTTGTCTTGGTCAATCACTTGAAAAAATTATATATTTGTGCATTTCCATCCAATCATAAACTGGCCAAGAAAGCTGGGGTTCCCAATTTGACAGATATGGAATGGGTTGAACTCACTAATGATTATATTTTTTCTTCTAATGTTATAATCACTGATGGAAAATTTAATAACCAGATCCATGTAGACAAATCTAATTCTAATATGCTTACTTTTGGGCTTTTCTGTTATATCAGTCCTATTACTGGAAGACCAACACCTTCACCAGCTAAAATCAAAGGCCATGGACTATACTTTCTTGAGCACAAATATATCATGGAATTTGGTTTAGGAAATGGGATTATTGAAGAGATTTGGAATTCTTCAAGAGATAATAATCAAACTACTAAGATAACTCCTGGATTGGAATCTTGCAAAAAGTTTACTCATTTCAGATTTTCTTTCCAGATAAATCAAAGTTTGATAAAATGGGTAAGTAAAGTAAGGGGTGAAGGGTCAATGTTTAGTAAAACATTTGGGAGGGTTTTTAAATATGGTAATTAAAGGATTTCTGAATTTTTATTTTTTTTCTTAAATTTAAATTTATCAGTATTAAAGATAATCAATCAACTTTAAGTATTGTACCATCAGGCCCCTGTGCTGTATAAAGGTGTTCATTCAAAGATATAATTGTATTCTATGAATGAGTTCATAATACCATTTTTGTTATATGTTTTCTTTGAATTCGGTCATATCTGAAATCATTGGAAGGTATTAGTTGGTATTCCTTTACTTTTACTTAGTTGATTATCTTTTTAATTGATTTACTTAATTATTTATGAAATTAAAATGAAAATTTGGTAATCCTCACCCCCTCCCAGAGTAAATTGCAGGGGGGGGTATTGCCAAATTTTCAAATAAGATGTGTAAAGTTTTTGATTTGAAAAAAATTTGGAATGAAATATGAATGAAATAAAAAAAACTAATCATCAAACATTTTCAGAAAGCGTTCAATTTCTTCTACAGATTTATTAGCTTTAACACATTCTATCAAGAGAACTTTTTTTTTTGAACCATCTTCAAGTTGGTACTTGAGTTTTATCTGATCCAATAGGAAATTGTACTCAAGAGCCTTCTCCTCTTTCTTTATCAGGAATCTCTTCTTCTCTGAGTCTTGTGTCTTATCATCCCTGTGTAAAGAGAGCTTGTATTGTTTCTTTTGAAAATTAAGAATATCTCTTGTAACTTCAACTTTACCTAGAGTGAAAAGGAATATCAACAAAATAAAAGAAAAGCTCACTAAATGATTAAGAGGTATTCTATCACTTACCAGCATCACATTTCTCTAAAAAATCATCAATGGAAGAAAAAGGTGTTTGGGAAAAACTATCTCTGTTTTTTTCTTTGACTGTTGAAATTCAGAGTAGTTAATGTTCTTTTCTTTTTTTGGAGGTAAAATTTTCCTCTTCATCATCAATGCTAGCTTCAGACCTGCTTGCTTGAGAATCCTGGGTTCATTCATTAGCCTTTTTAGAAATAAAAAAAAGACATCAGAAAAAAAACATGGGCACCTGATAGCAGGCGCCAATCCCTATCTTTGTCTTAACTTGATTTCAACTTAGCTGTAATTCTTTAGGAAAGACTGTGCACTGGAAAATGAGTACACTAGCTCATGCAACATCAAATCAAATTTACTCTTAAATAAAAACTGAATATAGGGATAGGCACCTGCTAGCAGGTGCCACTTGATTTTTTGTGGTGAGAGATGTAAATAAAAAAAAATAAAACAACTAGACAAGAAATAAAAGCTCACTGGAGTAATATTGGGTTTGTTTATATTGCCATAAGGAACTATTGAAAAGATATCTTGATTGGTGGGAGTCAAAAGAGAGGAGGCTTGAGTAGAAGAGGAAGGAAAAATATTTCTTTTGACATCATGTTTTGTGGTATCATCTTCTCCATCCAACATGTTTTCAGGATTGACATTGGCTTGCTCTCCAAATATGGAATCCATCTCTTTATATTAATGACATAAAGAATCAAGTTTTTCATCTATAGATTTGACACCCTTACTGATATCAAGATCATTAATACCAAAACCAGTGGAATATGAAAGAGTCTTAGCCTTCTTGTATTTGGCTCAATAGTGCTTGGAGCATTCAGACATCTGTTTAGGCAAAAGATCAAACCTTCCCTTTGTCTTATTTTGTAATTCATTGGCCATTAGAAGATATCCATTGAATTTTGATGCGGGGAGTGGCCCTAATTTAGTTTCATTCTCAGTACCGAAACAAGAATCATAATTAGTTTAATTTTCAGCCAGTTGATAAGTATGATATGTTCATCTTTTTTTTAGTTAAACAGTCTTTGATTTCTCACCTGAGCAGGGGAAAGAGAGAGTAATGGGATTTGAAGAGCAACTGGGGGAAGGCTGCCTTTGAGAAGATCTGTGATGATGAGGCATGTTAAGATATTTGAAGATGAAAAGGAGAAGAAACAAACCAATGAGATGGGGAGGGGTTCTGAATGGATAGAATGAATAGACAGGATGGGAGTAGTTAACTAACTGATCTTGGCTTTTGGCAGTGAAGTAAAGAAAAGGGAGCTGAAAGTATTTTTCAAAAAGCTTTAAGAGGATATATATATATATATTATATTCCTATATTTTTTAATTTTTGGTTGGCGTGGTTGTGATTGATATTGAGAATCTTTTATTGTTTATGAAAGATGGTTTTTTGGCTTTTAGGTGAGATTGCATGGGTTGATGGATGAATATTCATTTTTGGTTTCATTGTGTGTGTACGCGTCTTTGAATTTCCATTCTGCAATTTTTAGTCTTCGTGTTTCTTTGTCTTGCAAGTAACAAGTTAATTATATTCAATCCTTCTTCAGAAAATGTCCGTACCAAAGACCAATCTAGATAAAATTCTAGCTCAAGTTTCTGGAAAACCAAGTTCCTCTTCTCATTCATCTGCATCTCTTCCTCAACTACCACCCAATTTTTCGTCTTCCTCTCAAAAAATTCCGCAATCCCAGAAAAAAGCAAAGAAATTTAATTTTGTCGATGATTCGCACATTTCTGATCCAGATTTATCATGTCATTCTTCCACAATTTTTCTAAAAAATAATTCATGTACTTTACAAGCATCTGCGACCGTTCCAGCTCATTCATCCTCACTGACTCCAAAGTCATCATCTTCTTTAGTGAAAAGGCCTTCAACAGGCTCAGAACACACACCTATATCCACTTCATCTGCTCTTAAGAAGCCGAAAATCGGGAAAGAGGCTACCAATACCTTAGAGCAACATCCCCACCCTATTTCTGAATCTCCTCCCGTGAGGACTGATGTGCATATGCTCAAGAATGTTGGCCCACAAACTCCTTTAAATCAATTTCTTCCTGAAGTAAATATAACCCACCCTTTTACCACCCAAATAAATAAATATATACTCATTCCCGTTTTAAAAGAACCATCCACTGAGCATTAATATATAATCTTTAGGACAACCCCCTTCAATTAACTGAATCGCTTCAATTTACGGACGCAGAAATCATTCGAATCCAAGCTCAAATGCTTGAAATATATGAAACCGGTCGATGTAGCTCAGGTGCAGATCTTCCATATCTCAGACACCAAAAGTTTGTTCTTTGTATTTGTTAAATCCATTAAAGATGAATTTTTTATTTTTTATTATTTTTAATTTTTTTGGATTACTCTATCTAATCCATAACCCATTATTTTGAGTTACAGGGAATTTATTGAATCACGTAGAAATATTCTTCGTGAAAAGATTAAATCCATAACCTGCCAACAGTCTACAGAAGGATCTATTAATTTGATATCCAGAACTCATTCTCCGTTTTCTGCGGTCCCATCAAATCTTTTTCATCTCCAAACCGTTGCACCTCAAACTTCAATCGACTTATCTAATATCAAACCACAAGCCATTCAGTCCTCCGAGTCTCCATGTTCTACATCAGATGGTCCCGAAAAAAATGGCTCAGATATTTGTCTTACTCCTAGCCTATCAGCTGCTCCTTCTCTACCTGTTTCATCATCACAAAATCTTATTCCCACATTTGATGACAGGAAGTCAAATGACTACGAACCGACCCTTGAAGATCCAACGTTTGTCGAAGCTATGTTCTCGATAGATGATGAATACTTGAGTGTTGATGAGCAACCTCCTTCTCCACTCATATCGCAACACACCCATGACAAACTCAGTGAAAAGAATGAAAAAAATTTAGTTGTACAGAGCAATACTTTAACTAAGGTGAGTGATTTCTCTAGACTGAAATCAAATCCCCCTTTTCAATATTAATTTACTCATCTTTGCAGAAATTTTTCCCATCCTCGCAAAATGCTGGTGCTCGTTTTTTACCAAGTTCTGCAATTCAAGATTGGAGATTGAAAATGCAGCACCCTTGGTCTCGAGATGTGGCTGTTGCTCTTTCTGATATTTTTAAGTTACCTAGCTGGAGACACAACCAACTTGATGCAATAAATGAAACACTCTCAGGGAAAAATTGCTTTGTTTTAATGCCTACTGGTGGTGGTAAATGTATGTTTTCATTGTTTGTCTCCAATGCAGTAAGCAGCATGAATATTTGACATACCTCTTTTTTGATTTTTCTTCTTCATATTCTTAGCTTTGTGTTATCAGCTCCCAGCTTGCATTACCTCTGGAAAAACTCGAGGCGTCACTATAGTCATTAGTCCGCTTATCAGTCTAATCAGCGATCAAGTCACTTCCCTATTGAAGAAAGACATACCAGCCTCTGCTTTTACAAGCTCCTTGACTTTGAGTGAAAGAAATTGTTTGGTTGCTGAACTAGAAACTCCGATCCCGAAAATTTGTCTAATTTATGTTACTCCAGAAATGGTAAGAACCACTCCAGACTAAAATGGAGGATTTGCTGCCCTTTGAATTTATTAGTTTCACTTTTCAACATCCTGATTGACTGAGATGACTTTACTTTTGATTCCCAAGATAATGAGAAGTAGTATGTTTAATACTATTCTCAAAAAACTTCAACGTCGTAATCAGCTAGCTCGTTTTGTAATTGATGAAGCCCATTGTGTCAGCCAGTGGGGTCACGATTTCCGTAATTTTTTTATTTTCACTACCTGAAAACTTCATTCAGTTGCTAATAAATCATTTCATTTTTATACCATAGGTCCTGACTACAAAGATGTTGGCAATGTGTTAAAAAGAGATTTTTCCCATATTCCTATCATTGCACTAACTGCAACAGCCAATCTGCGTGTTCAGCATGATGTGCTAAATAACCTAGGTATTCAAGGTTGTCGAGTTTTGACCCAATCTTTCAATAGACCCAATTTACGGTATGAGGTGCGGCCTAAGACTAAGACTGTGTTGGAAGATATGGCGAAGATAATAAATGAAGGCCATAAAGGTCAATGTGGAATAATTTATTGTCTTTCTAAAAAAATGTCAGAAGAAGTTGCGGAAAATCTTAAAGCCAAGTTTGGTATTCGTGCTCACCATTACCACGCTGTGAGTCTATAATTTGATTCACCAAAGGATAAATTATTTTGATAATAAATTGCGGATTTTGTACTTTTACAAGGGTATGTCTAAAGATGATAGACTGGCAATCCAAAATGCTTGGCAGTCTGGAAAGTTGCAAGTCATCTGTGCTACTATTGCGTAGGTAGCTCATCAAGTTAAACCAATTTTCAAGACTTGCGCATGTTGCGGTCATTTATTTGTTTTGTTTTTTGTTGCGAAGTTTTGGAATGGGGATCGACAAACCTGATGTACGTTTTGTGGTTCATTACTCCTTGCCATCTTCGCTGGAAGGTTATTATCAAGAAACAGGAAGAGCTGGTAGAGATGGGAACATTTCTGAGTGTGTTTTGTTTTATTCTTACCGAGATACAGTACGTGGTGTTTTTTTTGTTTTTTTTTTTCAACCTCATTTTGTTACTTCTCTTGAATAGTATTTTCCACCTGTAATTACAGTAATTAGATTACTAATCCATGTACTCATTTAATTTTGATAGCATCCTTTTTTGAGATTAGTTGATCAGAACGATTGTTCTGAGGAACAAAAAGAAAGACTTCGTTCGCAGTTACGGCAAGTCGTACAGTATTGCTCTAATCGAACTGATTGTCGTCGGTCCCTAGTTTTAGCTTACTTTGGAGAAAATTTTGATAAGACTCAATGTCATGAAACTTGTGATACTTGCTCTAGTAAATACAAGTTTTCGGTCAGGGATGTAACTCCGCTAGCACAGAAAGTTATCCAACTTGTGAAATCCCTTTTATCTAGCAAAGATGTCACCATGCTATATTGTTGTGATGTTTTTCGTGGTAGTCAAATGAAAAAGGTTTCTTTAATTTATTTCAACATGAAATGTATCATATGAGTTGACGTCTAATAGTTGTGGTTTTCATTTTGCATTCAAGATTCTCAGTTCCAGGCATGATAAACTTCCTGGAGCTGGTGCTGGTAGTAAGTTAGATCGTGGTGATTGTGAAAGATTGTTCCAACATTTGGTTTCTGAACAAATATTGGAAGAAAGAATCGAGCTGAATTTAGCAGGTTTTACAAATGCTTATTTGCAAGTGAGTAGTTTCTGCTTAAAGAATACGTAAATAAGTCCTATATGCTATCTTATAGAATAGTCAAAATTATTGAAGTTAATTCATTTTATTTCATTTCATTTCACTTCTTTCATTTTTTTTTTTTTTTTTTTTTTTTTTTTTGATAGTTGGGACCTCATGCCTCCTCTCTTTTAAAAGGTCAAAAAAAAATATTGATGTCTTTTGGAGATTCGGATACTGGTAAACGTTGTGTTGTGGATAGCAAAAGTAGTCGTGAATCTAGGAATAATCAGTTGAGAACACTTCAAGCTGAAATCCCGGATGATGATGATGAGCATGGCCACCATTCCTCGACTGAGCTTCATGAAACAAATAAAACCAATTCACGCCATAAAAAGGCTGTTAACACGAATTCTCGTAGCAATGACACCGTTTGTCACCATGATTTAGTCCAAGCTTGTTACCAAGAAATACAAGATGAAATTAAAAAGGTCAGAATAAAGTTTAACATGTTATAAAGTCGTTCTTCAGAGTAAATTAATTTGTTTCGAAATTTGATTAGTTAAATCTTGATCAAGTCATATCAAGTGAAGTCATTCAAACATGGGCTTGTACTTTTCCTTCTGGTTAGTGTTTTTGGGAAAACTGATTTTTTCTCTCTTTTTTTCAGTTTTGTTTTTACAGAATGTATGATGTCTTATATCATTTTTTTTTCATTTTGTTCTTTCCCTCATCCATCACAAATAAATAAATAAAAAGATTTGAATTTACTCAAAGCAGGTGCAGAAGGCGTAGGTTTACTGCAAGTATCTATCTTTTTTCCAAATGTCAAAAACATTTTTTTCTCCTAGAAAAAATTATTGAAGTGTTTTTTCTTTTAATTTTATGATTTTTTTTTTCAGGGATTTGAGAAAATGTAGTCAAGTGGTTATGAAGATATGTCGGAAATATAAAAAAGAACAAAGTCTGTCTGAATTGAGTAAGCCTTCAAGACTAGATGTTATTGGAGAAACATCGGATACTGTCCAAAATCATGACCTACAAGTGGAGACTAGAGAGTAGGTTTTGATTATGATGATGATGATAATTTTTTGTTGTGTAGAAGAGATAAAGAAGTATATATATGTGTGGAGAAGAAAAATAAGCGAGTTAGATTTGGGTTTGGTTTGGATAATTGTGATGCTGATTTTATCACGCTTCTCTCTTTCTCTTTGTCCAGCTCTACAAAATCTTTTTCCAGTAAACTGAAAAGATTCGAATCAACTGCTGAATCAAGACAATTAAAAAGATTGATCATGCTTGAAAAAAGTAGTAGCAGTGGGACTTCAAGGAAAAGGTAAGCTGCTGTCAAATTTCAAAAATCAAGAAGAAATTTAGAAATTTAGAGAGCTTTAGTCACCATATGTATGTATAATATATTGATAATGTTTTGTGTTTGGTGGGTTGATTGGTTACTTTTATATTCATGTACAGAAAGTAAGGTGTTTTTGATGGAATGGGTGCTTTGCTATTGTGGGGGTTTGGGTTGTGTTATATATATATATATGTCAATGTTGTTTGGTCTGTGTTTTGATGTTTGAATCTTTCTTGGCATGCACATCTATAGTAACCTTTTGTAGATGACCAAAATACTTGGACCCTAGGTGACATTTAATCTACAGCTTTGTAAGCATAAGTGTTATGGATAATTAATTGTAATTTTTTTTTGTTGGATTTGAGGTGTATAGAGGAAGGAGAAGGGTGGTTGGGGAAGGAGATTAAAAGTGAAGAATATGATAAGCATGAATTGATTAGATAGTGTGTTTTCAGCTACCATAAGGATCTATATGTATTGTAACTGTTAAGTCTAATTTTTATTATTGTTATGGTGGTGGTAGCAGTGGGAGTAGTTGTAGTTTTAGTAGTGTTGATTTAATAAGGTTTTTTCAGTTGATAAGGATGTGGGTCAGATTGATTTATCAAGCATTTGTTGAAATCTATTTTAATTTTTTTTTCTTATTTTTTGTGTACAGTAGGGTAGAGTAAGGGTAAAGGGTGGTCTAGGACAGGGGGGATAAGGGTGGTCTAGAACAGGGGGGATAAGGGTGGGGTAGAGCAGGGGAGGGTGATAGGGTGGGGTAGGGTAGGATAGAAGAAAGGAATGATGATGATTATTATTATTCTTTATTTATTTAGTTGTTGAACCATATGGACAGGAATGAAAGAAAATAAAATATAAATAATAAAGAAAAACATGAATGGAGAAACAAAAACTAAATGGGATAGGATGTCAGAGGTTGACTAAGCAAGAATGTGTGCACAGTTTTTTTTTTTTTTACTTATTTTTTTTGTCATGATAAAACTGTAGAAAAGTAATTTGGTTATGTTTTTTTTCTAATTTACCTATAACTAAGAAGAACATATTATGAAACTATTTACAGGGGCTAGAAGCAAATTCTTGTCACCCTTTCAAGTTTTACAAATTTTCTCAAAACAAATTAATTAACATTACAAGTATGTTAAAAGGTTAAGAGACACCTTTGATTCTAAATATCTAATTTAAATTAAGTTAAAAATTAATTAATGTTTTATTTTATAAACATATTTACAGCTAGACCAAAAAAACTTTGTGCAAATGCAAATTTTTTTACAACTTTTTACCTTCTCCTGCACCACTTTTTGGACACTCTAAAAGCATGCAACAGACCAGATCTGTCCTGCAAATGACAATTCCTAAGATCCAATCCTTCTAATGTACAATTGGGTGTCCTGTACAATCCAATTTGGGTTCCATCAAGGTTATGTGCTTTCAGCTTTCAGCAAAGAAAAAAAATTGGTCAAAACAGCCACAGCACTCCTGCCTTACTGGACCCCACTCATGTGCTATTTTCCCTCCTCACCAACTCTTTAACCATTTTTTCATTTCTTAACTCTCATTTTATGTGTTTTTTCAATTTGGTAAGAGTTTTGTTTAATTTTCACTTGATTTCATATTAAGCTCATTGTTTATCTATTCATCCAGAATGATTGATTATTCATCAAAATTCAACACTTATTTTTAACTCAGGAACTCCTTTTTGTTTCTGTGAACTAATGTTACATTTCACAGGTGAAATATTTAATAATTGTTTTTTTGTCACTGGTTTATCTCCTCTGGATTTTAACAGATCTGAAGAATAACCAACAAGCAAGTCCAAAGATGATTTAAGCAATGGTATTTGTCAATTGAAACAAAATAAAGATTCATCTCAAATTCTGGTGTATATGGATTATATCTTTTATATTCCAAATGAAGAAGAGATGAGTGGGCCCCAAAGAAGAACTTCTACTAGTTGACAACAAAGATATGAAGAAGTTGTTTCAGAGCTGGAAAATTTGGGTTTCAATTGGCATACTTCTAATACTTCTTTAGCAGATTTTTAAGAGCAAACTATCACACCAATAAATGAAGGGGAGAAAAATAATTGGGATGAACACATTTGCAAAGAATTAGATTTTAATTCACTGAAATGGTAAATTGTAGTCCTAAAAAATGGATTTCTTTCAGCCAGGAACAACAATTGATATTTTTCAAAAGCTCCTTGTGACATTACCTGAAGACTGAAAGATTATTTGTTGAGTTGAGGAAAAAGATCTAAAGTGTGATGCACAAGTATGTTTATTTTTTTACTTTCTGTGATCAGTCTGTAGTTGATATTTTTTTTAGAGACAATCAGTTTCTCACACTACATAGGAAAGTGGTGTTGCAGGCTGTCCTGCATGAACCAATCACAAACCAAACCACAGCTTTGTGAAACACAAAGCATGGATTGAACTTATTTTCTACAGCTAAAAGTTTTCTGCACACCCCTTTCATTCTTTAATGCTCATTTTTTATCATAGTTTTATTGTATCACTTTTCCCTGCTCCCGTCTTGGTGCACCTTGTTCCATGTCTCTTCACTTAGCACTGGTTCCCATACCATTCTTGTATTTCCTCTGAAACTTTTTCCCTCCAACATGTCTCAATTATTCTGGTAGTCAATGTCCTCAACTTATACCTCTCACAAATAATGTGCTTCTATCATCCTCTTTCACCAACTCCTTTAAGCCTCACACCACAACTCTTTAAATATGGCACTCCACCCCTTCCCACACACCTCGCTCACCTCTCCTTCATCTCTACTAGGTACCCCATCCTCTCCCATCCACCTTGCTCACCTCCCCTTCACCTCTACTTGACACCCCACCCTTTCCCACCCACCTCACTCACCTTCCCTTCACCTCTACTAGGCACCCCACCCCATATTTGGTACTGTCTAATCATTTTTAATCTTTCATTCAAAAATTTATTTCATTTCAGCTCTACTTCATAAATATAGATATAAATAATGGCAGATTTGCACAAGAAAAAATTGGTTAAACATTTTTTTAGAGGAATAGGGGATATTTTAAGTAGAAAAATCCATCCAGATTATCCTCCCTGATCCACACTTATACTTCCAATTCTTTCAAAAAATTTATCCATAGCAGCTTTATTTTCTTATCTCACCCTTCTCAGCTGGTCATAATTCAATATGATTGTAAAATGAGAGAAATATCCCTTTCACCAAAATCAAACATGGAAGGTGAAGTAAAGGCCACCTGGACCTTTACCTCTAGAATACTTAGTGCCTTATTTTAGCAAGCCAAATTTTTTATTCTAGGCTAAGGTTTTGTCCTCAAGATTTTTTTCAAGTTCTCACCTAGTAAATAATTTTTAGCCTGAGCCTCAAAAAAACCTTTTTTTTGAACATATATTTAACAAAATTGAACAAATAAAAAGAAAAAAGTAACAAAAATAAAGGGAAGAGTAAAGAAAAAAAAATCAAAGGGAAAGATGTCTGCAGAAACATCATCCTCTGTTGCAGGCCACATGTGAATGTCTCTGACTGCGTGGAGTCATGAAAGTTGCAAGTTCAGTGCTCTGACATGCCTTAGTCTGGTTGTCACAAGGCTGTTTGAAACACTGTTTTCTGTGTAGTGTCAATGCTTGAGACTTTCTACATTAAAAAATGAAAACTATGGCAATAAAGAAACTCAACATGGTGCTGGGGCTCAAAATATGTCTAATAATTTTGATCTTGTGTGTTTAATCCAAGAATCTCACCTTTCTTGTGAAGGCCTCACTGGAAATTCAGAGGCTTTTTTCTGTGTGAATTGTTCAAGTCCAGAATAATACTTCATCATTACTCCATCTTTGGAGGAAATTTGGGCTAGAGCAATTTCAAGTGTTTTTTTATAATTTTTTCACTTAACCTGTTTAAATTACATTATTTATTCTTGATTGTCCACTCTGCTATACTATAATGTTTAAATTTTGCAAATCAAAATTAAGTAACACATTTAATATCACCAAATACACCCCAATTCAAACTACACTTTCATACAGCTTTGGATTTACTGCATTTACAAAATAATATTTCATCTGCCACAACAATCAATGCACTCTCTGAATTTGCAGAAATTTTAGGCTCTATTATATGTCATATGAGCCAGAAAAAAATTCAAACCACACAATTATAAACACTTTGGTTGTTCCTTCAGATTTTGAAATCCAAGAACTTGACTTTACCACGGTTGAGTTTTGTCAATATGCAAAAGTAGCCCTATATGATGTAGATTTACAAGGTTTGAGGAAACAATGATTGACTCATTGGAATTTTTTCCATTATTTTTAAGAAAGTGACTTGAAAGAAGCTGGTTTTCCTGTTACTTATGCTAGAGCTTTAGTGCAATGTTCAAAAACATATCCAACTTATCTTAGATGTCAAGGGATATAAGAAAATTAGAAATACTTATATTTATTTATATTATTTTATTTTATCTTTAATTTATTAATAAAATTTTTCAAAAAAAGAAAATAAATTTATTTTAAATTTATTTTAAATTTTCAAAATAATTAAATTGTGTTACTGTTTCTTGCAGATCCATACTTGTAACCAGACCAGTAAGTGAAACAGAAGGAATGAAATTAAATCAAAGATTGCCTCCTACTTGTGGAATCCACTTGGTTCAAAAGCATTTCAATTCCCACCCATTATCATGCATGGACCCACTAAAAGTTATGCCACATTCATCTTGTATAATGCAAGCATATAGAATTAATAATCTAATTTACAAAGGAATATTAAAGTAGAAACACATAACTTTGAAAAAAAAAATATCTGGGGTAAAGTAAACCAACATTTGCGAAAAATTTGGCTCATGGATAAGTATTCTAACCAGGATTGACTTGATGTAGTTTCTTTTTGATCAAATGAAGGTGCTCCAGAATTTATTTTCCAATTGTAGACTTTGAGACTTTAACAATGTGTTCTTCCAATAACCTCTGTTGAGTTTCATCTTGATAATTTTTTAGGTCTTGTGATACCAGATCTAGAATAAATTTTTGATATTCTTCATGTAGTTTTAAATTACAAAAACGTCTGAGATAAGTAGCTGTATCAGTAACAACAGCTTTTGTGGTCTGATAGAGCTTAAGCCATTTGTGTAGTGAATTTTTGTTGATTTTGCAAAAATATTTTTTATTTATTTCAATGAGAGACTCTCCTTTCAAAGCATACATGAGCACATTGAATTTGAACTCAGGATCATATTTAAAATATGGAATATTTTTGTTAGAAGTAATCTGAAAAACAGGCATTGAATTAAAAAAATAGATTAGAAATAATCATCAAAATAAAAAAATGACTTACCAAGCAAAAATAACTAAATAGTAAGAGTGTAGATTAAAATAAAAATGAATAATAATGAAGAGGCACAGACTTAGCTGTTAAAATATTAAAAGTAATTAAATGAAATGAAATTTAAAAAAATGAAAGCTTACCTTAGAAAACAAGCAAGTGATAAAAACCAATTTTTTTTGCACAAAATAAGACTGAATGATTGGGTGGAAAGAATGGAAGGACAAATTTGAGGGGATGTGATTAGATAATCCTGTGGTTGATTTTTTATTTCTGAAGTTCATTTTGCACTGCACTCAAATTGGATCATTGTGTGCTCATGGCATTTCGCAAAAGAGGTGCAGGGAAAGGCAAAAAGTTGCGAAAAAAATTGCATTTGCACAAAGATTTTTTGGTTTAGTTTTAACAACTAAAATCAATAACTTCTACATGATTCCAATAGAACCATTAGATAGCTTAGCTATCATCAGAAAAACCTATAAAAAAGTGAAGAAATAAAAAAATCATTTTTTCCTTTTCCTCCCTGAAACAGAGCCCTTTCTTTATGGGAATGGTGAGAATCATATCTTTATAAAATACTTTCTCCATGAGGAGGTGAGCAGACTTGATGATATGGACCTACTTATGGATGTCTCATATAATCTATTCTCTGGGGTGATTATAACAGGGAGCAGTTGGAATGGTGCTTCTTGAAAAAAAGGTGGACAATGATTAAGTATAGAATATTGTGGGGGAGCTACTAACCTAATTCAATTAATAGGGGGTATCAACGTAAGAAATATTCCATTTCAAAATACCTCTTTTTTCCACCAAATCAACCATGATTATTTTTTAAAATACACCATATTGTGCCCCAAAGAACTTTCTTATTGAGAATTAATGTCAAGTCTGTGGCTTTTCTATTTTTGTTGTGAAATACATTTTAAATAATTACAAACTTCTAACTTTGATACCCCTTATTATCAAATCAACCACTTTTCTTAATTTCAATAACATTGAAAAAGGCCTTCTTTTCAATTGGTAGTAGCTGCTTACTAGGTCTTGAAGATAGGATGTTAAAGCAATGAAAGTAGAGCAAAAATCTTATTTTTATCAACTTATAAAAAACTAGTATATAAGAAATGGTAGAATAAATTACTAAATAGAAGAATAAAAGTGAAAAATAAAGTTTTGAGTCAGGGAATCATGAATCTTTATAATATGGTGGTGGTAGTGAAGAAAGAATAAATTTATTTTGTATGACTGAAAGTTTCTTCTGGCCACTGTAAATGGGAATTCAGGTATGATGATGTAAGCAGAGTGTATCATCTGGTCTCAAGTAAAAATTACTAGATTTTTACTAATGGTTCAAAATTTCTTCAGCCATCTGATGAATGTTTTGTTTTAAATATTTTTCACATACTTTACATCATTTTTAGGTTGAATACAACACCAGAAAAAGTATGTGTGAACCAGATAAAAACTACCAATTTATATTCTGATTAAACAGGGTATAACCTCTGCTGTAAAACTTTTTCCACCATCACACATTCAACACTGAGAATACTGTTTTTGTGGCTTTAAATATAATTTATTTTTGAATTTTAAATGAATTTAGAGATTGGCTTTTTCTATCATGTTTCAGGTATTTTTTGTGGTGTAAATCTGGAAACTTAAACATCCCCCCTCTCAATACTCCCATGTTAATAAGAAGAAAGGGTGATATATGGTATCAAAGTTGCTAAACATCTTATTAAAGTAATAGTAGATAATAATGAAATATCCCTAATTTTTTTCTGTATTTTTCTCCTTTTTTTAATTTTTTTTCTTTTTTCTTTTTTTTAGAAATGAATGTGTTATTTGATAATTAAAAATCACAAAATTCTCTAGGAGACTTGATAAACCAGAAAAAAATGGGTGGGTAGCTTGCGTGCAAGTCCATAATCCTACTTAATAGACTTGAGTTTAGATTAGAATACCAGTCTTCCTGTCATTCTTTCATGGTGATAGCCATTCTTTAACAATAAAGATTAAGATATTATTCACATGTACATACTTTTTCCCAAATTTTCTCTTTTCTAGAAATTCCTTCCCCTTTCTCTGTTTATGTCTCCACCTTCACCAAGTTTTATTATTAAGATATTTTTTCCACATTAGTGACTAGATCTGAAAATATTATTGTACATGTAAACAAGGGTTGATGAAGACTTTTTTCTCAGTGAAATAATTTTTATTATTTCTATCTATAATCATAATCTTTTCATTAGAAAGTCCTTAATTTTAACCCAATTGAAGTTCAGATGGAGATTAGACTAAACTTTTGCCCATATCTTTTCCTTTCTCACTAATTAGTTGCTAAATATTTACTAAGAATCAAATGAAATTTTACCAAGAACTTTCTGTAAAGGTTTTGAGGCCTCAAGAATAATATGGGAAGCCTACCACTTTATAAAATCTGCAATATTCTCTATAATTTATATTAAAATTACTATTTATTAGAGATGAGAAACCAAAATTTATAAATTAACAATAATCTTGAGGTTTATATTACAAGCCTTATCTATTAGAGTTACACAACCAGCATAGAAATATATTATGGACATAATATGAGCATCAAATCTCATGATAGATAAAAAATACTACTAAATCACTTTAATAATAGTTTCAATAATCTTGGAATCAATATCCAATGTGTAATCAATTAGAAAAGCACATATAAGCTACAAGTAGCTTAAAAGTGATTATGCTGTGGAATTTAACATAGGAAAGCAAAATCATTTTAAAGGAGAATAACTTATTGAAGTAAAGGCCCCTGGGGACCAAAAAAAGATGAAATTTATAAAAATATAGTTAAAATTAAATTTAAGTATATACAAAGTAATTAATAGCTCT
Organism: Hemileia vastatrix; assembly: GCA_030280995.1. Lineage (NCBI taxonomy): Eukaryota > Fungi > Basidiomycota > Pucciniomycetes > Pucciniales > Zaghouaniaceae > Hemileia > Hemileia vastatrix. Next base: position 40,246,632 of record JASXTE010000002.1, read on the forward strand.
ACTTGTATCTTAAATCTATTTGGAAAGATTTAAATTGGTTATAAAATAAATGATCAGATTATGTCTCAGAAATATAAAGAAACACAATACACCACAAACAATTTTGAGGATACTTACTACCAAATATGCAACTGTACCTTAGATGGAACTCAGACTGCACTCTTGCAATAGCTCTTTGTTAAAGCATGCTGAGTCATTACTTCCTTGTAAACATATATATATTGAGGAATCAATGATCACTTTCTGTGAAGTTACCAGATAGTCACTGAGCTGTGAGTGAGCATTTTCTGGGCAGAAACTGAGATTAGGGTCATAAATTATTGAGCATTGGCTCAGAAGTGAATATAGAAAGAATTAAAATTGACTCATATGCACCAGAAAAAAAAATATGGCATCTGCTAGCAGGTGCCAACATTTTTTTTCCTGGCAATGTAGCTTCAATTGAGGTCCAGTGAAGACTTTCTCTTACTCTTTATTTTTTTCATCAATACCTTAATTTGTATTCCATTTCTGGATTAATTATGGTTTAAGTCTTCTGATTTTCTGGCAAGTCCACCTCACATAATTTGTAGTGATAGGTTTCAGATATCAATTTAGATTTCAGACAAAGAATCTTTTTAAGAATATTTATGAAGGACAAAATATGTAATTATTATTTCTCCCATATCTGTATTGGTGTTTTCTTGGAGCTCTTAAACAGCTTGGATAGTTGGTTATTATATTTTACTTGGGCTTCATTCTATTTCACTTATCTATAAATTTTATCTAGTTTTGGTCTCATTTTTCAGCTCATATCTCTTGGTATTGGTCTATTTAGGTGTTTCTTATAAGCATATGGTTCAGATAGATGTTTTATGGAATTTCCCTCAACCATTTCCTTGTAGAATTTTGAAGAGGGCCTCCGATTTTGGACCTGGGAAACTCAATGGAATGCCGAGGGGGGAATATAAAAGTCAGCTGGACAAAAATCTGCTTTTAGAATTTATGGTAACTGTGGGGAATGGTTTTAATATGAAAATAGAGAGTCAGTAAGCTATTCTTTTCTCCATATTTTATATATAATCAACACACATGTCTTTTATAACATCATAGTTAATATCACCTATATCTCTTGAATATATACTTAGGATTTGACAGGCTGAGGTCAAGTACAGAGACATGAACTAGCTTGAATGGTCATTTGTCTAGAAGATTTTAATATTCCTACATGAATACTGTAGTACAAATCCAATAAGTATTAAAATATAACTCAATATAAGGGTCTCAGTAATTTTAATCTCACTAATTATATATATGGCTTACAATCTTATAGTTGGTAGAAAAAAAGATTTAATAGATTCAGATACTATTCAAATACTTTATAAGTACTATTTATATGTATTGTAATTTTATTTTTTATATGTTTAATTGTACCAATAAAGAATGTAGAAAACAAGACCAAAAACCCCCTCCTTTATACACAATAGCTTCCCCAATGAATCCCTTGATTTACCAGCTCTATACACAGTTAATGAGGCCTCATTCCAGATAATAATTATGCCCAAAAACATAAAGAGTGACAAATAACATAATTAGAATGATATCACCCACCAAAATCCTGTAGTAATAGGGATAACCCATCAAAAATAAAGAATAAGCAAAAAAGAGAGTATATGTGTGTTATAAATTAAAATAAAAGACTAAAAAAAAATTAAGAATAATTATTACTCAATAATAAGGGGGATTAAAAGTAGAAATGTTGGGGCTAGTCATGACATTATAGTATGTGAAATCCCCATTTAAAAATAACCAAAATTGACCGGGAAACCACTTAAAAACCCACAAAAGGGTGTGAGATGTGGGGTAACTACATGCAATCCTTGGAAGGCGCTTGCACAGGTAAATCCTTGACTAATTTAGGAAAATTTAAGTGTGGTAGTGAATTAAAGCACCAAGATTGAGGTTATTAATGAAATTAGTGCATATAAAGAGGGTCAATGCATTTATAATTAAGCTAGGACACTAAATAAGCGCCTGTTGCCTATTTTAGCATGTTTCCCCACAGTGGGCATAGAATGTGGGGTAATTATAGTTTGAAAAAACTAACTTTGCTATAAATGAAGCTATTCACACGGAAGAAATGCAGGCAGTATGTGGCCAGTACACAGAAGCCATTTCTGGCATAAAAAACACCAAATTTGAAAAGTGTTATTTTTATGCATTTGAGTAGCCAAATCAATAGCTCAAATTAAGAAAAATTGATCTGTCAAAGCAAATTTTTAATATTATTTAATTTTTAGTGCATATAGTCAACTTTTAAGTGATTTAAAGCACATATCTTGTTTTTCACATAAAACAATGAAAACAACAGCTTTAAGTCTACTTAAAAATTATGTAGCCTTATATTTAAGGTTCTTAAGATTTCTCTAACATATTCAAACTTAATATTAAGTACATAATACTTATAAAAGGTGGATATATGTGTGTATATAAAGTGTTATAATGGCATATTTTGTATTTTATCATAAATTTACTTATGTATACTATTTGTGTACTCTAATTTATTGCTCCCATGTATAGTCCATGTGTTTAACATAACTTATAAGTAATTTTTACTCATTCATGGGGATATCCAGGCTGACACTCACCCACCCAAAAAAAACAATAAAAAATGATAAGTTATACACTTTTTTTTATTTTATATTATTTTTCAGGTATTCAGAAAATTCTGTAGCATTAAAAATTAATTCTTTAAAGAAATAAAACATAATAAAATATTTTGAGTACTAGTTTTTTAACCCCTCAGCTGGTTGAACAGAAATTTATTTCTGTTTAAATTTTTTAAGAAGGGAGGATAGAGTTGAAATTTCTTTTTCAGGTATCCTTTATCAAATTCATTTGATTTCCCCTTAAATCTTAATAAATACTCAGTTCCTTTTTCTTTAGTAAGGATTCTTTTCTTGAGTATTTTTTCAATCTCTGCTTTTTCCACAACTTCTTCAGGTTGCTTTTTAGGCCTTCCTTTTCTTTTTGGAAATAAGTCAGGATCATTTTCAAGTTAAGGTTTCAATAATGAGATAGGGAAAACTGGATGTTTCCTATCATATGGGGCATATAATATGACTTCCACAGCATTATTACCAACCATTTTTCTCACTACAAAAAGTCATGCAAAGGGATCCTTCAATTTAACATTACCTTGTAAGTTAAAATGTAGTGTTGAAATTAGGACTTCATCTCCTTTTTTTAATTCAAATTCTTTATGAGATTTATCCCACCTTTTCTTTTCATATTCAAATGCTTTTTGGATGCATTCCTCTGCATGCTTTCTATGCATTTGTTGCATATGAATAAAGGATTTAGTTTCAGGGTGTATATCTAACCTTGGTAATTTATTTAAATGATTTACTGGGGTATTTGGTACATATCCCAGCCAGAGTTCAAATGGTTTTTTATCTGTTACAGAGTAAGTTGTGCTATTATAAGCAAATTCAAGGCCAGGAATTAATGTTACCCAGTCATGTGTGAATTTCTCATTGTCTTTGTATTCTAATCCAAAGGCACAATATCTTCTGATCATATCTTCCAGAGTCTGTATGATTCTCTCAGCCAGACCATCAGTTTGTGGATGGTGTGCTGTAGATAATTTCAATTGAAAACCTGATACTTCCATCAAAAATGTCCATAGCTCTGAAGTAAATTTAGGGTCTCTTTCAGAGATTATGGATTTGGGGAACCCAGCAGTATTTGTCATTTGAGTCCACCATAGTACTACCAAGTCTTTTGCAGATTCCTCTTTATGGGTATTGATAAATTTACACATTTTTGTTAATCTATCTTCAATTACATAGCAAGAATTGAAACTTTCTTTTCCTGCTAATGGCAAGCCAGTGAAAAAATCCATGTTTATAATTTCCCATGGAGCTTTTGGCTGCTCTATTTGTTGTAACAACCAAGCTCTCTTCCCAGTTAATCTTTTAGATTTCTGACAAGAGTCACATGTTTCAATGTATTTTTGTACATCTTCTTTCATGTTTATCCACCAGGCTGTATTTTTAACTCTGGTTAATGTTTTGTTAAAATCAAAATGACCAGCTAAGATGTCATCATGACAAGTACTAAACATTAACTCTTTAATAGAGGGTGGTATAGCTATTATATTACTTAGCCTTTTCCTGTAATATATATGTCCATCTTCAATTGACAATTTACCTTTTTCCAACGCATTTTTATACTTTGGAGGCAAGGTTTTAATTAATGCACTCATGGAGGCATTAGTTGGATCATTTAAAATGGTATATAATTTAGACAAATATTTATCAGATGAATAATTTTTTAGTATATTTTGCATAAATTCTTCCTCTAAATCCAATATATAAATCCCAAAGATATGTATAGCCTCATTTTCAGGTACATATGCTGGGTTGTCAGTATCATTTGGAAAAGGGCTTCTGGATAACAAATCCACATTAGAATGCAATGTTCCCGCTCTATGAGTGATTTTCATTCTTCCTCTGTACTCTTGTACAGCTAGTTGCCATCTAAAAATGTGCCTATTAGGTGTTTTTATGTTTAGTAATGATTTTACTGCACTGCAATATGTTATTAATTCAAACTTCTGGTCCTCCAGATAGTAATGAAGTTTCTCCAAGGCCCACAAAACAGCTAAAAATTCCATTTGTGTGGCACCATACCTTAATTCTGTCTTTCTTAAGGTTCTGGATATATAACAGATAACTACTTCAGATAATTTCCCATTTATTATCTTTTTCTTCTGTAAAGCAGCACCTAACCCTGTGAAGCTTGCATCATTATACAAGATAAAAGGGAGGTTAAAATCTGGAAGTCCCAATATTAGAGCTGAAATCAAACATTCCTTCAATTTATCAAAGGTGTGTTGTCTTTCATTATTCCAAATGAAAGCCTCATTTTTCCTGATTAATGTTGTTAAAGGGGCTGCAATGTATTGGTAGTTTTTTTTATACTGCCTATAATATCCACACATACCTAAAAAACTTTGAACATCTCTCACATTCTTAGGTATACTAATGTTTTTATTGCTGCCACTTTGTTCTTGTCAACGCAAATTTGTAATCCAGATACAACATTTCCAAGTACTTTCAAGGATTGAAACCCAATCTTAAATTTCTTTAATGCAATTGTCATATTAATTTCATCCATCTTTTGAAATACTTTTTTTAGGTGATTTAAATTCTCATCATATGTTTTTGAAAACACTATGATGTCATCAATATAAACTAAAAGCCATCCTTCAACCATTTACTGATGAAAAACACTATCCATAAATTTTTGTGAGACTGAAGGTGCATTCTTTGAGCCAAAAGGCACTCTCACATATATATATATCCCCATGTGTGTGGTTATGAGTAAGAAGTTCTGAGAGTTCTTTTCCACAGGAATATGGTGGTAACCTTTGTTTCCATCTATACAGGAAATATATTTTTCTCCTTGTAAGGTAGCATGGATAGAGGCTATCCTTGGTAGAGGGTAAATATCATCTACAGTGTATGTATTCAGAGCTCTGTAATCACCACATAATCTTGCCTTATCTTTTTCATAAGAAATTAAAACTGGTGAAATAACACAATACTTAGGTGTTGTGTCCACTTTTTCAATGATACCCATTTCTAACAACATTTTAATGTTGTATTCAATTTCTTTCCTTTTTTCAGGAGAAGCTGGGTAAGGTTTATTTTTCAAGCTGCCAGGAATATTATCCAGATCACAACTTAAAGAGATTTACATCTCATGGTCTTTGACCAATCCTAGTTCATTTGAAAAATGAGCAAATGCCATAGGATAAGATTTTATCAATCTCAAAATATTGTTTTCTTCATTTTTTGAGAGTTGAGGACTGAAAGAGGCCTTTTGGATTTCATTTTCCAATTCTACCACTTCAGAGGTGGTTCTTCCACCTTGCAGTTGTTCTTCTTTTGGAGAAATGGAATAAACTGAACTTTCAGAGCAAATCTTGAATTTTCTTTTCCCACTTACGCCTATAGTGAAGAAGCTATTTGCAGGATCCAGTTTAATGCCAAATTTTTTCAATAAGTCATTGCCAATAATAAACCAATCACTAAAATTATTATTATCCATTACCACAAATTCACACACTGCTCTTACATATCCATTATTATATTTAAAGAATAAAGGAGTTTTGTATTTTCCAATTAGATTTAATACTGAACCAAAACCCCTCCAGTTCTTTGTCTTTACAGGTTCTAGTTTTCCCTTACACTTACTATCTAGTTTCATTAAAGTTTTAATAGAAACTAAACTACCTTCAGCCCCAGTGTCAAGAATGGCATTCATTTCTTTTCCACATATAATAACAGGCACTCTAATAGGTGTTATTTTGTAAGTATCATGAGATACATCTTTAATAATTTCAGCTTCTTTAATGGAAGTCAAAGATGTATCTGTATGAGGTATTGCATCATTCAGGAACATAATATCCTGTTCTAATACATATATCTCATTTTCATCATCACTGTAAGAAATGTTACTTTTACAATCCTCACTAGATTCCTCCTTTTCATCTTCATGATTAATTTTTTTAGAATCTTGTGAGTTTTCAATAACATTTATTCTTTTCTTACAAGTATGAACTTTAGCCTAAGGTTTATTACATTTTTAGCAAGTGTTATTTTCTTGTCTTTTAGGGACAAGGGGAGCTGAAGATTTTTTCTTCTCCACTGGTAGCTTATTTGTAGTAGTCTTTACTACCTCAACACTTTGCTTGTAATTATTATACCTGGTTTCATATTTTTTGTTAAATAATATTTCATTTCATATATTAATAAGCCCAGAAGTATCTCTGATGGTTTCAGTTCTAGCTACAATAATGTCTCTGACTGATATAATGCTCATGTTCAATCATTGGTTTATTATCTGAGTGTTTCATAAAACTGGTACTCTTTCCACATAGGAGGCATTATCTTTTATTTTATCAGTATTTTGCAAAATTTTATCTATTTAAATTTCTACCCTTTGTAACCTATCCTTTATTACAGGTACATGTGTTAAGGTATCATTCAAATTTGAAAAAGACAATTTTACACATCCCTCTATGGTAGCCATAATCTTCTGAGAATGTTCTAATTTATTTTGTAAATTATTAATCTCAGAGTTTAATCTTTTATTTTCATTGGTTAATTCATTATTTGAATTTTTCAATAATTTTTAACCTATTGGCTCTGGTACTCAATGATTGTGTGAGGTTTACTAATACACTTTCTGTATTATTGTTTGACTCTCTAGAGAATTCTTCTAATTTTTCAATTCTTGATAATAATTTGCTAATGATTTTTTATTCCAATGGATTTTCTTTTAGAAAATATTCAATTTTTTCCATGTCCAATTCAGAAGACTCATCATCAGGCTCAATATTTATTTCATTTGTTTCCATTTTAATATCAATATTATTATCCTGGTTATCAATAAAACTATGTAAATTGTCATCATATAAAGACAAGTTTAACATGTTATTTTCAAATGAATAATTTTTTAAATCTTTATTAATTATATCCAGTAACTCTATATCAATCTAATTACCTATAAGTAATTCATTTTTAGTATTATATAATTGATCCTGAGAGGATGGATGACTTACCAAGGTCTTATTCCATTTCCCCTGCTTCTCCTTGGTTTTCCCCTGTAAGGGTGACTGATGGAGCCCTGCTGTTGAGGAGGGTTGTTGTAGTTTTGGGAATACCAGTCCCATTTCTATTTGCTTACAGTAATCTTTTGGTCTTCCTCTTGGGCTGGAGGTGTGGCTGAGTAATGTTTGGGTGCAACTGTTGTTGGTTGAGACTTTATTTCCACTAAAGCTTGGTTGACTTCTACAAAACCCTGAGCTGCTCTTTTCTCCAGACTGTTTATCTGGTCTACTATGTTTCTGACTCTTATTTTTAGGGTATCTAGTAGAGTGGATAGGGAGTGAATTTTTTCTTGTAAAGTATTTCTTGTTTTATTTATTGGTACTTGTTTTAACACTCCTTCCCTTTCCTCCAGAGACATCTGTGGAGTGTTGCTGTTGGTGGGAGAGTCCTGACCCTCCATTTGAATGTCCTGTAACAGGATTTTCAGTTCTAGGTCTTAAGCTATAAGGTTTTGCCATATTGCTTACAATATCATTGTTGTTGTCACACATTTTTACGTGGAAGTTAAATCAAAGAATTGAAATTTGAGATATTAAAGCTTCAAAAGGAGTTTTATCAGTATAAATCAATACCACTGAAGACAATTTTATTGCTTACTTGTAGGTATTAAGTGAATTTATAAGTGCAAAAAGTCAAATATGCTTTTATGTGGTCACTTGATTTAACTGGTCTGAAATATGTAGCCCTGTTTTTATATTTCAAAAGAAAATCTGTAAGTAAGATTCTTTCTAAATATTAAATGAATTTTACAAACCAATAAAAAGGGATTAAGAGTCCTTTTAAAAGAAAACAATTAATCAGTTTTTATTAACTGGTTTATCACCTGCAAAGGTCACAAAATTAATTGGTCTATTGACAGACTCCCACTAATAACAATTTTTATGTTAAATTAGTGGTAAAATTGTTGATTCAATATCAAAACTTTATTATATAACAGGGATTCTTTTTCTGAAATCACTATATAAGTGACCTCATCCTGTTGTAATTATCCAAATATTTCTATAGGGATTTTATTTACTTGTATCCTCTTTTTGAATTTTTACTTACTGGAAGATAACCAACAGAATTCTTCATGAAAGGCCCCCAATTTTCAGGCTGAGGTAAAGTACAGAGACATGAACTAGCTTGAATGGCCTGTTTTTTTTAAGATTTTAATGGTCCTATATGAATACTGTAGTACAAATCCAATAGGTATTAAAATATAACTCAATATAAGGGTCTCAGTAATTTTAATCTCACTAATTATATATATGGCTTACAATCTTATAGTTGGTGGAAAAATAGATTTAATAAATTCAGATACTATTCAAATACTTTATAAGTACTATTGATATTTATTGTAATTGTATTGGTTATATGTTTAATTTTAATGATAAAGAATGTAGAAAACAAGACCAAAAACCCCCTCCTTTATACACAATAACTTCCCCAATGAACCCCTTTATTTACCAGCTCTATACACAGTTAATTACGCCTCATTCCAGCTAATAATCATGCCCAACAACATAAAGAGTTACCAATAACATAATTAGAATGATATTATCCACCAAAATCCTGTAGTAATAGGGATAATCCATTAAAAATAAAGAATAAGAAAAAAAGAGAGTATATGCGTGTTATACATTAATATAAAAGACTAAAAAAAAATAAGACTAATTATTACTCAATAATAAGGGGGATTGAAAGTAGAAATGTTGGGGCTAATCATCACATTATACTACATGAAATCCCCATTCAAAAATAACCAAAATTGACTGAGAAACCACTTAAAAACCCAAAAAAGGGTGAGATGTGGGGTAACTACATACAGTCCTTTTCAAGCACTTGCACAGGTAAATCCTTGACTAAGTTAGGCAAATTTAAGTGTGGTAGTGAATTAAAGCGCCAAGATTGAGGTTATTAATGAAATTAGTGCATATAAAGAGGTTCAATGCATTTGTAGTTAAGCTAGGACACTAAATAAGCGCCTGTCACCTATTTTAGCATGTTTCCCCACAGTGGGTGTAGAATGTGGGGTAATTATAGTGTGAAAAGCTAAATTTACTAAAAATGAAGCTATTCACACAGGAAAAATGCAGGTGGTATGTGGCCAGTACACAGAAGCCATTTCTGGCATAAAAAACACCAAAATTGAAAAGTGTTATTTTTATGCATTTGAGTATCCAAATCAATAGCTCTAATAAATACAAATTGATCTTTCAAAGCGCATTCTTAATATTATTAAATTTATAGTGCATATAATCAACTTTTAAGTGATTTAAAGCGCATTTCTTGTCTTTCACAAAAAACAATGAAAAAAACAGGTTTAAGTCTACTTAAAAATTATGTAGCCTTATATTGAAGGCTCTTAAGATTAGCATAACATATTCCAACATAATATTAAGTACATAAGACTTATAAAATGTGGATATATGCGTGTATATAAGGTGTTATAATGACATATTTTGTATTTTATCATTAATTTACTTATGTATACTATTTGTGTACTCTAATTTATTGCTCCCATTTATAGTCCATGTGTTTAACATAACTTATAAGTACTTTTTAATCAGTCCTGGGGATAGACAGTCTGACAGGATTATTTATATACAACCTTAATAGATTTTTTATTGCTTATATATTGACTAGAACGTTTAAAGGATAAAAATTAAGTATTTTTGAGAGTTTAATAAGTAACTAATCTTAAGCTGTGGTATTTTCAATAGAACCCAGATGAAAGTCTCCATTTAAGCTAATATCAAGCTTTAAGAGTATTCTATTTTTAACTCTAATTAATTAACTTGTAAAAATATTCACTCAGAAGGAGCCATATTAATTTTTTGGCTCATATATATCAGTGTGATTAATTTGAGAATCTGATAGAACTGGATCAGAAGTAACTAAGAATTGGCTAAGAAGTGACTGAATACTGGCTCAGAAATTATTAATCTTTGGCTAAAATTAAAATAAAAAAATAATTAAAATTGAGAACTAATAAGCTTCAATTGAGTCTCAATATGTCTTCCAGTAAATTTAAGTAAAGTTCAACCCTTACTCTTCAGTTTTTTTTTCACTACTTCAAATTTTTTTCAACTTCTTTTTTAATTGAGGCTTAAGTTTTTGGACGTTTTTGAAGGTCTGCCTCTCATGTTTAGTGGTGTATAAAATATTTTTTAAATAATTTAGTGTTCCACCAATGTGAGAAATTAAAAATAAAAAAAATGGACAGAAAATTTATTCTCCCATTTTATAAATGTGAAACACATGAAGTATTTATTTATTAAAAACTCACACTTTCATTATCTACTAAGTAATTATAATAGCCAATAAGTTTAATTTATTGAGAATATAAAACAAGAATCAAGATATTTATTATAAAATCAAGGCAAAAAATTCTAGTTATGTTAAGAAAATATGAAAAATTATTATTCACAATGCATTTATAATTTTTATTAAATTAATGAAAAACATGGGTACCTGAAATATGATATTTATATCTTTTAAAAACATGAAATTAAAATTAATTCACTGAATATATCAAATTGAACAGGGATAATTTTAGATCTCATTAATTTTAAGGTAGATCACTGGTTTTCTCATTAGCTCAATGTAAGCTTGGTTGGGAAGTAAGGCACTCAAAGGAAAAATAATTTTGAATTATCTGAGTCATGAAATCTTCCAGAACTGAGTAGTCATACAAAAAAATGATTGAATAAATTCAAGAGAAGTTTACTCCTTTAATCTGAATGTGAATAGGGCCCTTCTGATTATAAGTCATGATTTATAAATTCTTCTTTAAATCATTTAAAATGGGAATTAAATGCATTAGACACTTTTGAAAAGACTAAAATCACCTAGGGGTTAAAAGGATTTCTAACTTTGATAAATCTATATTTTTCTTGATCCTTATTTAATACTTCATTTTAAAAGCCTCCCAATGACCTACCAACAAGTTCACATTATAAAGATGGCTGTAAAGTCCCCTTTTTTATAAGTTAAAATTGTGTATTTTTTATTTTTATTTTTTTTAAAAAGTAGCAGTTTTTGTTTTGTGGTGGTATTAGTAGAAAGTGTATGTGAATTCAAATTTCAAATATTGGTACTTTACTGCAGTTTTTTTCATTAGGCTGTGTAGTGGGATCAAAAATTTTCTGGCCACTTCTCATCATCATAAATCACAAACATTTTGCAAAAATATCATTAAACTTCTTTTCATTCCCATTATTTTAATTAAACAGAGTTTAAATATAATGCTAAATTTAATTTTATCAAGATATCTTATTGTATTTTAGGATTTTTAAAAAAATTGTAACTTCAGATCAATAGAAATCAAAAAAAAGCTCCTACAACTTGAAAGCCCTTCAATTATAGTTATAATTCTGTAAAAATATCTTTGAAAATATCAAAATTATTGGGGGCCGTAAATAGGTTTAAACCCCAGTAGCAAAAGAACAAAATTCAATTCTTAGTTAGATGGTTTTAATGTGGTTGATTAGTTCACTATGTGTGAAATAACTCCAAGTCTTTTAGATAGATTTACATGGCTATATAAAAAATTTTGCGTGGTGGAGCTTTTGCATATTAGACTTGGGGGTTTTCCACATCTTTTTATTTTATTCAAGTCTATGGATTGGACTGGCCAATTTTCATTTATCTAGAGGTTAATTTCTACTTGGGAATTTTGAAATAAATTGAAAATATGCACTAGGAAGTTTTCCTCTATTAGGAGGAAGAAAGTTTAAGGACTAATTTTCACAAGCCATGAAAGGAGTAACCCACAATACAAATTATTGAATGAGCACTTTGTTTTAGCTTATTTCAGGGAAGGGATATCAGGGGGGGTTACTTTTTTTAAAGAATCCATCTCAAATAATGCTGGAGGAGTAACCTGTCAGCCTGGATACTCCTAGGACTAAGTAAAATAATCATATAAAATATGCTAAACATATGTATTACACATGGGGACAATAAGCAAAGGTATAAAATATGTACACATAAGTGAAATAAGTCATTTAATACAATATATTCCATTAGAATACATTAAATACAAGCATATACCCACCTTTTATGGGTCTTATGTACTTAATAATAGGTTTGAATATGTTAGGGTAATCCTAAGTACCTTAAAAATAAGGCTACAAAATTTTTAAGTGGTCCTAAAGATGTTTTTTCATTATTATAGTGAAATAATTGATAAATGTGCTTTATATCACTTAAAAGCTGGATATACGCACTATAAATTTAATAATATTTAAATTGTGCTTTGACAGATCAACTTTCATTATTTAGTGAAATTGATTTGGCTATTTAAATATCTAAAAATAACACTTCTAAAATTTGATGTTTTTCATGCTAGAAATGGCTTATGTGTACTGGTGTTATGCTGCCTGTATTTATACCACATACATAGCTCCATTATTAAGAAAGTTAATAATTTCATGCTTATATTATACCACAGTGTATGTGTTAGGATTTGGTTGAGAGGTAGGGAGGAGGAGTGCTTTGGGAGCTATGCATTATAATGATGCAGAAGAGTGGATATTGCATAAGGGAGTTATATGGGGAAAGAACTGTGGAGTGCTCCCCATCTGAAAACTTATCTAGTATATCCACTTGTTCACTAGTCTCACTGCCATTTGGCATAGTCAGTCTGAACTTCTCTCACTGTTGGAAGTCCCAACATAGTCAGTCTTAGTTAGTCTCACTGCTGCATCCAGAATAGTCAGTCCCATCTTAGGCTAGTGTTTGTACAAGTGGTAGTCTGCCTTCTTAGGTCTTAAAATTTTTTCAAATCTTAATTGGTGCACTACCAAAGAACAATGAACCCCTCAGGTCAACCTGATGCAGAAACTCTCACTGCAATGCAAGAGAAAATGACATTCTAACAAGAAAAAAACAGCAGACTTATGGA